>CM035436.1:24380984-24393484 GCA_020310875.1 Ceratopteris richardii | reverse complement strand
GCCCAATTCCCCCCAGCGGGGGCACACCGCAAAGGGAAACAGCCTTTGGAGTTACCCTGGAAAAGCCCCCATAAGAACCGATTCCTAAGTCGGGATCAGATCCCAGCGAAAAAGAAAGATGAAGCCAAGAGAAGAAAAGACAAGGCTCCCTCCCGCAAAGAGGGATCAATACAAAAATGATTGTCATCTCGCTAAATGCTAGGGGGCTAACCGACCCCTCAAGAGCGGCCATCATTGGTCAATGGCTCCGCGACATTAGCTTAAAACCAGACATTATATGCATTCAAGAGATTAAAATTGACGGAGAAGACCTGCTGAAACGGCTCAGACAGGTTTCCTCGGCCCATGTGTGGATCCCGACAAAGCACCAGCGGGGGTCCGGTGGAACGGCTATCGGTGTTAAACAACCCTGGCTTGAAAAGCTTGAGAACTCCATTGAAGATGTAAATCACCGCTCGATTGCGGTTTCCTTTGGTGCTCCCCTCTGTGTTACTATGGTTTCTCTGTACGCCCCTAACGGGGATCTGGAGAGGCTGAACACTTGGACTTCTCTTGACTCGCTTCCCCACAAAGTGCTTATATGTGGAGACTTCAACATGGTGGAGGACCCTATGGACAGATGGTTGGGCAAGGGCAGAGTCATCGACAGTCGGGAGAAAGAAACGTGGGACTTGACCAAACTCCACTTGGATCTGATCGAATTCAAAGACCCAAATGGCTTTTCCTGGTCGAATCTCCAAGCGGGCGAGGATCTGAGGAAGGCTAGACTTGATAGATGCTACATCTCTCAGAGCTTTATTCATCTATGGGGCCACCCTTCAATCACGCAACGTACTGACCTCACCATCTCTGACCACTACCCGATCGTTATCACTTTTCAACCTTCCAAAAGGACCCACAAGGCTCCGTGGTTCCATGCCAACGCTTCCACCTTCTCTCTCCCCTCCGTCCACCAAGAGATTGCCGATGTGTGGAAGGTGGTGTTCGCCTCTGGCCTGGCCCCAGCCAAGTGCTGGAGAAGTGCGGTCGACAAGTCTCGCAAGATCATGATCAGAACTAAGAAGATGCTCGAGACAGTGCGGCGGGCTCGTAGGGAAGCCCTTTACCGCAGACTTTGGCGACTCGAGGAGGAAGTGAACAAAGGAAAACACCAAGCCCAGAAAGGTCTCAGAAAAATCAGAGCAGCGTTGAGATACGAGGAAGAAATACAAAGGAAAAACTTGCAAATCTTCTTCAAGGAGTGGTGGGCTGGAAAAGCCGACAAACCCACCAAAGAGATGTGCAGCATCCTTAAAAGGAAACACAACAGAGAGACGATTCCCCTACTGCTTGACCCACATGGCAATGTATGCAACTCGGAAGAAGAAAATTCTGGCATCATCGAAGGGCACTTCACGAGACTCCTGGGAACCTCGAACCCCCTCTCCCACCGTAGAAGGGACTGCATGGCTGTCATTTCTAGGGTTTCCCCCCGGAGAATACCACCCAACCTCCACTCCCTGCTTCATGCCCCGATCTCTGAATCAGAAATCATTGAGGTCATTGATGCCCTCCCTCTCGGTAAAAGCCCGGGACCCGACGGACTCACTAACGAGTTTTTTAAATCCTTCAAGCTGGTGGTCGCCACCCCTCTTCGGATGGTTTGGCAAGAAGCGCTAAAATTTGGTGCTCTTCCTTCTTGTATAAATAATGGAATTATCAAGCTGATTCACAAGAAGGGGGAAAAAAACAGAATCGAGAACTGGCGGCCAATTACGATGCTCCAAACAGGATACAAGATCGTCGCCAAAGTCATTGCCAACAGACTTGCGTGCCATCTGAGATCTTGGCTCAGTGAGGACCAAAAAGGTTTCATCAAAGGCAGATCCATCCTGGAAACCATTATGGATATTTGGGAAGGTATTCAATTTGCAAAGGAGTCTAATCAAGATGTGGTCTTCCTCAAGATCGACTTTGACAAAGCCTACGATAGGCTAGAATGGGACTATATTCTGCAGTCGCTCCAAGACCTCGGATGTAGTCAGAAATTCACCAAGATGATCGCGACCCTTCTCGGCAACGCAACGACCCAAATTAACGTTAACGGCAAACTTTCGAAAGCGATCCATCTTAAAAGATCAATTAGACAAGGGTGCCCTCTTGCCCCCCTTCTCTTTGCCATCGCCACCGAGGGGCTGAGCAGACTTATGGCTCATCATGTGGAGGCTCGCAATATCAAAGGCCTCCAGCTTCCTCACGACCACAGTCAAATCATCATGAGACTTTTTGCCGACGATATGAACGCGTTCGTTCACAATGATAATACCAGCCTGGAGACGTTCTGGAGGTGTCTTGATACCTTTTGTGAGGCCTCTGGATCCAAAATCAACCACAATAAAACCGCCTTTAGGGCCATTGTGGGTCATCAACCTGGCCCTCTCATTGACCATGGCTGCCAAATCATTCCGCAAGGCCAAATCTTTCGACTGCTTGGAATCCCCTTGGGGTTTGGCGTCTCTATGGAGCAGCGATGGAACTGGGTGCTGGCCAAACTTGAAAACAAGCTCAATTACTGGAGAGGCATGCAAATCAATCTCGCTGGAAGGGCGATGGTTATCAACACGTTCCTCCTCTCGTCTACCATCTATTTCCTTTCTTGCTGGAGACCGAATGAGCAAGGCCTGTCCAAACTGAATAGCATCTGCAGAAACTTTCTTTGGACGGGTGATCATAACAGAAGGGGGATGCCTAAAATCAAATGGGCCATCTGCACCAGCCCTAGAGATAGCGGGGGGCTTGGCATCCTGGACATTGGGTGTATGGCTAACAAACTGGCGGCAAAATGGATGATTAAAGCTTGGTGCAATAGGGAGGCCTCGTGGGCCAAGCTGATCTTCAGAAACAAAAATGAGTTGGCCCTCACGGGGTCCCCGAACTGGAAGAACCTTGACATCATGACCCTGCTATTCTCCCCGATACCTGTCTTCCCGAAAGGCTCCAATCTCGTATGCTCTCTTTGGAAGGGCTGGAATAAAGTCAAAAGCTTCACAAGAATTAGTGAGGACTGGAAGTGGGCGGCCGGAATCAGACAAAACGACTCTATCTGGTTTCCGATACATGGCATCAGGAGTGTGGAGTCGTGGAACATTCAAAATGCCAAGAAGTTATGGAACAAAGGATTCAAAAAATGGAAACACCTCTGGAAACAGGACACCAACAGCTGGATCAACTACGAGGATATCGACCCTCGCATAAACATCTCCTATGAAGAATGGAACACCTTGCAAAGCAGATGCCTCGCTTGGGATCGCCAAAAAACTCGCCTTCTCATGGGACATGATGCTCCGAATGCGCGTGGTCTCAAATGGCACAATGGAAATAGCCTACTCAAAATCCCGAACATCAAAGATACGACTGACCTCCAGATCAGCCTCAACAAGAAGTGGTGCCTGTCTTGGACGCGGCTTCGGTGGGACATGAAATTCATGGGTATCTGGCACCCACTTATAGAGATTAAGAAGTCTGTCCTCTTATGGCAAATTCTTCATCGAGGAATTTGGACAAACCATAAGGCAAGCAAAATTTGTGGGATCCCTCCGTGGTGCAAACGCTGCCACCGTGCAATCGAAGATGTCCCACACATCTTCCTTACTTGCCCCAACTCCTACAGAATCTGGCAGACGGTCGGACTGAAAATCAGAGCTCAGAAACAGCTTAGCTGGAAACAAGTCCTTTTGGGAGAAGCGATTGGATGCTCTGCGGCTCTCTGGAACGCAATCAGAGGGGAAGTCCTGTGGAAAATTTGGCGGGAGCGGTGTGCTCTCAACTTCGGCGACCCTCCCAAGGAGTGGTCGATTGAAAAATCTCTTTTCCTCCTTGGCAAGAGGATTGTCAACAGTAAGAAATCCCCCCCCTTCAGGCACCATCAACTCCTCCTTTTGATCAACAACAAGCTCAAACCCAAGTGGGTCCCGCATGAGGGCGACGAGAGGGTGATCAACCTTCTTTGTAATGCAACCTAGGAATCAACCAAGCCTCCCCTGCTTTGTGGGATTCGGGGGGTCCCGTGGGCACTAGTCCCATTCTTTTGTACCTTTGTTTCTTAATTTAATTCAAGTCCGGGAGAGTAGGCTATTGCCGAACTTCCTTTATTAAAAAAAAAAAAAAAAAAAAAAAAAAAAAAATTGAGAGCATGATTCTTATATTTTAGCCTTTGGAAATAAAACGTGTTCTAAATGTCATTAGAGTAAATACAAAATTTTGAAAAGTGTGGTAGAAAATTAAACCTCTGTAATGCTTGCACACATGTTATCTTAAACCATAAAGGCTACGAAGATGCTTGAATGCAACAACTTTATAGGAGTGAATTTTGAAGATTTGTTACTGATATGTTTTTCCGTAACAAATCTCAAAGAGGTTCAATCCAAAAAATCTTGACCAAATTGAATGAAAGAGGTTATGTTTGTTGGAATGTTTGGTAGTGTAGATACATGTTTAATTGTATTTGGGTCTTTCCTTACAGCATCAAACATCCATTTTTGCAATGGATGGTTATCCATTGTATGGCTAAGAAATGTAAAATCAATGAAGGAATGTGTTCATTATGTGACAAAGAGGAGGAACTTGCCCATTTGTTTATTAATTAGAGATTTTGCTGGGAGTTTGCTCAAGAATGGATATGTCCATGGTTTTCACCATCAACTAAACTTGTTATGCTTGTATGCAATTGATGATTCCCTTTTTCACAACAAGGAGGTGAATTTAGTCATCAAGGGCAAGCAACCTAATAAGTGGAGAGACATCCTGCTCACTTTGTACTCACCTCCCACATTCTCCATGGTTGTTTCCATCAACTAAGCTGGTTATGTTTGCTTCTATGTGTTTTGTGGTGGGTTTATATCTGATGGGGGCCTCCCCCTTGTACTCAATGTAACGTTCCTTCTTTAATTTACATTTCGTTTGTTGTTGTTCAAAAAAAGAAAAACTAAGCCATACACCTCTTGAATATTTACTTCTCCTTTGAGTGGTTGAGCATTATCCTTGTTCTGAGTCGAATTGCCGCTCTATTATTTTTTTATTGATTTATTTTCTTGCATCCCCTAAAGAAACGTACAAGAGATTTATGAGCTCATCAAGAAGATGAAATTTCGCGGTTCATCCGTTCAAACGCAAAAAAATGAGTGTTATCTTTGAGACATTGAGAAACGCAAAAAAATGTGAGATTTTCACTTGGTCATGGGATGTGCTCATGCTAACATTCACTATTCTCATACCAAGGAAATTCTACTGATGCTACTATGGAATGGATTTCCCATTATGGAACATATGGAGAGGCATCATCGTGTGGAATATATGGTTGAGTAGAAACATAACGTTTATGAATCTAGAAAAAAGAATTTTTGTACTCCTTAAGGTCTAGCTTGTATAGGACAGGGGTTCAATGTCTCCAGTCTAGGATTCAATTTCTCCACCTAATGATGATCTCCAGGTCTTTAGTAGCATTGTTGCAAGACCTTTTAGTAGATGGAGAAACATCCTTCTCTCTTTGTGTTCTATAGAGGAAGATTCATGGTGGATTTTAGGCTTTTGTGATGTAACCCTCGGTGATGAATGGATTATAGGCATTACTGGAAGAGGAGGCAGATGAATGAACTTCCAAAAAAACAAAAGGAAGTAAATTCATATTATAAAAGACATGCTAAATGCATAGAAATGCATGGCTAGGGTAGCATGCTAAATTGATGCCCAAAAGTGGGCACCAAATCTCTTTGGATACTCTTTTATGCCTCTTTTTAAGAGCTAGGCATTTTAAAGGATGTTTTTTTTTTACGAAAATTTGTTCTTTGAGCTCCTCTTCCATTAGGCTTAAAATGACAAAGAACATTACACACACCCAAAGGATCCCTTTTATCCTTCACTTTGAGGGGCTAAGATGAGCTTGTCATCTAATCTGGATGCTTCATCTCAGGCATAACCATGTCATGCATTCACCATGCGATACTGGCCATTATCTGATTTTTACTCCACTCCAGTATTAATTACTACTCTATCATTGACCTCATAAATGATGTTATTAGATCCTCATTCAAATTATTTTTAACTAATTATTATCATTCTTACAGCATTGTGAAAACTAATTAGACCTTTAACTTATTATGATGATTAACTAATTAGACCTTTAACTCCTTTTGCATTGTGAAAAGAGGCCGATGCCGCTTATGGAGCTTCAAGCAATGTTCCACATGGATCCTTATCAATTACCCAATGATGCCTCTTATGGACTTTCAGCAATGCCTCTTACGGGGAGAGGGCAATGGCTACAAGAGATCCATGAAGAAGTGGGAGATGCCCTTATGGTGCATTGAGGAAAAAGATGTCTCCAAGGGAGGAGGTCGATGGCTCAAGTCGATGATCGGTCAAGGCCAAAATGGCTCAAACAAGTCACCAATGGCTCTAGAATGGTCATAACACCAATGGCTCTTTGAAGCTCTTGAAAAGATGTATGAGTGCAAGTGTAGAACAAAGCAAACTGATCTTTGCGTAGAGAGCTATAACCTCTCAAAGAGCCTAAAAGCCAGCAAACATACAATGAACGCAAGAAATGATCATACTCGTGCATCAATCGAACAAAAATACAGAAACACATGATAGACATCACAATGAAACATCAGGGATTGATTTCACTCAATGAAACATCAGGGATTGCACCAAGTAGACAAGAGAGATCAAGTATGAGCAAGAGACGTCTACTTCAAAAGAACAAGTTTACAAATGATTGAAGTCCTCTTCTGAATGAAGTCATTCCAAGTACATGCCGACTTTCATAAGCTAATGCCCATCCATACTTGAGGTTGGACAAAGTTATAGCCAAATTTTGACTAGTTTAATCTCGAAATCATTGGGAAGAGACCTAAAAGACTTCTTTGGTGTGTTCACAAGGTCTGGTTTTATAGAAAAGAAATGCTTTAGTACATCATTTTCTCTAAAAATGAGTTAGACATTTGCAAGTATTCATGCTTTAAGACTCTTTGATTAATTTTATATTGGAGTAAAAAATCCGTCGAAGAATTTGTCGTTGTGAGTACCAAATGTATAAAAATCAATTAAAACAGCAAAGGCAAAAATATTCATTAGAATAAATCACTATAAAGAACTTAACCATATTTTACAATATCTTACACATTTTCTAAAAAAAAGTTCAGACCATATAGATTATACAAAGCTATTTATTACGAGTATACAATGGACTATAAGCGGAGAAAGAAATCAATTCAGTGGAAATATATAATATTGAAAAGTATAATAAATATGTTCAAAAACGTCAAGGTATCGATTGGTTCAATAAAAATATATAATATTTCAAAGTATGATAAACATGTTCAAGACTAGCTATTCATTGGTTCTTGTCATCTCTTATTATAGATCACAACATCATAGCTTCTTAAGGTGACAACAGTCCATTTTGATTGACATAAATGGCATCAAATTACCTCAGTTATGTACTTCCATCCATGACAGTTCATTGCTCAAGGATGAAAATAGATTGAAATAGATAGTTTTAGCTAGAAATAGATTGAAACTGGTTCTTGCACACATTAAAGATTCAAAAGACAAACCTTAAAATTCAAAATCCAAATCTTTAATTGTATGTAAATACCTCACTCACATAGAATCAATGTGTATAGTGTATAGCATAATCTGCATTAATTATATATCAAATTGGATAGCCCTATGAGAAATCATAGCTTAGTCAATGTATAAAACCTAATGCATTGAAGTCTATAGCATTACGTGCATGAAAAAGCAATCTCTCTCTCTCTCTCTCTCTCTCTCTCTCTCTCTCTCTCTCTCTCTCTCTATATATATATATATATATATATATATATATATATATATATATATATATATATATATATATATATATATATATATATATATATATGACATGATACATATATATGCTTTCTGAGAGTTTACATGATATATTTCATAAGGCAGTGTAGATTGTGGATTCTTAAAGACAATGTGTCAAATTTTGAAACTCAAAGTCTACCGATCATAGTGCATGGACAGATGGACAGATGGACTATTTATGAAAAAAACTAAAATCATTGCACTACAACATACAAGTTGGCCCACCATTGCAAGATACACAGTACTTTTGAAGCTGACTATGGACATTGACATGAAGTTTTAGAGAACAAAGAGTAAGTTTGAAGGTACCTATGGTCATTGAAGTTGTACAAAGGAAGAGCAAGGGAGAGGTGGGAGGCTAGCTTGCAAGCAACATTGATTATAAATAGGAACGTGAGCATGATTGGTCGACTAATCAATGAGAAATTGAGAGCATGACTCTTAGATTTTAGCCTTTGGAAGTCAAACCTGTTCTGGATGTCACTAGAGTAACTTCATAATCTTGAAAAGTGTAGCTCAAAAATTGGAATATTAAAACTTGGACATAACAAAAGGTCTTTTTTTTGCATTCATGGGTTTTCCAAAGAGTATTTGATGGTTTTATTGGTTATACTACTTAAAATTCCCAAGCTTAATTTCACGATTTTCTAATGTAAAGTTTGAGAGTCTCAATGTACCTAACCAAATATCATCAAGGTAGGATATGGAGAGGTATGTCTTGAACAAGACAATAGGGAAAAACCTTTTGTAGCGAATATTGGACACGTCAACCCTTAAAACTTTGGTATGAGGCTTCTTAGTTGCTTGTATATGTATTTGCAAAGAAGTAAAAATGGACATCAAGATTAAAAGGCTAGCTCATCACCGTAAGTCTTGAGTGTCAAAAGTTTGCTTGGGCATCAAATTTTCATGCTTGAAGAAAGTGAAGACCATAAGCAAGTTTAGCGTGGACACTTGAAGATACATGATATCATACATATTCACATTTATGTATGTATGTATGTATGTATGTATGTATGTATGTATGTATGTATGTATGTATGTATGTATGTATGTGTGTGTATAAATATATACACACACATTAATGAGGGATGCCTTGTGCTTACAAATGAGCATCCTTTAGGATGATTTTGCCCAAATGGATGCTTGATGCCCACTTTGGACATCCACTTATCCAAATTGATGTTTGATGCCCATTTGTCTATATTAAGCATGGTTTTCTTAATGTGAAATTTGTTTTCTTATGTTGAAAGTTTGATCATTGGCCTACTCTTGCATTAAGCTTGAAATTTATAAAGAAAAACTCATGCACCCAAGGGATCCAATTTATGCCCCACTTTTAATGGGCTATTGTTATGCCATGTGTGGAATTTGAACCCTTAAGCTTCAATCCAGACTTCAAAGTGTTTATCAGTAAACGATACATCAAAATGGCCATTACCTTACTAAAAAGCCCCTCTAATGCTTGCAAACAGGTTATGTTAAACCATATAGGCTATGAAGATGCTTGAGTGCAACAACTTTAAAGAAGTGAAGCTAGAAGAATTGTTATTGATATATTTTTCCATTACAAAGCTCAAAGGGGTTCAATCCAAAACATCTTGACCAAATTGAATAATTATATAAAAGAGGTTTTGTTGGTAGGAACGTTTATTAGTGTAGATACATGATTAATTGTACTTGGGCCTTTCTTTAGAGCATCAAACATTCATTTTTGAAAAGGATAATTATCCAGTGTAAGGCTAAAAAATGTAAAATCAATGAAGGAATGTGCTCATTCTGTGACAAGGAGGAGGATCTTGCCCATTTGTTTATGAATAATACTGATGCCTAGAGATATTGGAGCAGTTTGGGTGCTTTTTGGTACCAACTGAGCATTAATCCTTTAGGTTGTCAAGAGATCTTGTTGGGAGTTTGCTCAAGAATGGATATAATCCTCTAGCAACTTTGGAGAGTCATGTCCCATAAGTAGGCGGATTTTAGATCGGTCCCAAGCGTGGCGTCTGCTTCGTAAAACATTCCATTCCTCGTATGTGACCGTAGTAGTAGGGTCAATGTCCTCAAAGTCCACCCATCTGTTCCTGTCCTGTTTCCAGAGGTGTTTCCATTGTTTGAATCCCTTATTCCAGAGTCTCTTGGCACTCAAGACATTCCAAGGCTCCACGTTTCTCATGCCTTGGATCGGGAACCAAATAGAGTCGTTTTGTCTTATACCTACAGGCCACTTCCAATCTTCATTGATTCTAATGTGCGGTTTGAATGTGTTCCAGCTCAACCACAAGGATCTAACCAGGATCGATCCTTTGGGTGAGACTGGAATCGGAGAGAATAGGAGGGTGAGGATGTCAAGGTTTTTCCATTCAGGGTAGCCTACCAAAGTAATTGCCTTTGTGTTTCTGAAAATTAATGTGGCCCAAGAGGAATCTCTATTGCACCATGCCTTAATCATCCATTTAGCCACAAGTTTATTGGCCATGCTGCCAATGTCCATAATACCCAGACCTCCATTCTCCTCTCGGCTAGTGCATATGGACCATTTGGTTTTAGGCACTCCCCTCCTGTTATGGTCCCCGGTCCAGAGAAAGTTCCTACAAGTACTTTCTAGTTTGGCTAAATCTTGATTCTTTAGTCTCCAGCAAGAGAGAAAGTATATGATTTGGCTAAATCTTAATTACAATCACTTATGTGATACAAATTAGCATCGCATTTTAAATCATCGTTTTAGCAACGCTCAATGTGAACGTTGCATATCCCATCGCGCCACACATCAATAAAAACGTCATATTGCTTATCGTTTAAGCGACGGTCTGTGCTTGACGCTTCTTGAGATGCTTTTTGTAATCTTATAGCGACAAAATTATATCGCGTTAACCATTGCCATGCACCCATATTCTTTAAAGTATATATATATATATATATATATATATATATATATATATATATATATATATATATATATATATATATAGTTCATTGAGATTCGTCGATGCAAAAGAGTGATAATAAGAGATGACAAGAAACAATGAATACCTAGTCTTGAACATGTTTATCATACTTTGAAATACTATTGTACCAATCAATACCTAGTTTTTGAACACATTTATTATACTTTTCAATCTTATATATTTCCATTGAATTGATTTTTTTCACTGCTTATATCCCATTGTATACTCGTAATAAATAGGTTTATATAATGTATATGGTTTGAACTCTTTTTAGTAAATGTATAAGATATTGGAAATATTGTTAAGTTCAATAGCGATTTATTCAGTGGAGTCATCATTTTCCTCAATGCACCATAAGGGCATCTTCAGCTTCTTCATGGATTTCTTGTAGCTTGAAACTCCATAAGAGGCATCATTGGATAATTTATAAGCATCCATGTTGAACATTGCTTGAAACTCCATAAGGAGCATCGCCCTGTTTTCATGCTTATGCGCAATGTTCAGTGGATGTCACAAGGGAATCATAATTAGTGAAAGACCAGTGGAAGTCACAAGGGAATCATAATTTTCACAATGCTATAAGAGTGATAATAATTAGTGAAAGATCATTAGAATGAATATCTAATAACATCATTTATGAGTTCAACGACAAAGTGGAGTAAAAATATGATAATGTCCAGTGGCCACTACAATGGCAGACCGCTCATATCATTCACTTTTCAATGCTTAATGTCAAGGGACACTACAGATCTTGAATCTTGGACCTCACACTCTAGTGCCCAAAGTATTACCACCACATCAAAAATCTATGACACACTTACTCTCTTTTTTAAGGGAAGTTTGGCCCAAAGCGACTCTTCGAGATAGCTTTTTGGAAAGAACAATTATACAAGTGAAGATGGACATAATACCCATGAGACCCCCCATATCCCATAAAGCAAGGGTTAGACATATCACGTGTCTTGAAAGCAATAGAGACTGGCATAAGGTCCATAACATGTCCACTATTGATAGTTGTTTGCAGGGATTGAACCACAACCCCCACCTCAAGAGGTGAAGGTTCTAGCTTGCTAGACCAATGAGCAAATACGTTTTTTCCATGAAACATCCTTGATCATCATAAAAACAAAAGATTTATAAGTTTTTTTTAAATAAAGGAAGATCGACCTTAGCATACTCTCCCGGACTTGAATTAATTAAAAGAAAAGTACAAGAGAAGGGGACTAGTGCCCACGGGACCCCCTGAATCCCATAGAGCAGGGGTAGCTTTTACAGAGTTTAGATGGCATTACAAAGAAGTTTAATCACCCTCTCATCACCCTCATGCGGCGCCCAATTGGGTTTAAGCTTGTTGTTGATCAAAAGGAGCACTTGATGATGCTTGAAGGGGGGGGGGGGGAGGGGGATTTCTTACAGTTGACAATCATTTTGCCAAGGAGGAATAGTGATTTCTCAATCGACCACTCTTTTGGAGGCATCGCCAAAGTTAAAAGCACATCTTTCCCGTCAGATTTTCCATAGGACCTCCCCTCTGATGACGTTCCAGAGAGTCGCAGAGTAGCTGATCGCTTCTAGCAGAGCTTGTTTCCAACTGATATGTTTCTGAAGACTAATTTTGTTTCTGACAATCTCCCAAAGCCTGTTGAAGTTGGGACAGGTAAA
>CM035436.1:24153484-24375984 GCA_020310875.1 Ceratopteris richardii | reverse complement strand
CTTGATGGGCATTCGCAGCCAAACTTGAACTCGTATTTGAACCACAAGAATGTGTTTCCAAAAGCGTCGATTGTCGCCAGACATGTAAGGTGGTAATGGCAATGCCGATGATAAGCGCATTGTACATTGTGAGCAATGGGACGGGACATTTGTGTGAGGTACTCGTCTCTACAGAAGGCACAAGTAGAAGGGGCTTGAGAAAGATGACTATTGAGTGCCAAGGCACTGATGGTGAAGAGGGAAACTGAGGAAGTACCTTCTGCTGCGCCTACACAAGAATTGAATGGAGTGCGATAGCCCTAGAGGCTACTGCACGAGAATCGAGATTTCCTTTTTTTTTCTATCTTAGGAAACAATAAATATTTAAACAAGAGAAAATGTATGTAAAGATCAGGGAATGATGCAAAGGAGGGGAATCATACAAGATGAAACCCAATATCAAGATCAATGAAGAATGGAAATGGGCCGCTTGAGTTAGGCAAAATGATTCTATTTGGTTTTCTATTACGGGAATCAAAGAAGTTGATTCAGAGAACATCCAAAAAGCAAAGCAATTATGGAACAAAGGTTTTAGCAAGCGGAAATATGTCTGGAATCATGACAGAGGTAATTGGATAAGGTTTGAGGACATGTTAGGAGAATTGACTTTGATGATTGGCGCCTTCTCACGCAGAGAATCACTGCTTGGGAAAACTCTAGTACTCGTCTCCTTCTTAAAAGTGGCCCCCTCTCCCCCCCCTCTTGATTGAAAGGTTAAGATGGACCAATGGTAATAAATTAGACAAAATTCTGAGGTTGCATAAGCACCTTGACTTGCATATCTCCCTTAACAAAGGATGGTGTCAGAACTGGTTTAGCATCAGATGGCAAGTCGTGTGCGGGGACCTATGGCACCATCTCATTGAGAACAAAAAATATGTTCTTATGTGGTGAATCCTCCATCGTGGAATCTAGATCAATACCAAAGATAATAAAATATGTGGGTCCTCTCATTGGTATAAGCATTTTGTCCATGGGAGAGACGACCTTGGACATCTCTTATTCTCATGCCCTAGAAGCATCCCGATCTCAAAGTCTCTCGCCAAGATTTTTTGCTTAGCAAGACAAATTAGTCAGAAACAAGCATTGCTTGGAGAAACAATTGGCTACTGTGCTGCTTTTGTGGAATGCAATCAGAGGGGAAGTGCTCTAAAAGATATGGAAAGAAAGATGTGTGATGAACTTTGATGGCCAACAGAAAGAGTGGTCGTTTGAAAAATCTATATACCTCTTAGGTAGAAAAATATGTAATTGTAATAAATCTCTATCTTTTAGACACCATACAATGTTTGTCTCAAAAAACAACAAGATAAAAAGTAAGTGGTTCGTTCACAGAGGCGATGAAAAAATCATTAAACTTCTGAGCAAATCTCTATAAAACATTGGTCTGCCATCGAATCTTAGATATCCTACCAGTTTGGTCTATTATAGCGTTCAAGCCATTATACCCCTACTTTGGGGGATACAGGGGATCCCAAGGGCATTAAGCCCATTTGTTGTATAATTGTTCTTTTATAAATTCAAGCATGAGCGAGTAGGTACGGCCCAACTTTCTTTTATAAAAAAAAAGTAGGTTATAAGCTTCAATATTGGGGAGTAGTACATAAGAGAGCAATACGAATGTTTTCAATAATTGAATTTCCACATTTCTTTGGGGTCTACCAATGTCTCAAAGGTGTATTGACCACTTAGATCCAATTGTTAACCGCTAAATTGCCTCTTCTTGACAGTCCTATAAACCTCTTGTTTTTATGATGAGAAAGGACCCTTCATGAAAAAAGTGCATGAGAAGACCTTGGCCATCTCTTTTTCTTGTGCCCTAGAAGCTATCCGATTTGGCAATGTCTCACTAAGATTTTGAGCATACAAATGTGAATCAAATGGAAACAAGCATTACTTGGACAAACAGTTGGATGCTCTTTTGCATTGTGGAATGCCATCAAAGAGGAAGCTCTTTGGAAGATAAGGAAAAAAAGATGTATGATCAACTTTGATGCCCATATGAAAGAGTGGTTCATTGAGAAATCCCTCAGCCTCTTAGGTAGAAGAATATGTATTGTATAAAATCTTCGCTTTTTAGACACCATAAGCACCATAAGATGTTTTCCTTGGAAAACAACAAAATTAAAAGCAAGTGGATCGATCATGAAGGCTATGAAAAAATCTTTAAAATTATATGTAACTCCCTTTGAAATGTTTGTCACCCGTCAAATCTTAGGTTTCTTAGCAGTTTTCAACCATCATAGTTATCGTGCCTCCAAGCTCCCCTACCTCTACTTTGTGGGATAAACCAAGGGCACTAAGCACATTCAATCTATTATTGTTCTTTTATTAATTCAAGCATGGGAGAGTAGGCAACAAACCAACTTCCTTTTGAAAAAAAGTCCACGCTCATTGATTTGGCTCGATAAAACCTTTGCCCCTTGAGATAGGGGTAGGGGCTCAATCCTTGCTAATGGAAATGGACATGGTATGGGCCTTAGACCCATTTGCATCGCCTTTGAGCAATCTAATATGTCTAATCCCTGCTTTGTGGGATATGAGGGATCCCACGGATACTATACCCATCTTCAGGGTACTATAACCATCTTCACTTGTGCATTTGTTTTTTCCATTCAAGCTATCTCAAAGAGTACTACCGAACTTACTTCAAAACTAAAAAAGTAAATCTAGATTCATGGTGTAGTGGTAATACTTTGGGCAAGATTCAAGAACCGTAGAGTGACTTGACATTAAGCATGGAAAAATGAACAATATGAGTGATCCTTAGGGTGCATGTGTTGTTCCTTTGAATTTCAAACATTAACTAGAAGAGTAGGCCAAATACCAAAAGTCAACAAAAAAATAAACTCATAGTGAAAAAAAGTGTACATAGTACAAAGAAATAGAGGGGATAGGGTAGCACATTGATAAAATCAGTACACCTTAGATTATGAGGTCCAACGTTCAAACCAAGAGTAAAATCTTACTTATAACCTTTACAAAGTTGGGGTTAAGGGGAATCTGTATGTGTTATTTATTTGAATTTTTCAAGCATAATTGGAAACGTAGGTAGATGATTGTAACTTAAAAAAAAAGGGAAGTAAATTCATAGTAAAAAAAGGTGCTTATTGCGTAGAAATACATGGATAAGGTAGCATGCTAAATTGATGTCCAAAATGGGCACCAAACATCTCTTCGGATATTTTTGATGCCCATTTATACGACCTAAGCATTTTAAAGGACGTTTCTTTCATGAAAAATTGGTCTTTGACCTCCTCTTTCATTAGGCTTAAAATCACAAAGAACATCTCACACATTTGAGGGGCTAAGATGAGGAGAGTATGAGAGAATTGAGCCATGTACCTTCAATTCAAAGTCCAATGTATTCACCATCATACCATCTATCCGTGGATAAAAGATGCTCATTAATATGTGTGTGTGTCCATGTGTACATGTACGCACACACATATTAATAGCCCACATCTTCAAGTGGGCAACCTACACCTAGTGATGGTCTTCACTTTCTTCAAATATGAAAGGTTGGTGTCCAATGCAACCTCTAAAACTCAAGGCTTATGAGTATGGACTTAGCTACTACCAGATAGTGTAGTGAATAGAACCATCAAACACTCTTTGGGAATGCCCATGAATGAACCAAGAGACTCTTTTCCAATGTCCAAGCTTTAGTATTCCAATTCTTGAACTACACTTTTCAAAATTTTTAAGTTGTCCTAGTGGCATCTAGAACATTGTAAGAATCATTTTCAAAATTTTTAAGTTGTCCTAGTGGCATCTAGAACATTGTAAGAATCATAGTGCTGTGTATTTCTCATTGATTAGTAGAACAATGATGATGGTGGGCCATTGTGTTCCGTATTCATATTCAATGCTACTTGCAAGCTCGCCTCTCACCTCTCACTAACTCTCTGTTTTCTACAATTTTTTTTTTTTGGTTTTTAAATGTTTTCTACAACTTCATGTCAATGTCCATGTCCAGCTTTAAAAGTACTCTGTGTTTGTTTTACAACTTCATGTCAATGTCCATAGCCAGCTTCAAAAGTAGTGCGAGCTACCTTGCAGTAGTGGTGCAGTGGCCACGTTGCATGCTGTAATGTTGTGCTGCAATGATTTGAACTCTTGTCATAAATGATCCATGTGTGCATGTGCTATGAGCGATAGACTTTGACTTCCAACATTTAATACAGACAAAATCTGCATCATATATTACATGTCATGTCTAATGTCTCCTTTCTCATACACACCATGCTATAATTTTTAGTACGTTAGGTTGTAGACATTGACTATGCTAATGATTTTTGACCCACAATAGAATCCCATTATTAGTAATATTTTATGCACATTATGTTATATATAATGATATTTCTGAATTTACATATGCATTGCATTTTGATTTCATGGTGGACTTTTTAAAGTTTTCAATGACTACTTTTTATGCTTGGCTACAGTTCAAGTCTAAAAGAAATTTGAGTCTTGACAACTTATCTGTGTCATACTTCATTGAGACCTATCAATGATTCGAAAAATGAGAAAAAGAGATGAAAAAAACCAATCAACATCTACTTTGCAAGCTTATATATTTCTACTGACTAAGTATTGTTTTCTCGATTGATCTGTATATTTTGTACCAGATAGTTTTCTCAATTAAGTTTTCTGTCCAAGCCTATGTAGCGTAGTGGCTAATGCCTTAAAGCTGTGGGAAAAAGTCTTGAGTTCAAGTCTTGGCTGGACATGTCCATGAGTCTCTCATGATGGGTGCCTCTACCTTACGAGATTGGATGTGTGACTGTGTATTTCCAATTCATTGTACTCTCCAAAAAAATTTTCTTAAAGATTGATTCTATTGAATATTTTTGTGTTTTGTGTTTCAATTGATTTTGACATTCACTATGGCATATTTTATAATAAAAAATTCACTCTATAGCTAAAACTCATACACAATTTTCATGATTGTTATCATAATATTTCTCAGATTATTGATGTTTTGTTGAGGCTTGTTTGATTGCGGAATGAAGGTCTCCAAGACCACAATGGAGTCGCCTGTGATCCTCCTCGCTACCCAGCTTCCTTGCACTCTACTATAAACCTCCGGAGTCCGATCATAGGTCCTGCAATAGATGTCGCCAAACATGGTCGGAAGCAATAGTCATGTCGAAATTAAGAAACAAAGGTACAATAGGAGGGGACTAGTGCCCACGGGACCCCCCAAATCCCACAAAGCAGGGGAGAGTAGGCCATTGCCGAACTTCCTTTATATAAAAAAATAGTCATGTCGAAGCAATAGATGTTGCCAAACGTGTTCGGATTCCGGAAGCGATAGAGCCGGGCCCTCACTTTGAAATGCGTTGAAGCTCTCCGTGCTATCCTTGACGCTATTGGCGCCGTCTACGACAAGCGCATGCATTATACATTGTGAGCATTGAAACTTCGGATGGGATGCTTGTGTGAGGTTCTCGCTTCACAGAAGGCATAAGCAGAGGAGCATCTGTGTGTGGGCTTTTGGGCCCGCCTGCGGGTTTTTCCCGAAGGAGGTTGGCTTTCGGTTGTTGTGCTCGCAGCATGATGTGTTGAAAAGCTTAAGCCTATTTACCTTTGTTCCCAACTTCATGGCGCTTCAGGATGCACTCAGCAATGGATATATGGTGATGGAGACGGATAAAGCTCATGACGATGAGGTTGGAAAAGGACGCCCTAGGGTTTCATCTGTTTGCTCTCCGACCAAGAGCTATGCAGACATGATTTGTGGCCATACAGGTTCTGTTCTCGATGTTAAGAGACCTCCAGGTGAGAGTATTTACCCTAATGATCATTATGTTGACAAGGGCAAGGAAAAAGTGGATGATAACCCTCACAGGTTAACCTCAAAGGTGCATAGTGAGGATATTAGGTCTCATCTTCTCAAAAGGAAATTGCATCTTTTTCATGTTAAAGATTATAAGGCTTGGATTAATAATAGCATTTGGGATATTGTTGTTTCCCCTCAGTCTTTTGCCCCTGTTGGCGAGGTCTTCATCTTGCAGGGTTTGGAATGCTTGGATGAACGTGAAACAATAGTTCTGTCCTGTTCCTGAATTCACAAATAACATAAACTTTTTTCTGAATGAGTCCCCTTGCCCATAAAGGAGCGCACATCTTTCAAGAGAGGGTTCAAAACTAGGATGGACTTCATGTACGTAGGTGAGTTAGTTTCTGATTTTAATGAATCTGCTACTGATTTGTCTTTCTCTTGTCACCAGGTCTTGCTTTCGCAAAGGGAGATTTTGAAAGGCAGGTTGGATAGTTGCGTCACCAAAAATCTCAGGATCTTTGAAGTTGCAGACTGCATACTAAAGAACTTTTTTTTTTTAAAATAAAGGAAGTTCGGCCTTAGCTTAATCTCCCGGACTTCAATTATAATAAAGAAAAAAAGTTACAAGTGAATGGGACTAGTGCCCATGGGATCCCCCAAATCCCACAATGCAGGGGAGGAGTATGCAAGAACTTAAAAATGGCCAGGGGATCTGTGGCTAAAATCTCTGCTAACTTGAATGAAAGATGGAAGATACAATGGACCAACAACCAACGGAGGCACATATTTCGATGAATGTGGGCTTTCCCTGTATGTATCAAGCATTCTTCTCTGAAGTGGTTGATTATCCACAATGGCCTGTGGATTGGATGCAAAACCAAGATGATTAAGCTTAATAATGAAGGGTTGTATACTTTTTGTGGTAGGGTGGAAGACTTGTCCCACTTGTTCATGGAATGAGCTCATGACAAGAGATTTTGGCATCTTATACTCCATTAATTCATGCTAACATTCACTCTTTTGATACCAAAGAAATTCTGCTTGGATGCTGCTGTAGAATGGACTTGGCATTATGGAGCATATGGAGAGGGATCATCTTGTGGAATATATGGTTGAGTAGAAACCAGAATGTGTATGACTCTGGAAAAAAAGACTTTTTGTACCCTTTTAAGGTCTAGCTTGTATAGGACAGGGGTTCAATGTCTTCAGTCTATTACTGATGCACCTCACGATGATCTCCAAGTCTTTAGTATCATTGCTGAAAAGCCTTTAAGTAGATGGAGAAACATCCTTCTCTCTTTGTATTCTAGGTAAAGATTCATGATGGATTTTAAGCTTCTGCGATGTAACCCTCTGTGATGCTAGTGGGGCCTTCCCCCTGCACATTCTGTAAACTCCTTTCATTAATTAATCATCTTCACATTCTGTAAACTCCTTTCATTAATGAATCATCTTTTCCTTGTTGGTTCAAAAAGAAAAATAAGGCATAAACAGAAGGGGCTCGAGGAGCATCACCAGTGCCAAAGTGCTGATGCTGAAGAGGGAAACTAAGGAAGTACTTTGCCGTGTATGAATGAGGCAAAGCGAGAAACGACGAATGTCAGCCTCGTCCATAGGGCCTAGGGGGAAGTAGCGGTGTCTATGGCCCTTCTAAGCTCTGATGCAGACATTGGACGCAAGGACGTAATGGTAACTCGGTAAGTTATCAGTCAAACGGTTACGGAAATCGATCGAAAGTGCCCTTTTTGAACAGATGAACGATCGTCAGAAACATACATGTCACTCAAAAATATCAAAGAAACTCATGTGTCACCGGTTCTCTATTCCATGCATTGGCAGTGTAACCAGTCAAGGACTCCGCCCATTCACAAGTGTAACTAGTAACCAGTCAAGGACTCCGCCCATATGTGAATGGGCTGTGCCACTTGGTACATAGTTATTGGTTCATCAGTGCAGGTTTCGAGTGCCTCCACACTATGTGAAACCTGCCTTATAAACCTTTTGTTTTTATGATGATTAGGGATGCTTCATGAAAAGAAAAGTATGTGCTCATTGGTTTGACTGGCTAGGACCTTCACCTCTTGAGGCGGGGGTGGGGGGTTCAACCCTTGTGAACAGTTGTCAACGGTGGACATGTTATGAGCCTTATGCCAATTTGTATTGTTTTCGAAAAACATGATATAACCCCTTGTGAACAACTGTCAATAGTGGACATGTTATGGGCCTTATACCAGTTTGTGTGTAACCCTTGCTTTGTCGGATACGAGGGGTCCCATTCGTGTGTAACCCTTGCTTTGTCGGATATGAGGGGTCCCATGGATATTATACCCATCTTCACTTGTACATTTGTTCTTTCCAAAAAACTATTTGGAAGAGTAGCTTTCGGTTGAACTTCCCTAAAAAAGAAAGTAAGTTGTCACGGATTCGTGGTGTAGTGGTAATACTTTGGGCATTGGATGGTGAGGTCGAAGATTCAAGACGCATAGTGTAAATCGACATTAAGCATTGAAAAGTGAATGATATGAGCTATCCTAAGGGTGCATGTGTTGTTTCTTTGAATTTCAAACATAATTAGAAGAGTAGGCCAAAGACCAAGAAAGAAAAAGAAATACATCCATGGTAAATAGTGTACATAGTACAAAGAAATAGAGGGGTTAGGGTAGCACATTGATAAATCATTACACCTTAGATTATGAGGTCCAAGGTTCAAAGCAACAATACAACCTTGCTTATAACGTTGACGCCCATCTATGAGACCTAGGAATTTTAAATGATGTTTTTTTTTGCATGAAAATTTGGCCTTTAATCTCCTTTTCCATTAGGTTTAAATCACAAAGAACATCTCACACACGCAAAGGATCTCATTTATCCTCTACTTTGAAAGAGGCTGAAATAAAGAGAATATGAGAGTATTGAACTATGGACCTTCAATCCAAAGTCCAATGTGTTCACCACTATACCATGCACCTCTCTATGACCGATGCTCATTAATATCTGTGTGTGTGTGCATGTAGGCATATACACACACATATGATAGCAGATATCTTCAAGTGTACAAGCTACACCTAGTGTTGTTCTTCACTTTCTTCAACCATGAAAGGTTGATGTCCAACGCAACCTCTAAAACTGTTCTTCACTTTCTTCAACCATGAAAGGTTGATGTCCAACGCAACCTCTAAAACTCAAGGCTTATGAGTATGAATTAGCTTATACTTGATCTCCATTGCCCATTATTTGCCGGACAGTGTACAAAACATGCAAACCAAAAGTCTTGATGACAAACTTTTAAGGGCTGATATGCCCATATTCAATGCTATTGCAACCTCGCCTCTCACCTCTCACCAACCCTCTGTTTTCTACAACTTCATGCGAATGTCCATATCCAGCTTCAAAAGTACTCTTTGTTTTCTACAACTTCATGTCAATGTCCATCGCCAGCTTCAAAAGTACTATCTCTACCTAACAAGGGTGCAGTGCAATGATGTTGTAGTGCAACGATTTGAATTTGACATCGACAATTGAATATTATATAATAAGATTTTCACTCTATAAGAATAGTTAAAACTCATATATAATCTTCATGATTGTTATCATAATATATTAACTTTCAAATTGTTGATGCATTACTGAATATTCGGGAAAAAGTTATTAGCATATTGATAGTTATTTCTTGGTAATTTTAGCTAAAATGAGATTTAAATTTTAAACCATGTTGATTGATAATTATGAGCTAAAATGAAATTTATTTATTTTCCATGATAGCTACCTTGATGATTTCAGAAGATCGATTTATAAAGAATGCAATCCATTTTCCCTACAATTTTGGAGATGCCTAGGGTTAGAGATTAAAATGAAACATTGGGTTAGAGATTAAAATGAAACATTGGGAGATGGTTTATTAAAGAGGTGTCTAACTGTACAATCTTAGAGGTGTCTAATGGAAATAGAATTTGTGATTTGTGCTCGATCCAAACATTATGTGTCTCACCATAGTCTATGTTTGTAATCTATTTGGCTTCTTTTTAATGGGGAGCATCTCACACTCTAGCCTTAAATTGTACCTTTTTTGGTTTCTCTTCAAAGAAAAGAAAATTCATAGATACTGTGAGTCTATGTTCATGATTTCTCTTTTAACATTCTCTCCTCCATCCTATTGTATATTCTGACTTGATTTGTCTCCAATGCAATTTGGGAAGAGCTTTCATCCTTCCCATCAAGGGGGGAGTCATGACTCTTCAAGGGGTAACGACCAATCATTGAGACTTGAAGCATGAATACTTGCAAATGTCCAACTTAATTTTTAGAGAAATGGATTTAGTTTTACCATAAAATCATTTATTTTGCACAAAAAAAAACCTTGTGGACACACCAAGGGATTCCTTTAAGTTTATTCTCAATGATTTTGAAGCTAGTTAAGTAGTCAAAATCTAGCACATTAGGCCTTTTAGCTTTGTCTATACTCAAGGATGAATGGAAATTAGTTTATGAAAGTTAGTTTTTGAGTGAAATGGCTTCACTTAGAAGAGGACTTCAATCGTTTATAGACTTTTTCTTTTGAAGTAGTGCTCTCTTCCTCATAATTTTTGTCTCTTGGCTACTTGTTGCATGAGTGTTTCTTCTTGCTTAAAATGTGAGAAATACATCATTGACATTTTAATGTGATGTCTTCCATGTATGTTTGTATTTTTGCTTGAGTGATGCATGAGTATGGTCATTTCCTACTTTCATTGCATGTTTGATGGCCCGCATGATTCTTGAGAGGTTTTGGATCTCTACGAAGAGATCATGTTGCCTTTTTCTAAACCTACACTCACACACGTTTTCATCAGCTTCAAAGGGTACCAAGAATGTTAGGTTTTGTGTAGATTTTTGGGAGATATGATATGATCATTCTAGAGCCATCATTGACTTCTTTGAGCCATTTTGGCCTTGAACCATCATGGACTTGAGCCATACACCTCCTACCTTGGAGGCATTATTTATCTCAATTCATGATAAGGAAATCGCCCACTTATCCCTTAGGAACATATTAAAGCTATTACCCCCTTCCCATAAGAGGCATTGTTGGAGACTTAAGAGGCATCAATTGGGAAGAGGAAACACTAGAAATCCCACAAGAGAAATGCTTGGAAATTTTATAATCGGCATTGAGAGAAATTTCATAAGAAGCATTGCTTGAAACTCCATACGAGGCATCACCCTCTTTTCATTGTCATGGACAATGCTCATTGAAAGGCACAAGGGAATCATCCACATAAAATCTCGGATTGAGGGCATCATTTATCAACCCTCTTTAATCCCACAACAAAGCATTATGATAAAATCGATGAGGCATCTTGCAAGTGAAGTCCTTTCACTTTACGCATTGATCACTTTCTTCTATTGCAATAGCCATAATCCAACCCTCATTGATTCCTCTTTATATTACAAAAGTAAGTGCCCAAGATGGCATCCCATGAAAATTTAGCTTGCGCTTTCATCTTTGGATCAAAGGTTCTCAGGTAGACATGGTGCTCATTGGTTCCTTGGTAAGTTTGGTTAGAATCATCATGAGATTTCATAGGTTCAAACTGACTAAGAGGCATGCTAAAGAACTTTAAAATGTCTAGGGGATCTGTGGCTAAAATCTCTGCTAAGTTGAATGAAAGATGGAAGATACAATGGACCGCCAACCAAGAGAGGCACATATTTCGATGCCTGTGGGCTTTCCCTATATGTATCAAGCATTCTTCTCTCAAGTGGTTGATTATTCAGAATGGCCTATGGATTGGATGCAAAAGCAAGATGATTAAGCTTAATGAAGGGTTGTATAATTTTTGTCGTAGGGTGGAAGACTTGTCATAGTTGTTCATGGAATGAGCTCATGGCAATAGATTTTGGCATCTTATATTCAATTAATTCATGCTAACATTCACTCTTTTGATACCAAGGAAATTCTGCTTGGATGCTGCTATAGAATGTATTTGGCATTGTGGAACATATGGAGAGGCATCATCTTGTGGAATATATGGTTGAGTAGAAACCAGAATGTGTATGACTCTGAAAAAAAAGACTTTTTGTACCCTTCAAGGTCTAACTTGTATAGGACAGGGTTTCAATGTCTCCACTTTATTACTGATGCACCCTCACGATGATCTCCAAGTCTTTAGTATCATTGCTAGAAAACCTTTTAGTAGATGGACAAACATCCTTCTCTCCTTGTATTCTAGAGAAAGATTCATAATGGATTTTAAGCTTATGTGAGGTAACCCTGTCTGATGCTAGTGGGGCCTTCCCTCTGCACATTCTGTAAACTCCTTTCATTAGTTAATCATCTTCACATTCTGTAAACTCCTGTCATTAATGAATCATCTTTTCCTTGTTGGTTCAAACAGAAAAATAAGGCATAAACAGAAGGGGCGTGAGAAACATCACCGCTGCCAACGTGCTGATGTTGAAGAGGGGAACTGAGGAAGTAATTTGCCATGTATGAATGAGGAAAAGCGAGAAACAATGGATGTCAGCCTCGTCCATAGGGCCCAGGGGGAAGTAGCGGTGTCTATGGCGCTTCTAAGTTCTAATGCAGACATTGGATGGAAATATATATTTTTTAAATAAAGGAAGTTCTGCCTTAGCCTACTCTTTGGAACTTGAATTAATTAAAAGAAACGTACAAGGGAAGGGGACTAGTGCCCACGGGATCCCCCGAATCCCATAGAGGGGGGGTAGCTTTTACAGAGTTTAGATGGCATTACAAAGAAGGTTAATCACCCTCTCATCACCCTCAGGCGGGGCCCACATTTAAGCTTGTTGTTGATCAAAAGGAGCACTTGAAGATGTCTAAAGGGGGGATTTCTTACAATTAGAAATCCTTTTGGCAAGGAGGAACAGTGAATTCACAATCGATCACTCTATGGGGGATTCACCAAAGTTACAAGCACATCTTTCCTGCCAGATCTTCCATCGGACCTCCGCTCTGATGGCATTCTAGAGAGTTGTGGAGCAACCGTTCGCTACTCCCAGTAGAGCTTGCTTCCAACTGATATGTTTTTGAAGTCTAATTTTCTTTCTGACAATCTACCAGAGCCTTCGTAGTAGACCTTACAAAGCTTAGATGAAGTTATCGAGGAGGTTGATAAACCTCGCATCCCCATCATGCGAAGTCCACTTGGTTTTAAGCTTATTGTTGACATACTGTAGCTCTTTGTGATGCCTAAAAGGGGGGTTTCTTATAGTTAGCTATTCTTTTGCCGAGAAGGAATAGGGACTTCTCAATCGACCACTCCTTGGGGGTATTGCCAAAGTTGTGAGTGCATCTTTCCCGCCAAATCTTCCAAAGGATCTCTCCCCTGATCGCATTCCACAACGTCGCAGAGCAACGGATCACTTCACCAATGAGGGCTTGCTTCCAATTGATTTGTTCTTGGAATCCCAAAGAATGACCAAGGACCCTCCATAACCGAAGGGATTTAGGGAAAGCAAAGAACAGATGACCAATATCCTCTTTGCTACGACAACATCACTTGCACTAGGGCGGAACACCATAGATCTTGTTAGCTTTTGCATTGGTCCATATTCCACGGTGTAAAATTTTCCATAGGAGGACCAACTTTTTGTTTTCAATGAGAGGGTGTGAGATAGACATAAATTTCATATCCCATCGAAGTCGCGTCCAGTTGAGACACCATTTCTTGTTGAGACTGATGTGAATGTCATTGCGAGCTTCGACATATGGAAGCTTGGAGAGGCGATTATCATTATACCATTTAAGGCCCATTAGGTCTGGAGCATCCTTTCCCATAAGTAGTCAGATTTTAGAGCAGTCCCAAGCATGGCATCTGCTCAATAAAACATTCCATTCTTCATACGTGACCGTAGCACTAGAGTCAAGGTCCTCAAAGTCTCCTCATCTATTCGTGTCCTGTTTCCACAGATGCTTCCATTGTTTGAATCCCTTATTCTAGAGTCTCTTGGCACTTAAGACATTCCAAGGCTCCATGTTTCTCATGCCTTGGATCAAGAACCAAATAGAGTCATTTTGTCTTATACCTGCAACCCACTTCCAATCTTCACTAATTCTGATGTGAGGTTTGAATCTCTTCCAACTCAACCACAAGGATCTTACCAGGATCGATCCGTAGGGTGAGATCGGAATCGGACAGAATAAGAGGGTAAGGATGTTGAGGTTTTTCCATCTAGGGTAGCCCAGAGTAATCGTGTTCATGTTTCTGAAAATTAATGTGGCCCAAGAGGAATCTCTGTTGCACTAGGCCTTAATCATCCACTTTGTCACAAGTTTATTGGCCATGCTGCCAATGTCCATAATACATAGACTTCCACTCTCCTTTCGGTTAGTGCATATGGACCATTTGCTTTTAGGTACTCCCCTCTTGTTGTGGTCCCCAGTCCAGAGAAAGTTCCTACAAGTACTTTCCAATTTGGTTAATTCTTGATTCTTCGGTCTCCAACAAGAAAGAAAGTATATGATTGAGGATATGAGGAACTGTTGATCACCATGGCCCGGCCAACAAGATTAATTTGCAAACCCTTCCAATAGTTAAGTTTATTATTAAGTCAAATGACATTGGACGGAAAGTTATCATTCAAACGGTTATGAAAATTGATCGAAAGTGGCCCTTGAACAAATGAACCATCGTCTACATCTGTCAGTGGGTAAAATTAGTAGAGATGGTGAGCAAAATGCAGCAAATTGAAATGTCCGTCCTTCTTCTGTCGGAATCGGCATATTATTTCCTGGCTCATAGCTTTTTTGCTTGTACACAATAAATGAATGGAGTGTGAGGACCCTATAGGCTACTGATTGAGAATCGAGATTTTCTTTTTTCTTTTTTTTTTTTTTTGGGGGGGGGGGACAATAATTATTTTAACAAGAGAAATCGATGTGTCAAAGATAAATTGACTACTTAGATCCGAGTGGTGTTCACCCCTAAATTGCCTCTTCTTCGCATCCTTAGGCCGGTTTCACACAATACGTGTGAGTTCTCACGAGAAAACATACATGTGCCACCCAAAAATATCAAAGAAACTCATGCGCCACTGATGCTCTATTCACATAAGAGTGCAGAATATTGACACTCTACTTCTGTAGCTCCGCGTTATGTGAAGCCAACAAAAAGTGAGACTCCCGAATGTTTCAGTTTAGAACACTCGTGCTTTTTATTCAGAGTATTATGTGGAACTTCATGCATCGTGAATTTTTCAGAAATTCAACCAAGGGCGGGGGGAGAGGGATCGTCACATTTCCTAGAGAACTGTTCCATGCATTGGCACTGGAACCAGTCAAAGGCTTCGCCCATATGTGAATGGGCTCTACCACTTGGTACACAGTTATTAGTTCCTCATTGTAGGTTTCGAGAGCCTCCGTGCTATGTGAAAGCTACCTTATAAACCTTTTGCTTTTATGATGATCAGGGCTGCTTCATGAAAAAAGAGTATGTGCCTCCACTTGATGTGCCTTTTGTGATGCCTCTGGATCCAAAATCAACCACTCTAAGACCGCCTTTAGGGCTATTACGGGACATCACCCTAGCCTTCTCATTGATCAAGGCTGTCAAATCATCCCGCAGGGCCAAATCTTCCGGCTTCTTGGAATCCCCTTGGGGTTTGGCGTCTCAATGGAGCAGCGATGGAGTTGGGTGCTGGCCAAACTCGAAAACAAGCTCAACTACTGGAGAGGCATGCAAATTAATCTTGCTGGACGTGCTATGGTTATCAACACGTTCCTCCTCTCCTCTACCATCTATTTCCTTTCTTGTTGGAGACCAAACGAGCAAGGCCTGTCCAAACTGAATAGTGTTTGCAGAAATTTTCTTTGGACGGGCGATCATAACAGAAGGGGGGTGCCTAAAATCAAATGGGCCATCTGCACTACGCCTAGAGATAGCGGGGGGCTTGGTATCCTAGACATTGGGTGTATGGCTAACAAACTGGCGGCCAAATGGATGATTAAGGCCTGGTGCAATAGGGAGGCCTCTTGGGCCAAGCTGATCTTCAGAAACAAGAATGAGTTAGCCCTCATGGGGATCCCGAACTGGAAGAATCATGACATCATGACCCTGCTCTTCTCCCCGATCCCCGTCTTCCCGAAAGGCTCCAATCTCGTGTGCTCCCTTTGGAAGGGCTGGAACAAAGTCAAAAGCTTCACAAGAATCAGCGAGGACTGGAAGTGGGCGGCCGGAATCAGACAAAACGACTCTATCTGGTTTCCGATTCATGGCATCCGGAGTGTGGAGTCGTGGAACATTCAAAACGCCAAGAAGCTATGGAACAAAGGATTCAAAAAATGGAAACACCTCTGGAAACAGCACACCAACAGCTGGATTAACTTCGAGGATATTGACCCGCGCATCAACATCTCCTACGAAGAATGGAACACTTTGCAAAGCAGATGCCTCGCATGGGATCGTCACAAGTCTCGCCTTCTCATGGGGCACGACACACCGAACCCGCTTGGTCTCAAATGGCACAATGGAAATAGCCTACTCAAAATCCCGAACATCACAGATACGGCTAACCTCCAGACCAGCCTCAACAAGAAGTGGTGCTTGTCTTGGACGCGGCTTCGATGGGACATGAAATTCATGGGCATCTGGCACCCCCTTATAGAGATTAAGAAGTCTGTTCTTTTATGGCAAATTCTTCATCGAGGAATTTGGACAAATCATAAGGCTAGCAAACTTTGTGGGATCCCTCCTTGGTGCAAACGCTGCCACCGTGCTATCGAAGATGTCCCACACATCTTCCTCACCTGCCCCAACTCCTACAGAATCTGGCAGACGGTCGAGATGAATCTCAGACTGCAAAAACAGCTTTGCTGGAAGCAAATCCTTCTGGGAGAAGCGATCGGCTGCTCTGCGTCACTCTGGAACGCCATCAGAGGGGAAGTCCTGTGGAAAATTTGGCGGGAGAGGTGTGCCCTCAACTTCGGCGACCCCCCCAGGGTGTGGTCGATTGAGAAATCACTATTCCTCCTCGGCAAAAGGATTGTTAACAGTAAGAAATCCCCCCCCTTCAGGCACCATCAAGTCCTCCTCTTGGTCAACAACAAGCTCAAACCCAAATGGGCCCCGCATGAGGGCGATGAGAGGGTGATTAACCTTCTCTGTAACGCGACCTAGGTTTCATTTTAGCTTCCCCTGCTTTGTGGGATCTGGGGGGTCCCGTGGGCACTAGTCCCCTTCATTTGTATCTTTGCTTCTTAATTTAATTCAAGTCCGGGAGAGTAGGCTATTGCCGAACTTCCTTTTATCTAAAAAAAAAAAAAGAGTATGTGCTCATTGGTCTGGCTGGGTAGAACCTTCACCTCTTGAGGCAGGGGTGGGGATTCAACCCTTGTGAATAGCTGTTAGCAGTGGACATGTTATGGGCTTTATGCCAATTTGTATTGCCTTCGAGAAGCGTGATATGTCTATCCCTTCCTGTGTGGAATATGGAGGGTCCCATGGGTATTATGTCCATTTTCACTTGTACAATTGTTCTTTCCAAAAAGCTATCCGGAAGAGTAATCTTCGGCCAAACTTCCCTAAAAAAAAAGTAATTTGTCATGGATTCGCCAAGCTTCTCTAAAAAAAAAAAAGGGTAAATTGTCAGAGAGATTCGTGGTGTAGTGGTAATACTTTGGGCATTGGAGTGTGAGGTCCAAGATTCAAGAACCGTAGTGTGACTTGACATTAAGCATTGAAAAGTGAATGATATGAGCTATCCTAAGGGTGCATGTGTTATTCCTTTAAATTTCAAACATAATTAGAAGAGTAGGCCAAAGACTAAGGAAACTAAAAAAGAAATAAATCCGTGGTAAAAAAATACACATAGTACAAAGAAATAGAGGGGTTAGGATAGCACATTGATAAATCATTACACCTTAGATTATGAGGTCCAAGTTTCAAAGCAAGAGTACATCCTTACTTATAACCCTTAGAAATTTAGAAAGTTGAAGTTAAGGAAAATATTTAGGGTGTGTATGTGTTATTCATTTCAATCTCTCAAACATAACTGAAAGAGTAGGTAGATACTGAACTTCAAAATAAAAAAAGGAAGTACATTCATATTAAAAAAGATGTGCTTAAAGCATAGAAATACAAGGATGTTTTTTGATGCCCATTTATGAGACCTAGGAATTTCAAATGATGTTTTTTCTTCATGAAAATTTGGCCTTTAATCTCCTTTTCCATTAGGTTTAAATCACAAAGAACATCACACACACACAAAGGATCTCATTTATCCTCTACTTTGAAAGAGGCTGAAATAAAGAGAATATGAGAGTATTGAACCATGGACCTTCAATCCTAGTCCAATATGTTCACCACTATACCATGCACCCCTCGATGAAAGATGCTCATTAATATGTGTGTGTGTGTGTGCATGTGGAAAAATACAACACACACATGTGTATGTGCGTGTGATAGCATATATCTTCAAGTGTACAAGCTACACCTAGTGTTGTTCTTCACTTTCTTCAACCATAAAAGCTTGATGTCCAACGCAACCTCTAAAACTCAAGGCTTATGAGTATGACTTAGCTTATAGTTGATCTCCATTGCCCATTCTTTGCCGGAAAGTGTACAAAACATGCAACCAAACGTCTTGATGACAAAGTTTTAAGGGCTGACATGTCCATATTCAATGCTATTGCAACCTCGCCTCTCACCTCTCACCAACAATTCAGCTGCTGGGAGAAGCGATCGGTTGCTCCGCGACTCTCTGGAATGCCATTAGAGGGGAGGTCCTTTGGAAAATCTGGCGGGAAAGATGTGCCATCAACTTCGGTGACTCCCCCAAAGAGTGGTCAATTGAGAAATCATTGTTCCTCCTTGGCAAAAGGATTTCTAACTGTAAGACGCCCCCCCCCCCCTTCAGGCATCATCAACTACTCCTCTTGATCAATAACAAGCTTAAACCCAAGTGGGCCCCACATGAGGGTGATGAGAGGGTAATTAACCTTCTTTGTAATGTCATCTAAGCTCTGTAAAAGCTCCCCCTACTTTGTGGGATCTGAGGGGTCCCATGGGCACTAGTCCCTTTCTCTTGTACTTTTCTTTATTTAATTCAAGTCCGGGAGAGTAGGCTAATGCCAAACTTCCTTTATATTAAAAAAAAAAAAACTCTCTGTTTTCTACAACTTCATGCCAATGTCCATATCCAGCTTCAAAAGTACTCTTTGTTTTCTACAACTTCATGTCAATGTCCATTTTTACAACTTCATGTCAATGTCCATAGCCAGCTTCGAAATTACTATGTCTACCAAGCAAGGTGCAGTGCAATGATGTTGTAGTGCAACGATTTGAGTTTTACATTCACATGGAATATTATATAATAAGATTTTCACTCCATAACAATAAAATAAAACTCGTATATAATCTTCATTATTGTTATCATAATATATTAACTTTCAAAGTATTGATGCATTACTAAGTATTCGGAAAATATTATTAGCATCTTAATAGTTTTTTGTTGGTAATTTTAGCTAAAATGAGATTTACTTTTTAAACCTTGTTGAATGATAATTATGAGATAAAAAGAGATTTATTTATTTATTTATTTTTACCATGTTGGCTACCTTTATGATTTCGGAAGATCTATTTATAAAGACTGCAAGCCACTTTCCACCCCTAGAGCATCCCTAGAATTTTGCAGATGCCTAGGGTTAGAGATCAAAATGAAACATTGGGAGATAGTTTATTAAAGAGGTATCGAACTGTAAAATCTTAGAGATTCAGAGAAAGGTACAAAAGTTTCTAATGGAAATAGAATTTTTGATTTGTACTCGCCATAGTCTATGGCTGTAGTCTACTTGCTTTCTTTTTAATGGGGAGCATGCATCTCACACTCTAGCCTTAAAATGTATTTTTTTTGGTTTCTCTTCAAAGAAAAGAAAATTCATAGATCAAAGAAGGTTGTGAGTCTATGTTCATGATGTTTTTTTTAATATTCCTATTTTATGTTCTTACTTGATTTCTCTCTTATGCAATTTGTGAAGAGCTTGCATCGTTCCCATCAAGGCGAGAGTCATGATTCTTCTGGGGGTTTTCTTCTTGTTGCATGAAGAGGGGGCAAAGACCAACCGTTGAGACTTGAAGCATGAATACTTGCAATTCTCCAACTTAATTTTTAGATAGATTGATTTAGTTTTACCATTAAACCAAATCTTTTGTACAAAAAACGAACCTTGTGGACACACCAAGGGATTCCATTAACTTTATGCTCAATGATTTTGAAGCTAGTTAACTAGTCAAAATCTAGCAGATTAGGACTTTTAGCTATGTATAGATTCAAGTATGAATGGAAATTATTTTATGAAAGTTAGTATATAAGTGAAATGGCTTCACTTAGAAGAGGAATTCAACCATTTATAGAAATTTTCTTTTGAAGTAGAGATCTCTTCCTCATACTTGTCGTCTCTTGGCTACTTCTTGCATGAGTGCATCTTCTTGTCTAAAATGTGAGAAATCCATCCTTGACGTTTCAATGTGATGTCTACCATGTATGTCTGTATTTTTTTCTCGAGTGATGCATGAGTATGTTCATTTCCTAGTTTCATTATATGTTTGATGTGGCTTGCATGATTTTTGAGAGGTTATAGCTCTCTATGAAGAGATCGTGTTGTTGTTGTTGTTTTTTTGAAGTACAATGAATTGGAAACACAATCACACACCCGACCTCGTAAGGTAGAGGTTTTCTCTACACCTACACCCACACATCTTTTCAAGAGCTTCAAAGTATACCAAGAATGTTAGATTTTGTGTAGATTTTTGGGAGATATGATCATTCTAGAGCCATCATTGACTTCTTTCAGGCATTTTGGCCTTGAACCATCATGGATTTGAGCCATAAACCTCCTTCTTTCAGGCTCCCTTTTTCAACAGACATCACCTCTTCATGGGCATCTCTTAGGAATGATTGGCCATGAACCACTTTTATAAGGGATGAAGAGGAAGAAAGGTTGCCTAACACAATTTAGAAAAACTGATTCTCGTGTTTATACGAATATCACATAGGAACGCTTAATGCATTCATATGGAGAACCAAGTGAAAGAGAAATAGCTACACTTGGCATTATAGGTGCAAGAGTCTCTCTAAAGAACTATATCCATTTTTAATTATGGGTATGAAGCCAATATTCTCTTGGATAGTGAGTATATAAAGAAAGTTTAAAGAAAAACTAGTATTTAGTGTATACGCTCAAGGATTGAAAAAAACTAGAGTGAAGTGAGAGCAAGTTAACATGAGCATCTAGAAAGGTCTGAAACCCCTTATATTTACGGAACTTTATTCAAACATGAAGAGAGTTGGATTCTTGTCTCCACTATGTGATCTTTGCTCAAGTATTTTAAACTTTACATCTTAAACTTATCGTTATAAATCCACTCTAAAGAGTCATGAAGAAATTGAGCATGATTCTAAATGGACATACACCACTTAGAGCATTGGAGTGGCATGTGGAAGTGATAGTTGAAAAGGTGTGTGAATGGGAGATGGTAGAAAATTTTGGGTAAAAGTGGATAAGTTTGCCAAAATAAATTGGTTTATTCCTACATGTTCCATAATGAAGACCCCATAACTTGTTATAATTTTTGCAAATAACATATACTACAGATTTGGTCTAGTTTTAGACATTGCATAATAAAGAAGATAGGAAATTTACTAGTCCTTTTTGAAAGTGATCTCCAAAGGGTTAATATTAATCTTAGAATGAGCACAATTGAGCATCCATAGATGGATATGAAATCACATAGTTTTATCCAAATCCTTAGAGATATGATTCATGCACATGTGTATAAATTATAACCGGATTGGGGAGACTACCTATAATTGAGTTTTCATGTAATATTTTCAAGCACTCCCTACAAGACATTGTTCACTAGTCTTTATGTATGGGTTTCAACAAAGACATCTTTATACAATATGATTTAAATGGGAGAAAGCCAAAGTGACAAGGGACGTTTTGGTAGATATAAATCATATGTTCTTTATCACTAGACTTCCCACATTTGTGTCTTCTTTTGTAGCAAGCTTTGAAAATTTTGCGTTTTTTCTGCCATAGGATTCACGTTATCATGAAAAGCGTTTTCTTTTGGTTCGGTTAAGTTTTAGACCCACAAACATGATGCCAATCAATAGTTTATTGATATGCGGATCACACTTAAATTTCGAATCCAATCGCATGAATATAGCCATGTCCTTACAAAGCATAGAAGTCCACAAGAAGCACTAGAGATGATATATCACGACACATAAATGCAAAATAGAGTGCAACAAACATGGAAAGCATGCAAACAAGCTCTTATTGGGTAGATATGATCTTGGGACACCTCAAGGATACCTTTGAAGCTTCAAAAGAAGAAGAAGAAGATAGAAGAAGCTAAAGATTATAGGTGAACGAGATTCCCAAGATCTCACATTCAAAATGAGCCAAAATTTGACTAATACTTAGCATTACTAGCTTTTATACTTAGAAGATTAACCTTTTTACATTTAAAATGCACACACACACACACACACACACACACACATATATATATATATATATATATATATATATATATATATATATATATATATATATATATATATATATATATATATATATATATATATATATATATATATATATATACACACACACACACACATATATATATATATATATATATATATATATATATATATATATATATATATATATATATATATATATATATATATATATATGTGTGTGTGTGTGTGTGTGTGTTTGTGTGTGCGTGTATGCTTAAGTGTATATAAATACATATAGGAAATGTGTAACAAACTAAACTATTAGGACCACCACTTGCTAAAGAGATGAATCTCCTCCCAACTTTATGCCTCTATATATACTTACTCAAAATAAAAAAGGATCATAAATGTCGTGAGATTTCATGTGCATGTGCGATCTCCACCATTCCTTGAGCACCTTTCAGATGCATGCATACATATACACAGGCATACACGCTCATATATTACCCAAAGTATACACATGCATACATACATACACATCACACGCACATACATAGATATGTATCCATACATACACACATGCACACGTACATGTAAACCCATGCACATACACACAGATATCAAACACACATGCATATACATACACATTACACACACATGCATAGAAACATGTACATACATACACACATGCATACACACATCTAAACATGTGTACATACACATATATATCAAACAGACATTCAGATACACACATACACACATGCATACATATACACACACATGCATACATATGCACAAGCATACATATACCCATTCATACACATATGCATACACACATGCATACATGAATGCATATATAGACATGCATATATCACACACCCATCCATATACATAGACATATATCACACACATGCATGTTAATGCATATACACATGGATTCACACCTTGGGAGAGATTTTTGTCCTCAAAAGTTAAGCTATATACAAGACTATAGGCATATTCTGAGCGCTATACTCTAACCTCAAAAGAATATGTTTTCATCTATGTTTTGTGATTCAACTTGTTCTCCAATTGAATAGAGGGTAATCTACTGTCTACTGCCCACCCAAATGATTCAAAACACCATCTAGCTTTGTAGTTGATAAATTGATATGATATCCATTTTTAGGTCTTTTTGAATGATCGCACATTCAAATCATAGAATTTACTTTATAACATTCATCCCTCCTTGGGAGAGATTTTCTTCCTCGAAAATAAATCTATTTCAAAACTCTCTAGAATACCCAGGAGCCTCATGTTCTAAACCTAGAAGAACATATTTCATCAATGTGGTATCTACATGATATGGAGCATTTGGTTACTTTGGATGGCAAGATGTTATTTGTGTTAGACATTGGCATAACTTTCAAAAACATGTTCTACATCTTCTTATTGATGGATATGCAACTAAAGGAGTAAAAGACATGATATATCATCTTGGATCACTTACAAGGTAATTAGCACTCTTTATTTTCAATATATAAGATTATTTGATATATTTTTATTACTAATTAATTTCTTTATAATCTAATTTATGATTAATAATAGTTTGATCATATCAAAAGAGATTGATAATGCCAATCTGTAGCTCAGTGATGAGTAGCACCTCCTTTAATGTCAATCCGGGAAGACATGAGGATGGTATGAAGACCACGAGCAAGTGGAAGCACAAGTGCGTGAGTGAGAAGCACACAAGCATGCACACACATACACACACACGCGCACACACGGTAAGAACAAAGTGAGGAAGACAATGGAATCACTTCTATTGCAAGAAAGCTCTCATACAAGTTCAAACTACAAGAAGCTAGCCTCAAAAATGAGCTCTCTAGCTCTATTTATAGTTTTTGACTGACTTTGGCCCTGTTCAGACCTAGTGTCCGGCCTAGTTAGAAATTAGGTTCCGGGGCTTATTTGAGGGCCCAAACGAGATCTAAAAATTATGAAAATTGGCAGGCAACTACATCTAAGGCTCCCCAAGCTCGAGGACTCCTCGGCTTGTACAAAATGGAGCTACAAAAAGGTGAAAAGATATTTACAAGGGTTTGTAGTGATGAGAATCACTTTAGAATGATGTTGGGGTTTTTGAAAAAAATGAAGGGTAGCCTCAGTGCTAGATCTGCATGTGTGTCCATACTTGCTTCTTCCCGCATCCTGTCAACACTCTCCCCCCCCTAGGGTCTGTCGCCTCTGACATACCTCTTTTCCGCCGTTTGATCAATGTATTTTTGCAGGAGGTCGGTTGCCAATTCGTGTTCTTTGATTTTTAAACCTCTGATTAGATCTCGTTGCAAGGCCTCCCAATCCACTGTACCAGGCATGTCAGGTTGTGGCATCGTGTAAAGCTCGGAGTGCATCGTTTGCTCGCATGCAAAGAGATGGAGTAGATGCGTAGGCCGTGGCGCAAATACCTCTGAATGTGCTTCCCAAAACCCCGTGGTGAACATGTCGTCAAATGTTTGCTTGTAGCAGGCAGGGAGATATCTTATGCGTGCATGCCATGCGTAAGCCACTCGTATGCTCGGGGTTGTGCTCATATCATATAGCAGGTCGTAGTTACCATTAATAAACCCTGGAATAGGAGGTTGAATACGGCATACATTGCGAAAAGTTTTGAGTACGACCTGCATCATGTCGAGGATCTTGAGCATCATCTGTGCAGCGACATCTGGCATAGGGTGGAGGCGTGGTATCCAATGTCTGATGGTTGCAATCATGTATGACACTGTAGGAGTACCGGTTGGGGGGGCGATAGCGGGGTAGTTGAGCCATTCTTTACAGTGTGCGTTATTCTGAACCTTGATGGCAAAAGCTTTCCATGATCTGCGTCTTTGCACTGGCCCAAAACACGGATTGTACTTCAAATGCATGGGGGCATGATCCCATGTTCGAAGCATTTCTGGGTAAGTTTCGAGTAACTTTTGCCTCCACGTTGGTTGGAATATGGCCCCTTTTCGTGCCGCTTCTGGTATGTCTTCTGGTTCGAACTGTGTGGCAAATGTTGGGCACTTGTTGGTGACTCGTTTGATTTCTGCATTGTAGTCAGCCAACAATACAAAATAGGGCTTGTATTGCAGTTCTGAACTAGTGATAAGGCGTCTAGGAGCGAGGTGCCTGAAGTATTCTGAGTGAAGGATGGTGTCCTCAATGGCCTTCATTGCCAGCATCTGAGTGGATATCCGCTCCTGATGAGTTTTCCCCATCTCCTCTACTTGTTTCATCCATGCCGATGGGGGTTCCTCATAGGTATCTTGACCTTCTTCTGTTACGCGTCCTCCTGGAAGTGGTTGAGGCTCGTAGTCGTCGTCGAATGCTTCCTCCACTGGGATGGTAACTGCTTCTTCTTCTGACGGTTGCTCTGGTGGGGAAGGGGGTCGTTCGTACTGCATCAACTTCAGTTTTAATTCTGCGATCTGCTGCTGTAACTCCAGCACGTCGTTGGGCGTTGAATGTTCAGGTTCGGTTGAAGTAGCAGCGTCTGTCATTTCTTTATGTTCCTGTCGGTGTGGTGTAGACTCTTGGGGTCTCTGTAAGTCCTTTAGCTGGTCGGCAAGCTGATCATGTGCTTCTAATAGATTGGCATACGTTTCCAATATTTGTTGTATGCTTTCTGAGGGGACCGCTTGAAATTTGACCGGGTCTATGGGTGCCCCCGGGGTGTTCTCCATGGCAGCCTCGAGGTTCTCTTGGTTTTGTTGTTGAAGCCGTCTATTCTCTTCTTGCGCTGCTGCCAGATGTCGTCGTAGCAAAGCCATGTTTCGTTGAAGCCGTGCATTGCGGCCCATTTGATCGCGCAGCTGTTCCTCCATGGCTTTGCTCTCTTCCATATGTCTCGCTTTGAGTTGCGCATTTTCCTGTTCGAGGGCGGAGATCTTGCTTTGTGACTCCGTATGAATGAACTCCAAAGCATTGACACGCTCTTGGAGTGTTGCTGAGAGGGTGCAAAGCCCTTTGTTATTTTCTTCCAACAATGTATATTCTTGCTTAAGCTGAGTGGCAGCTTCAAGCATCGTGTCGAGTGCAAGACTAAATGAGGTGGAAGATGCAGGGGGTTGGGAAGTGGGAATGGGAAAAGTGGATGTTGTGCCTACCGTGTGTGGAAGTGGTGATGTGAGTGTAATAACCTGTGATGGTGTTGTGAGAACAGTGGTGGTGGGTGATCCAGCGGATGGTGAGATGTCCATGGGATCGGACATGAGTGAGTGTGATTCGTGAAATGTGAACACCGGGACGGTGGGTGGTGTGATAGTGGTGGCCGTGAATGTGGGGGAGTGAATTTGGGGAAGGGACTTTTTCTTATGTTCCTCAACCTGTTGAAGAATGTTTACAAGGTAGGTCCAGAAGGAGGGTTGGGTGGTTAGTGTGGTGCTCGAGGCAGTTACAAGGGACGGGGTAGGTAGAGTTTGGGGGGGAGGAAATGGAGGGATGGAGGGCAAAGAGATGGAAAGAGTCTGACTAGTGACAGATGGTTGTCCAACGGCATGGGGGAAGAAAGGGTGACCTAATTGAGGTTCAAAAACTTGAGTGACAGAGATGGATGAGGGTGAAGGAAGGAGAGTGGAAATGGGGGTGTGTACAATGGTCTCACTATAGGAGGAGAATGGTTGTGTAGAAAGACACGTGGAGAGAGGTTCTGATGGTGGGATAGGAGATGATGGGGGAGATGGGGCATGCGTAACTTCCTCCGGTTCATCATTGTGCCTGGGGCTAATCATGTGCACATCTTCTGATGTGGACGTAGCTAACGCGGTAGATACTTCCATCTGAATCATCTTTCCTTGTCGCGGCCGTGTATCAATTCTTCTTTGATCATAAGCAGGGTTCTCTTGATAGACCATGGTTCTCATTGCTTCACTGATGCCACAAGTGTCCGCCAACAGATTTAGTGATTCTACAAACTGGGGGTCGATATGCTCTGACTGTAACATCTGGTTTACTAGGGCCCTATTTGCTTCTTCTGACATTTTATGGCGTCTTTGTACCTGCTTGATTGTTTGGTATAGTCGTTTGAGCTGTGCCGTATATGCAGGGGCTTCGTCTTCACTCTCTTCTGGGTTATTCCTTGGTGCCTGCTCCTGAGCTTGTGTGCTTAGTCTTTGAGGAGGTTGCGTCACTCCTAGCTCCTGTACGCTGCTTGTCTCGCCTCGTGCATATTCTCTTTGGGTTGATGTCCCCGGATCGACATTGTCAGGGCAACCTTCACTGTCTGATAGATGAGCCGTCTGCAGAAATGTTTCAAAATCAAAATTTGGGTCTTCGGTGAAAGTGGCCATCGCTGCAAATTCTGCATCGGTAGGTAGCGGAGGGGCAGAGGGAGTGGGCTGTACCACCTCTCTTGGTTGAGACTCCTGGAGATGGATTGTGATTGGTGCCACCGGGGCTTCCTCTCTAGTGGAGACTTCGGTAGTGGTTGCTGGAGGGATCAGGACTTGTGAAAGGGATCCACGCATTCTTTTTGCAGGCTGACTCCCTGACTTTCGCCCTTTAAACAACTCCAGATGTGCATACTTTAGGGCTCGAGCAACTGGCACATCATACGCCAGACATCTGTAGATGATTCTAGTCAACGCACAGCAACCATGTAGGGTGGGCTTCCTCACCCCCCGCTTGCCTGCCTCATATGCCTGATCTAGGATCCATACCGGCATCTTAATGGGCAAGCTTCCGGTCTCTGCTAAATACAATCCGTACCATATCTTCTTGTGAGGCTGAGTGAAGCGGTCCTGAGCTGGAAATGCAAAGTGCTGGAGGCACATCCGCAGGGGTATGGCGATGTTGGGGGTGAGGGCGCACATGTCTTTAAGCTTCTTGACTCTATTGCTTTTCATTGATTCTGGTATCAAGGGGTCACGATCTGAAGGCACATGAGTGCCATACATTTGAAGGGCTTCCCTGATTAATGTTACATTTAATTCAAACTTCCTCATCTCCTCCAGATTAGATAAGGAGGGCACCCAGAATGTGCCTGAATGATCTTTATCCCCGGTAGGTTTCAACGTAGCAATCAAGTAGTAACACCTGAGGAAGTCAGGTTTTGGTAGAGCTGCACTGAAGTAAGTTTGAAGTCCCGCCTTTTGCCAGATCTCTTGAAGTGGAGCTGCATTTTGCAAGGTCTCAAATTCTCTTGAAAAGAATTGGAAGGTCCACCAAACCCCTCCACACTCCATCTTGGACTCCCAGATGTGATCTGCGTCTCCCAGATCCCCTGGCATTTCATTGAACCAATGGGAGTGCCCTTTTACTCTTTCGGTTAGCCCACTGGGTGGATCTGGGATAGGGATCCTTCGCACATTCAAGAATTCTTCAGGCCTAGTCATTGGTGGAGCTTCCACTGGCATGGCATCCCAATTGATAGGAGCACCAGATCCTGCCTGAGAGCTTGTGCCTGCCGCTGTTGCCATGAGAGTAGGTTGCTTATCTGCTGGAAGACGAAAGGCACATTAGTGTTGCATAGGAAACAGGATGTAATGGTGTTCCCTTCACAATACTAACACGACAATCCCGGAGGTCAGTGATTAGTGGTGAGGTGTTTATGATATGTGTGAGTGGTGATTAAAGGTCAGTGTCATCCTAGATGCATACTTTGGTTATGCGATGGACTCGGAATGCTTCTATGTTAGTGTGGACGGATTTACAGAATAGGGTCAGGGGGTTTAGTACACCGTTTTAACTCTCCACACTTTGATACAGGAGTCGTAGCTCTTAGAGCTAAGGACATGTGAAGATTTCGGTCTGAGAGTGTGATGTATGTGGGATCTTGTGGGTACCCATTTCCAGACATTCCTGGGGTTGATGGGAGTGGGGGCAGTGAGAGGTGTAGGTATCTTATCACTTTCTGCGTTGTTGGCCAAGAGTGCTTGTGAAAGCTGCTTCATCCTCGTGCCTGTAGGTGAAGTAATTTGGGCTTGTAAGCTAGCCTTGGGCACCCATATCTGTCTAGCATTAGGGGTGGCCTTCATTGACCGCTTAGGAACCCAAATAGAAATGGTACGCCTAGGGGTTATCCTAGGGGACTTCTTCACTTTGTTCCTTGATGGTGAGGCTCGTTTCTTGTTTCTTTGAGAATCTGCTATTGGATCTGTGGGTTTTCCATCCTTGCGCATCCAGATCTGCTTCACACCATGAGATGCTCCATATCGCGCGGGTTGGCGCTCCTGCCTCTTGATTAGCGGCCTCCTTCGTGTAGTGTGAGGTTCGGTCCATTCGTTTAGCATCTTCTTGGACTCATTTAGGAAATCCTTCTTGGCTCCTGAACCTTCAGTAAGATTGCCATTCCTCTGCACCATAGAAGTTTGTACAAGCACAACATGGTTATCTTCGTGTGGATTCCTGGAGGGACCAGGAGTTGGTGCCTGTTCTATTGGTTTGAGCGCTTGATTTTCTAATTCAACCGTGAGACGACTTTGGCCTACCCAAGCCTGAAGAAGTCCACTTCTTAGGTTGAGGTTGACTGCGTGATCATAGATCCAGTCTTGGCCTAAGACAAGAGGTTCGGTCAGATCCTCGTCTTCACACACTAGCACTTTTGATGGCATGAGGACCTCTTGTATGTAGAGGGGAAGATCCACCTCTCCCATACAAGGGGTTTCAACACCTCCTAATCCTATCAGATATGCTTCTATGGGTTTTACCTCCAACTGCAGCTGCTGGCAATAAGAAAGCCGAACTGCACTTGTGGCTGCTCCTGAATCAATTAAAGCCCTCACGCTTGTTGTGCTGTCCTTTTGTCCTATTTCTAGGGTCACAAAAGGTCGTCGGTCTACTATCTTATGGGTGCGTCCACCTGAAGCCTCACACATGGCCATGTGGTAGCCTGGAGACTCGTGAGTGTCAGTCATAGGCTGGTCCCTTCCTTGTCTCCTCAACTTCATTCGTCTGATACGCTCTAAGGCCTCTGCCTGTGCTTCTTCTCGAATTCGTTTTTCCTCCTCTTTACGTTGCTTAGCAATATTGAGTCGGCTTAGCATCGCCTCCGTGAGGGGTTCCTGATACAGCTTGACTCTGCATCCGCTAATATAGTTTGGGAGGACATCCCCCTCTAAAGTAGCTAGTTGTACTGCTCCACTTGTGGAGATCCTATTAATGATCATAGGTCCATAGCCTCTCTTTTCTAGCTTTCTTGCGTGTTGTTTCAATGTGTAGACTAACACTAGATCTCCTGCCTTCAAGCCCTTATCCTTCACATGGGCATCAAAGTATGCTTTTTGCCGTTTCTTTGCAGCATAGATGCCTGCTGCTGCTCGTAGCCTCGTCTCACCTAAACGCTCTAGATCAAAGATCCTAGAGGACAACTCGTGTCCATTCCACTCATGCTCTTGTGCTACTCTTAAAGCTGGAATTAGGAAATCTAAGGGTAGCACCGCATTTTGTCCGAAGACCATCTGAAATGGGGTGGCATTGAGTACCGTTTTGTAAGCAACTCGGTATGCCCAAACAGCATGATGAAGTTGTTTGTCCCAATCAGAGCGTTTATTATTTACAAGTTTCGTCAATACATTACACAGGATCTTATTCGTGCTCTCGGCTTGTCCGTTAGCCTGTGGGTGATAGGGTGCAGATTTCTTATGTATCACCATGAATTCTTGAAGGAGATTTTCAATGACCTCATTCAAGAAGTGCGTACCTCTATCACTAACCAACTCTATTGGTAACCCATATCTAGTGAACACATTTTCGAATAAGAATTTAGCCGTCGTTTGAGCATCATTCTTTGTCGTGGCTTTTACTTCTACCCACTTTGTAAGGTAATCTGTGGCTACAATAATGTATTCTGCATGGGAGTTCCTAGCTGGGGGGTTGATGGGACCTACAAAGTCTATACCCCACTTTGAAAATGCACGTCCTCCCATCATTGGCCTCAAGGGCATTTCATCTTTTCTTGTCGGATATTGGGCACGTTGGCATGTGTCGCAACTCTTCACATAAGTATGTGCATCCATATGAAGAGTGGGCCACCACAGTCCTGAGAATAGAATAGTTTTAATCACTCTGTCAGGCCCAAAGTGTCCACCTGCAGCACCGCTATGTGCCGTTTCTAAGACTTTCAAGTAGTCTAATTCATGTACGCACAGTCTTAGGTAACCATCCTTGCCTCTTCGACAAGGGTTGTCTCCTACTAAAGCATAGTCTTGAGCCTCTTGCTCCATGCTCCGTTTTCTTGCAATACTAGCCTGATTGGGTAATGTTCCTGTTCTCATGAACTCGACCAGTGGAGCACTCCAATCTGGGATTAATGACATGTGATAAAGAGTGGCATGCTCCACTGGGGGTCTCTCCTGGCACTCTGGACAGCTCTGGATCCACTCTTGTACTTCTTTGTCCATGCTAGGCCAATACACTCCTAAGCGTTTTAGATTCTGCAAGGTTCGTTGTTTAGAGTAGTGATTCCCTAGCAGTCCCTCATGGGCCTGTTGCATCCAACTAGCATGTTCATCATCCTCGACACAACAAGCTAATACGCCCTCGGTATCTTGCTTGTACATGCTTCCGGCTAATATTTGATACTTTAGCAATTTTACAATTTCCTCTTTGCTTGTCTTAACATTTTTATTTGCAGGCCCGAAGGTTAGGACTGGTACCAACTTATTTGCCCATTTAGGAACAACTTCTAAATTGAACAGATAAGCATCGGGCAACTTATCAGACACTCCTTGCGGTGGCTCTCCTGAAGTGATGCGAAAAAGATGGTCAGCCCTAAGATGGGTTCTACCTTTCCTGACCACCACTTCAAAGTCGTATTCCATTAGTAAGAGGAACCATCTTACTAAGCGACCTGTATTGCAAGGTTTATTGACCAAATATAGTAACGCTTGATGATCCGTGAAAAACTTGAACTTATTGGCCAATAGATAGTGTCTAAACTTCTTCACAGCATATATCATGCCTAAGCCTTCTCTCTCCGTTGTGGTGTAATTTCGTTCAGCTGCATTTAATTGCCTACTAGCATATGCTATCGGCAAATCTAGGTTTCCTTCACCTGTGGGTTGTGCTAGCACACATCCTATTGCATGATTGGAGGCATCTACATGGACATGAAAGGGTTTGCTCCAATCCGGAGTAGTCAATATTGGTGCTGTGCACAAACGTCTCTTCAGCTCATTGAAGGAAGTCTCGCATTCCTCATTCCATTCAAAATTCGTTAACAGCCCATAAAGAGGTTTAGCTATGATGGCATACATGTGGATAAATCTACGGTAATATCCGCAATGGCCCATAAAGGCTTGTACCTCTTTCACATTTCTTGGTCTGGCCAACTCTGCTATTGCTCTCACCTTGTCTTCGTCTGTTGATATTCCATTCTTCGAAACAATGTGACCTAAGATCTTACCTTGGCGTACCATAAACACACACTTCTCTGGATTCAGACACACTCGATAATCTCTGCACTTGTTGAAGATTTGCCTAAGCTCAGGGATGTGGTAACTCCTTTCTTGGGAATGAGCGCATAAATCATCCACATATACTTCTAAGCTCTTTCGCAAGAACTCTTTGAAGACATGACACATGAGTCTTTGGAATGTTGCAGGTGCATTGGTGAGCCCAAATGGCATCACACGAAATGCAAAGATTCCCCATTCTGTGGCAAAGGCCGTTTTGTGCTGATCTTCGGGGGCAATGGCTACTTGGTTGTAACCTGAAAATCCATCAAGGAAGCTGTAAACCTCCTTGCCTGCAACACGCTCCAAAAGATGTTCGGTGATTGGAAGAGGATAACTATCTCGGATCGTAGCGGCATTAACTTTTTTAAGGTTAATGCACACTCGCAATTTCCCATTCTTCTTGGGCACCACTACGATAGGGGACACCCATTCAGTATGCTCAATCTCATAGATGAATCCGGCTTCAATCAGCCTGTCAATCTCCTCTTTTATTTTGGCCGCATAATTGTCATTATATGTGTAGGGTTTTTGTTTGGTGGGCTTAGCATCAGCGGTCATCGGAATCGTATGAGAGCAGATCTCTGGATCTACTCCTTTCAAGTCTCTATAATGCCATGCGAACACATCCCTATATTCCCTTAATAGAGCTACGAGCTCTGCTTCTTCTTCTGCACTTAGGTCATCTCCTATGTACGTACATCGTTCTTCGTTCCCTTCAATGGTCACTACAATTTTTTTGGTCTTTTCTTTATTGTCATATGCTTCTCCTATAATGGCCTCTCTCTTAGGCATTCGTACCAAAATTTTCCGATCTTCCACTTCATATTTCTTGAAATTCTCTGGTACTTCAAACAATGATTCTTCCTCTTCTTGTCTCACTACTTTCCTTTTCTTTTTCTTTTGACTTCCTTCACTTCCTTTCTTTGAACTTATCGTTTTAATACTCGCAAGGGGTTCTTCTTCCTTTTGGGTTAACACCCCTAAATCTTCTAAGTAGTGTTCCTCTGAGTCAAAGTATGTATCCATCACAATGGATTCTAGATCATCGTCATTCTCTTCTTCTCCTATGAACTCACTAGGATCGCACTCTTCCAACAAGGGCTGACACATGAACACTGAAATATCATAACCCTCCTCGTCACAATGGGGTGTCCATTGTTCCTCATTGACTGCAATGTCCATGGTAGCTAAGATTTCTGCCCAACCATGAGGCTCAAATTCCTCATCAGGAAATATCATTGGTGTATAGGCTGGGTCATTTATTGGTCTATCTCCTGGGGGAGCTCCTTCTTCTCTCGCTTTTCGGCGCTTTTCCTCTTCCTCCGCGACCTTGCACATCCACAAGTGAGTATCTTCATGCAACCAGGATGGTTCATGTGAACTTCCAGAATGCACGGAGATAGAATCTTCTTTCGCTTTGTGGATAGGATTCCACTGTAGGGGTGGCACATCTCTGAAGGTGTGATCCTTCAGATTGACCTTGGTGGTGACTCCTAGGTGCTGTAAGTACAAGGAGTTGGTTCCCCAATCTTGTACTATTTGTAATTGTCGTAGGAAGGGTCTCCCTAGGATCATCTCGTAAACATTATTCTTCTCAAAGTCACATATGGCAAACGTATGTTCAAACTCTACACCACAAGTGGTTAGAGTTATCCCTTCAAGCAATCCGAGAGGTCTTTCAAAATGACCATCCGCCATTTGAAGTTTCATTCTCGTTGGTCTTAAGGTGGGTTTGCCCCATCGTTTCCACAAGGAGGTAGTTGCAATAGCAACTCCCGCACCCGAATCCACAATTGCTTTGGTTGTGTAACCTTGATAGGTGATCGGAAGATAAGTGTTACCTTCTTCACCTTCGCTCATGTCTCCTATCTTGTCGAGAGGTATCTCGGGAACTTTCTGCTTAGAGCCTACTTTCGGTATATTGGATTCAAGTTCTGGAACCTGATCCTTCACATGATTCCAGAGCTCCGGTTTTGCCTTGAGCAGCTCCTCTACAGTGAGGTGACATTGAACCTTAGTGTTTTTCACAACATCAGTGTTCCTGGGAATCACTGAGTCTTCATTTCTCACCAATATCGTGGGCGCTCTGATCTGGAGAGATTCAGATTCCCATGGGCCTGTGAAATGAGGCAACTCTTGTAAAGAATTAGATTCAAAATCTAATCTCTCATCCTCTTGTTGCTCTGCTTGATCCCCATAGATAGAGGGAATGTCTTGGGGAAATTGATCACGAAGGTCATCAATCTCAGGAATAGGAGGGAAATCACCCTTCTCTTTGGCCCATTTCTCTTCTTGTATTTCCCGCAAGAACTCTGGAGAGTACTGTTGTATTGAAGGAGGTATTCCAGCATCCGTAGAATTAGGAACATAAGCTACCATTTGTGGTGAGCTTCCTCTTTCAACACTTGGTTGAGCTTGTGGAGGTAAAGAAATTTGTGATTTGTTTACCAACTGCTCTAATCTTTCTAGTAAGCCTTTGAAATGCAAATCCGGCTTGACAGAGTTCGTCTGATTGAACTTTTGGCTAGTCTCAAGTATAGCTTGAGCTTGTTCTACCATTTTCATACACATCTTCATCCGTTCAATCTCTAAGTCGGCTCTAGGGTAACTCCTGTCTAGGTTTGCCGCTGTTGGCCCTTCTTGAAGTCGAGCCTGGTAGGCTTTAAACATCATGTCCAAGCCTTCAGGAGTGGGGTCAGCTAATACTGACCCTACTCGGGGTGGTGGGTGGGTTACGAAGGGTGTGTTAGAGGGTGGAGAAATGGAGGGTGATGGGGATGGCAGTGGTGGAAATGTGTGGGAGTGTGGTTGAGATGTGATTTCTGTGATTTTTGCCCTGGTTTCTCTCACGCTTTCTTCAAGTTCGTTTATCTTTTTTGCCCATTGTCTCTTCATTCTTTCACGACTATCCTTCCAGGCGCTAGTCCTCTTTTTGGGTATGCTCTCTGTTTCACTCACCTCGGGGCTCTTTTCGGGACCAACACCTTGGTGTTGTTGAAGTGCCTGGGCTCTTGTGATCACCTGCACAGGTGCAGTGGAAGTCACGCTTCCTATGGAGTCTACAACTAACCCCACAACATTGATAGGAGTGATCTTAGGCATGTTATTGGGGTTTTTTGGGCAATCTCGTAGGAGATGCTCTTTCCCGCAGTCTTGACAAAAGCCCTGAAGGGTTACTGGCTGAGGTAGTGTAGGGATAGGTAGTGGACAATCACGTACAAGGTGATCTCCCTGACATCTGAAACATGGCCCTCTAGGAAATGGGGGTCGTACCTGCCTAGGTTGGGGTCTAGAGTTGGGGTTTGTGTACATGACATTAGAATACTCCGGTTCCCCGCTATTTTCACTTGGGTCCTCATAGTAGTATGACTCGTTATGCTCGGGTGACTGCATGTAGTAAGCCTGTGGGCTATCAATATGTGCGGAGTCAAAACTATGGTCACTGGGGTCACTGTCTGATAGCAATGGGGTGACTGGGACTATGGCTCTGTTCGGATTTTCTTCAGTAGATGCATACTTCACTGGGATCACATTGGTTGGAGTAGGGGGTTGCTGCACTAGGACTGGTTGAGGTCTCTGCTGCCCTTGATAAGGTGGCTGATAAGTTTGTTGCGGTCTGTTGTATTGTGGTGATGGGTACTGATTCTGGTATCTACCCTGTTGTGGATATGGCTGAGGATAATTTTGCCTAACAGTTTGTTTGTTATATGGGCAGTCTTGTGCCATGTGATTGGTGTACCTGCGCTCTATGGTGCAGTACTGGCCACTAAGGTTCGCCTGAGGTTGGGCCATAATGGGGCATACACTTGCCATATGTTCGCCGCCACAATTGTAACACCGCTTAACTGGGGCAAATCTCGGAATTTGCTTACTAGAGACACCTAGTTTTTGGGCTACCTTCTCTGCAAGTTCCTCGATGGATGTGGATTGACCAGATGTCTGTTTACTAGAGCTATCAGAATCCTTATAGATTTTTGATAGTTCTAACTCTTCACCTAGATTGTCCTCAATGTCTATGCACATGCGCACACACTCCTCTATCGTTCTAGGGTCCTTCAGGTACACATATGACCTGAGCTTAGTGCTCAACAATCCATCTAGGAACAAGGCCACTTGTTTGGCTGGTGTGGGTAACTCTGGCATAGGGCATCTCTCCAGGTACTGTCTAAATCTTCTTCCAGCTAGTCTGACCGTCTCTTGAGGTGTTTGTTTGAAACTATGAATTAGTGAGGAGGTGTTATGCCTGATTCCACTCTTAGAAAACTCGACAATAAATGCCTCTAAGAGTTGGTCTATGTTTCTGAAATGCCTCTCATTCAGTGGTTGGAACCACGTAAGGGCAGTGTTCCTAAGGGTTAGACCGAAAGCATTATATTGTGTGAATAGGTCCTCCACCTGTTCAGCTTTCAACACCTGTCGAAATTCTGCCACATGGTCATAAGGGTCTCCCGTGCCATCGAAATAGTTCTTCATGGACTTCACCAGTTGAGTTGGTCGCAGGGTCCTAGTGTGTTCTCTTGGCCTTGGCAAAGGAAAATCATCAATGTCCTGGTGATTCCATGGGGTTCTATGTCTCTCAGGTTCTACTCTACTTCTTTCTGGTCCCGTTCTTTCTCTGCCCAGGGAGTTGGCAAAACTTACCTCAGGTTTGTCTCTACCTCTATCTCTTTGGGCTCCAAGAGCTTGGGAGGTCCCAGCTCCTTGGTGACCAAAGGACACAGTAGACCTTGGTTGGGGAAACACCAATTCTCCCTTCCATGTGTAGGCATGTCTGCCAAGCTCAGTGACCACGAAGATTCTCTCTGATGCATTGTCTAGGTAGGTTACTTGACCTGGGCTATCAGGGTCTTTAAACTCATAGATCGTGAGGGCACTCACTTCCTGAGATTGAGGAGATTTATATCTCCAAAAAACCTCATCGGTTTCTCGGTTTAAAAGCAGATCTATGCTTTTATTATCTTGTGGAATCCACTCAGGAGTCATGATTCTGGTCAAGACAGACTTACCACGGGGAGTTCTTGGCTCTCTCTCTAAGTTCCCTTGCTCTATATCTCCCATGTCGGTCTCCGCAATCACATTTCCAAACTCATCAGTTCTATCGGGAAGAGTGGTGACTACATATATAGTCCCCTCTTTATCTAGGTATGCTCCATTCTCAAACTTGACTATCGGGTAGTCCATTCCATGGGATTGGTCGGGGTTCTTAATCTGGACCACTGATCTTCTCAGTCCGTCTTCGTAGATGCGAGCACCTAGACGATTCGTCCTGATATATTCCAATTGAGTCTTATAAGGCCCCTCTGGCTTTTCTAGATAAGCCAACCCTGAACTCCCTACGGGTCTCTCCATGTGATAGGACATATCAGAATCACTGGTTTCTGATCTGGGAGTGTATGGGTAATCACTCAACTGCTGGGCCCAAGACCTGGCAGTGTGATTGACACTAGCTTCAGAAGATCTGAGGCTTCGTCTGTCTCGGCCTATATGTCTGCCTGATCTAAGGTTCATATGCCTGATTTATTTACCCCCTGGAACCCAAGCACGCTCTCGTTGCAGGTTGATTTTACATCAATCACTTTGTTCTTTTTAGTTGAATATTATGTTTATGGTCTTGTCTGAAATTGCATCGTCAGGGGTACTTAAGTGAATTTCCGGACTTGATGAGTGATCGATTCCCGTTTACCTTTTTGTCCCTTAGTGTTTTCGCACTTAAGACCTATTTATTTTCTTGCACTTGGTTGATTAATTCTCTTGGACTTGATTCGTGCCTAACATTGCCCTAGTTAATTACCACACCTAAGTCGTACTTAGCCTAGGCTAGGAATTTGACAAAGGAGGGTTATGAGATCTTCCAACCTCAATCAGCTGGTTGACCCGACAGCTATGCAAACCCAGGAAGCCTTCTTCCAAGCCCGGTACTCACCCTTGCTAGCTTGCTTTGGATTGCCTTGAGTGCACACAAAGTTCCTGCAAAAACTCACCAGTTAGTATAGCTTTATTGCCACAGGTATTTGAAAGACACACTTCAATAATTTTTGCCCCCTTGGAGTAGCTCACTGTACCCCCTGAATCTGAGAACCACTTAGTTCCACCTAAAGGTCAACTCACAAATGCATGTTCTAAAACTCCGCGTATAATTCTTACAAAAACCAGTCGAGGTCCACGTAGGATTCTCAACGAGCTTTCCAACGAGACCAAAATCTCATCAATCGGAGTTCGTATGGTCAAGTTATGACCATTCAGGCACTAAAGGGTCAAAACAGGCTCTCAGGGTTCGAGAGATCCCTCTCTGGTTTCTAGGCCTTTTGCCCACTTCCAAGGTTCTAAAGTTATACCAAGGTGCCAAAAATGAAGCTCAACTAGCCTCCCAATCACTCAAAAACTTAACCCTAAATGTTCATGCGTTAATGGCCGTGTATCGCGATAGGTCGGGTCGGAGTGTCGCGATAGGTGGGGAGTGTCGCGATAGCTCGGAGTGTCGCGATACCTCGGAGTGTCGCGATAGCTCGGAGTGTCGCGATACCTCGGAGTGTCGCGATAGCTCGGAGTGTCGCGATAGCTCGGAGTGTCGCGATACCTCGGAGTGTCGCGATAGCTCGGAGTGTCGCGATACCTCGGAGTGTCGCGATACCTCGGAGTGTCGCGATACCTCGGAGTGTCGCGATAGCTCGGAGTGTCGCGATAGCTCGGAGTGTCGCGATAGCTCGGAGTGTCGCGATACCTCGGAGTGTCGCGATAGCTCGAGCTCAACGCCTCGGGAACTGTGCAGACAAATTCCGTACCTGCTGAGCTTGCTGGAGATGATGATGGAGCTGGTACCTGCAAGAAACATGCAAAACAAACACACAAAGCAACAAGGCACTCTCGCTCTCTCACAAACTCGCACACAAGAAATGAAGAGAATGGAAAGGAAGAGGGAATGTATAGTGGGGAAGGAGATGAAGGTGGAGGTGGAGATGGAGATGGAGATGGAGAAAAAAATCAGAAATTTACCTACTACTTACCATTCCAACGCGTCCTCTCTACGTCTTACCATCACACGCTCGTCCTCAAAGCTCGATCCCCGGCAACGGCGCCAAAATTTGGTGTAGCTCAGTGATGAGTAGCACCTCCTTTAATGTCAATCCGGGAAGACATGAGGATGGTATGAAGACCACGAGCAAGTGGAAGCACAAGTGCGTGAGTGAGAAGCACACAAGCATGCACACACATACACACACACGCGCACACACGGTAAGAACAAAGTGAGGAAGACAATGGAATCACTTCTATTGCAAGAAAGCTCTCATACAAGTTCAAACTACAAGAAGCTAGCCTCAAAAATGAGCTCTCTAGCTCTATTTATAGTTTTTGACTGACTTTGGCGCTGTTCAGACCTAGTGTCCGGCCTAGTTAGAAATTAGGTTCCGGGGCTTATTTGAGGGCCCAAACGAGATCTAAAAATTATGAAAATTGGCAGGCAACTACATCTAAGGCTCCCCAAGCTCGAGGACTCCTCGGCTTGTACAAAATGGAGCTACAAAAAGGTGAAAAGATATTTACAAGGGTTTGTAGTGATGAGAATCACTTTAGAATGATGTTGGGGTTTTTGAAAAAAATGAAGGGTAGCCTCAGTGCTAGATCTGCATGTGTGTCCATACTTGCTTCTTCCCGCATCCTGTCAACACAATCCCACAAGAGAAACATGAATGCAAAGAGCTACTATGTCTAATGGAGAAAGAGCTTCCAACTTTATTTTTTCATATACAAACTTATTATTTATCCATGTTCTGGATGAAATTGAGATTTCTGGAGTTCTAAGCACTTGGTGGATGTTTTGGGTTGACAGATATATGGGTATATTGAAAGTTTATGTGTGACAAAGAGAAAAACCAAAAGGATCGATAGCAGAGGGATGGATGCTTGAAGAATGCATGTACTATGTGAGTGAATATATTGAAAGAGTTGATGAAGAAACTCCATTTGCATGGACTAACGAGTCTTCTTCAAATTGACATATGAGGTATTATCAGGTAAGGGAGTTCCTTTTCAATTTACAATGCAAGAGAAAATTGAGATAGATGTTATCTCCATCATAATGATAATACAAAAATATATTCTTTCATGGACTGGTTATATACTTGTATGTGATGAGCCAACGGAAATAATGATATAGAAGACAAAGAAACAAGATATATAGATGTTATCTCCACCATAATGAGAATAAAAAATTCTTTCATGGATTGGTTATATACTTTTTATCATAACTTGGCCATATTTTTGGTTTTGAGTTTTGATCCTTTAAATCATTTCTTGATGCTATTGTGTGTTTTAATCCAATAGGATGTTCCCATAATAAAAAACCGGCATTCTTGAAAATATGCATAGTATCAAGATGATGAAAAATCTTTAACTTTCTCCAATGTCCCAAAGAATACCATATTGAAATGTTCTCTGATAATGACCATTATTCTTTGCCTCTAATCTTATCATTCTCATCATATTTATCCTCATTGAAGATTTTAGACTGTGGACCTATAAGATTCCCTTCTGTCCATACCAATCCATTGGTGTCATTGGTTTTGGACACTGACCTCTTTGAATCTTTCCATTAAAATTTATTGCTTCCCTTTTGCATCGTAATGAAGGATCATCATGCAAGAACCGTTGATGTCAAAGATAAATATTTTTATTGATGTTTTTACTATAAACTAATATCAACCAATCACAATAGTAATGAAAAGTTTTATATCCCTTAGTAAAAATTCCTACATGCATGAAACACATAAAAATTATGATTAGCTTAACTGACATAAGAATGCAAATACATTAAATAAAAAAATTTATGTCATTACTTGAACAAAAGCCATATCTTAGAAAATCATGTATAGTCCATGCCACAACTCGATGAATCATAATTTATCTTCGATCAGTGCTTTTTGATATATCTATGACATTTATGCTTTGCCATAACTCTTGGAGATCATTGATGATAGGAGCAAGATATACATTCATGTCTTTAACTTGTCTTTTCCTTGGGATCAAAAGTGAAAGCATTAAATGTTTTTTCTTTAATGCTAAGGTATGGTAGCAGATTATAGTTGATAACTACCATTGGCCATCTCGACCATTTACTAGATTTCATTGAAAATGGACCAACCCCATCTAATGTAATACCTAACTTTAGATTGCATGGATCTTGTGCAAAATCATACCATCTAGAATCAATGTGTTGAAAGACTTGACTATCTGATAGAATTCTCATTACTCCATCAATGCTTTTGCTTACAATGATAATCTATACCAAGACTATTGATCATTTTCTTCATTTCTTCATGTGATATAGGAGAAATATTGTTGCGTGGAAAAAATGTTTCGAATACTAGCCTGCAAGTTCATGATATATATATATATATATATATATATATATATATATATATATATATATATATATATATATATATATATATATATATATATATATATATATATATATATATATATATAGATAGAGAGAGAGAGAGAGTTGATTAATTAATTAATCAATTAAACAATATATCTTAATAGTGCCGAAACAAATGCATTACTCTATCCAAAATGATTTTGAAGGTTGAGAATAAGTAAACTTGCACTTATTCATGTGAAACGAATTGCTTCATAGATGTGCTTTAGATATTATTCTTGAAGATATTTTTTTTTTAGAAATATCGAATCTCTCGGTTTCATTTTGATACCAATCATCAAGAAAATCCACCATTCATCATTATTGAAGACATCTTATAGTTTGTCTTCTTTTGAGAATAGTTCTTTCAATCTTGCATATTCTACAGGATTAGTTTCGCATACCCTTCTTATGGATGCTTGTGATGAATGAGGTCTTATTGGTAACTCTAAATGGTGTGGTGGAAGATCATCAATATCATACATTATAATCTACATACATGAATAAAAAATATTAGTATACCATACATGATTAAAAAATAAACTTTAAACGCAAATTTAAATATGTAAGTATAGAAAAAAAATATTATGAAATTTACGATTGATTAGAAGAGTTTCAAAAAACATGATCATTTCAAGTGTTACTAAAAAGTGCTCTTGGAGGTCTATGCCATCCATAATTCACTACTAATTCATCACCAACATGTAATGAAGTAGTAGCATAAACAAGTGTGTATTGCTACATCTCTACTCATGTATTGTGATTCATGACTATTTTCATGCTCTTCAAATGTGCAATTGGTCCTTGAACTACTATATCCTCGACTACTATTTATTAACTCTACTATATTTCCATGAGTGTAAGGTCTTCTATCAATACATAATATCTCATTTTCTACATGTGTAAATCCCTTATTGTTGAGAGAAGCTTCATTCAAACCTAATTAGTAATTACTCATGCTTTGAATGTCCGAACGCGTATTATGTAGATATATCAAGCAATCAACTGCTTGACTATGTAGCATCAAATCCTCTACAATGAAGAGACTACGATCAATACCAATAATAGTGGGATATAGCGATTATCCCAACAACTTAAAAATCTCATCATCTAAAGAAAGTGATCTTGTATGCCATCCTTTCTATCTTCCTCTATGACATTGTGTTACTAGAGGATGATCAAGAGTTGGTAATCATCCAACCATTTCAATCTATAAACTAGGAGGTAGAGGATTTTGGGAAACCTCAACTTGTAATTGATAAAGGGAACTTTCATGATGTGTACTAGGAGTATTAGCATTAACAGTAGGAGAACTATCATGATCAAGTAAATATTCATGTATATTTAGAATAATTTTATTATGCATATTTGGTTTTTATAAAAAAATATTTTCATTGATTCATGGAATTAATACATACCCAACCATTGTCACATCAATCATGTGGTGGTGCCCACTCAAAAATACCATACTATGCCTCATGTTCAACATATAATATGATGTTCATAGTAAAAATCATCATAATTTATATCAAATGGCACAAGTGAAGTCTTTGCATGGCTAGGAGGTGGAGTACCTCTAAATAATCAAAATGCGATAAAAAGATAATACTAAAAAATATATATCATTAATGTATGTATCTATCAAATATTAGAACTAAAATTTCAATATACTTACATTCATTAGTCCTTGCATGGATAGGAGACGGTGGTGAAGTTCCCTTTGGTAGGAGATAGTGGTGGTGTGATTGATCAAAATCTAATTGTGTAGCAAAAAAATGTGTTAGATATTAATAAGTTGATTACACTTATATAAATTAATACTATATATATATATATATGTGTGTGTGTGTGTAGTGTGTGTATGTATGCATACAAAATCACTCAAATACACATTCACACATACACACACATATACAAACACACATACATACACAAATACATACATCTACACATGCACACTATGCTCCATGCACACATACACATACACATCCACATGCATGTCTATAGATTTTAAGGTTTATTGTATACAGATCAAATTGTTTTTTCTTGTATGTATGTGTGTTTTTGTGTGAATGTGTGTGTATGTCTATCTCTATGTGTATGTAACAATGAGCCAAAAATCCTTATAGTGTCACTCCAAATAAATTTTACAGATTTTTGCAAGGAATAAACTCTTTTCACATGTATAGGCCAAAAATAGATCAATTAGTAGGAAAGCATTCTAAAATTAGTAGAGGAGTTGGGTGAGTTATGGAGGAATCCGCCATGCTCTAGATGTTGTCTTCTTGGTTGATTGCCGATTTCTCTACTAATTCCTCATGTGTTTCTTCAACATTCTTTGAGTATTTACTTTGAACATGAGGACTAGGAGATGGTGATGTAGGAGTGGCTTCACTTGCATATAGTGGATCTTCATATGTTTTTGGAGGTAGGGAAACATTTGAGGAGGGATCTACATTTAACCTTTAAAGTTCTTTAAAGACAACTTCCTATTTATCCCTTAATTTTTCCATTTCTTTAGTCATTATGTATAAATTTACTGTTCGCTCTTTCTTCATAATCATGTGCCCTATGTCGTGAAATTTCCCATTGGATCCTTTGATCTTGTTCTAGTACTTTTGAATCTCCTCTAGCTTTTGTTGAGGCATTCATCATTTGCAATAATTTTTCATTGCCCTCTTTCTCATTCATATATGAGTGTCCCATATAGAAGATTTCTTCTACCATTTATCACTACAACATATCAGGGGCATACTGATGTTGTGCATACCGACGTTCATGCATCGGTGTCACTATGACGGTTGAAAACCCTTGAAAAACCACGGAGGTATTATACGTGTCGGTATGACCTACGTCAGTATGCGCATCGGTATGAGCATCGGTATTGGCATCGGTAGTTACCAGTAATTTACCGACACTCATACCAACATGCATATTGATGGAATGTTTTAACTAGACCCGAGAGCAAAAATTCACTCACATATGTATACACACATATGTGCATACACACATGCATATGCATGTGTATGTGTGTACCCACATATGTGTGTATGTATATGCATGTGTGTATGTATATGCATGTGTGTATGTATATGCATATGTGTGTGTATGTATATACATACACACACATATGCATATACATACACACATGCATATACATACACACATATGTGGGTACACACATACACATGCATATGCATACACACATACACATGCATATGCATACACACATACACACATGCATATGCATACACACATGCATATACATACACACATACACACATGCATATGCACACACACATGCATATACACACACACATGTGCGTACACACATACACATGCATATGCATACACATGCACATACATACACACATACACACATACACACATGCATATGCATACACACATACACACACAAATTTCACATACATATACACATGCATATACATACATACATACATACACACATGCATATGCATATATATACATTCACACACACACACACAAATTGCATATACATACACACATGCATATACATACATACATACATACACACATGCATATGCATATACATACATACATACACACATGCATATGCATACACACATGCATATACATACAAACATACACATGCATATACATACCCACATATGCACATGCATATGCATACATACATACACATACAAATTGCATATACATACACACATGCATATACATACATACATACATACACACATACACATGCATATGCATACACATATACACAAATGCATATGCATATACATAAAGAGAGATCTAGAGAAACATAAAGAGAGAGAGAGAGAGATGAAAGAAAGAGATACACACATGCATATGCATATACATACATACATACACAAATGTATATGCATATACACATGCACAAATGCATATGCAAAGAGAGAGAGAGAGAGAGAGAGAGATACACACATGCATATGCATATACATACATACACAAATGCATATGCACACATACATACACACACATATGCATATACATACACACATGCATACAAATATTTAAATATATAAAATATAATTAACTAAATATCTAAAAATAGATATTTAAATTTTTAGGATCTCTCTCTCTCTCTCTCTCTCGCTATATAGGATTTTTGAGTTTTTATACAATGAAATATAGGTGAAAATATCTAAAAAATAAATCTATAATTGTTTTAGGGTTTATATATATATATATATATATATATATCCTAACATCTCCACTTTGGATCAGATGGGATCTCCACGTACACCTTGCGGAGCACATGACCATGATGACTCCAAGATATATCACATATGTGATGGAGCTCTGCTCATGGATGCGGCCGGAAAGTCCATGTGTCAACGCATTCAACAGCTTTGCTCCATAGAGTTTAGACATTCTGTCATGTTAAAATGGAGCAAACAGGATAAAGATTCCAAAAATTATATCATAGAGTCGATATATGAAGAGTAGCGGCCAACACCTGGGCATCCTATTGTGAGCTCAGAATGGATTCAGCATATGGCATGCGAGGTGATGTCTCATGGGTGTTTCGAGGCTCGCGATGCTTTCAGAGCAGGCTTACCAAAGCCTATATGGTTAGATGTTAAAGAGTGGGAATCAATTCAGGATGAGAAGCAACATACTCGTGACTGATATCGTCAGGAGTGAGATGTGGTGGCCACACATTTAGATACGGTTGGAACATCGCATTTGGGTAGCGACAGATACGACATTATGTGCTAGCAATTTTTAAGTATCATTTTAATTATTGAATTTGTTTGTGTAAGCACATCATGTATGTTCATCTAACATTTTACATATTTATTATAGGAGTTGGCAATGGGTCATCCTCCGACGCGAACCGAAGAAGCTTATGGATATCATCATGGATTGGCTACACGATTGCAGGACTTAGAGGGATGCGGTGCGATCATTTCATGGGAGAATCTATGATGAGGTAAACTTATAGCTTGGTTTCGTATTTTTAGTTGTTATTTATAAATGTCATGTCAATTTGTCTCATTTTACGCATATGCTTTGTTGGATTGTAGGTGTAAAGGTTTTGATCCCCTTGAGCATATGTATGGTAGTGCTTTGCCACAATTTTGTATTACACTCATATGTTGAAATGGTGCACCATAATTTTATATTCGGTTCCTATATGGAAGTGCTTTATCACATTTTGTATTCGGTTCCTATATTAGAAGTGCTTTGCCACACTCTTATTATACATGCTTCATTTATAGATTATATAACTTTTTTGTACATGATTCATGGTTCATTTTTGCTCATCTCTTTTGTGTCCGACAGTATTTTGCTTCCTGAAACCATGTTTTGGTTGCCATTTGAGTATATGTCACATGTACTCGGTTTTCTTTGGGCAGAGTGTATTGTCTTTTGCTAAACACAATCATGGTAATGTCGCTGTAGTAAAAGACAACACACTCTGCCCAAAAAAAATTTTGTAGATATGGTCGTTGGTATAAGTGATGGTACTCCCAGCAGGTGGCTGGTATAAGCGTCGGTACTTTGAGCATGGTCACGGATATGGGCATCGGTATGAGCGTCGGTATTTTCTATGCTCATACCGACGCCCATACCGACGCTCATGCATATACCGGTGCCTATACCTGTGCTTTGATTCCAATGCCTATACTAAGCGCAACACGGACGACGTGGGAAAAATGCACCCATTCAATTTCCTCGGTAAAAGCCGCACTATACCCTCGATATGTTGTAGTGTATTTATCTCCTTCTCTTTCGTATTTACTTGTTCCTAAGTGGTGACTTCATATTCTAAAGATTTCATCTTGCATTGGACTAGTGAGAAGCATACGTCATGTTTTTATCAAGCTTTTTGAAGGTACCCTTTGGCTACCTCTTCTCATCTATTTCTAAGGTTTCACTATTTTTCAATGTGATTTTGTCATTGATGGAACTGCACATAAGTCACCTCCTCATCATAGAATTATTCATTACATCAGCATCCGTCTTGCATGATTCTAATATTTTCTTCCTTTAGCATATATTATCTTGCAGTAAGTTTATGGATTCTCCATAAAATGGATTCTCCATAAAGACAATGTTGCCCTACCATGGAATATGCCAATGCTTCATCTTGTTTTTTGTCTACCCATTGAAGAGTTAGATTGGTTATGAAACTATATTGAACTTGTTTATATATGTCTCCCACATGTGCATTTAGGTGGTCATTTAATTGTTCCTTTGTTATATTTGGGTTTTGTGCCCTCAATCCTCTAAGTAGGTTATAATCAATTGGAATGGACTAAGGCCATGACATATCACTTGGAGTGGTTCCTGTCGATTTTCTTATAGTGGTCTTTGTGGTCCTTCTTCCTCTTCTCTACTGTGGGGGTCAGTTGTGTAGTCTCTTTGTCATGTCGAATATCAAGAAGTGTTGTTTTTGGCGACATAGAATCAATACATGCTTGCGGGTAAGATATAGACATTGATTAACTTTATTGTTTAGGGCTTTCATCTTTTTTTTTTTCATCCTCTCCATTGTGACTCCAGTAGAATTGGAGCAAGTTCTGGTCTTGCTTATGTCCATCTTCCATGTCTTAAGCTTCTTTGGGATCCTCATAATCTTTGTCTTTGTTTGTTCCGCCTTCTTCGTCATGCTCTCCAGCTTCTCTATTTTTCTTGTTTGCTTCAATGCCCTCATAATGTTCTTGGAGCGGGTTATGGCTCCCTCCCGCAAAGAGGGATCAATACAAAAATGATTGTCATCTCGCTTAATGCTAGGGGGCTAACCGACCCCTCAAGAGCGGCCATCATTGGTCAATGGCTCCGCGACACTAGCTTAAAACCAGACATTATATGCATTCAAGAGATTAAAATTGACGGAGAAGACCTTCTGAAACGGCTCAGACAGGTTTCCTCGGCCCATGTGTGGATCTCAACAAAGCACCAGCGGGGGTCCGGTGGAACGGCCATCGGTGTTAAACAACCCTGGCTTGAAAAGCTCGAGAACTCCATTGAAGATGTAAATCACCGCTGGATTGCGGTTTCTTTTGGTGCTCCCCTCTGTGTTACTATGGTTTCTTTGTACGCCCCTAACGGGGATTTGGAGAGGCTGAACACTTGGACTTCTCTTGACTCGCTTCCCAGCAACGTGCTTATATGTGGCGACTTCAACATGGTGGAGGACCCTATGGACAGATGGATGGGCAAGGGCAGGGTCATCGACAGTCGGGAGAAAGAAACGTGGGACATGACCAAACTCCACTTGGATCTGGTCGAATTCAAAGACTCGAATGGCTTTTCCTGGTCGAATCTCCAAGCGGGCGAGGATCTGAGGAAAGCTAGACTTGATAGATGCTACATCTCTCAGAGTTTTACTCATCTGTGGGGCCACCCTTCCATCACGCAACGTACTGACCTCACCATCTCTGATCACTACCCGATCGTTATCACTTTTCAACCTTCCTACGGGACCCACAAGGCTCCGTGGTTCCATGCCAACACTTCCACCTTCTCTCTCCCCTCCGTCCATCAAGAGATTGCCGATGTGTGGAAGGAGGCGTTCGCCTCAGGCTTGGCCCCAGCCAAGTGCTGGAGAAGTGCGGTCGACAAGTCTCGCAAGATCATGATCAGAACTAAGAAGATGATCGAGACAGTGCGGCGGGCTCGTAGGGAAGCGCTGTACCACAGACTCTGGCGACTCGAGGAGGAAGTGAACAAAGGAAAACACCAAGCGCAGAAAGGTCTCCGAAGAATCAGAGCAGCGTTGAGATATGAGGAAGAAATTCAAAGGAAAAACTTGCAAATCTTCTTCAAGGAGTGGTGGGCTGGAAAAGCCGACAAACCCACCAAAGAGATGTGCAGTATCCTTAAAAGGAAACACAACAGAGAGACGATTCCCCTACTGCTAGACCCACATGGCAATGTATGCAACTTGGAAGAAGATAACTTTGGCACCATCGAAGGGCACTTTACGAGTCTCCTGGGAACCTCGAACCCCCTCTCCCACCATAGAAGGGACTGCATGGCTGCCATTTCTAGGGTTTCCCCCCGGAGAATACCACCCAACCTCCACTCCCTGCTCCATGCCCCGATCTCTGAATCAGAAATCATTGAGGTCATTGATGCCCTCCCTCTCGGTAAAAGCCCGGGACCCGACGGACTCACTAACGAGTTTTTTAAATCCTTCAAGCTAGTGGTTGCCACCCCTCTTCGGATGGTCTGGCAAGAAGCGCTAAATTTTGGTGCTCTTCCTTCTTGTATAAATAATGGAATTATCAAGCTGGTTCACAAGAAGGGGGAAAAAAACAGAATCGAGAACTGGAGGCCAATTACGATGCTACAAACAGGATACAAGATCGTCGCCAAAGTCATTGCCAACAAACTTGCGTGTCACCTGAGATCTTGGCTTAGTGAGGACCAAAAAGGTTTCATCAAAGGCAGGTCCATCCTGGAAACCATTATGGATATTTGGGAAGGTATTCAATTTGCAAACGAGTCTAATCAAGATGTGGTCTTCCTCAAGATCGACTTTGACAAAGCCTACGATAGGCTAGAATGGGACTATATTCTGCAGTCCCTCCAAGACCTCGGATGTAGTTAGAAATTCACCAAGATGATCGCGACCCTTCTCGGCAACGCAACGACCCAAATTAACGTTAACGGCAAACTTTCGAAGGCGATCCATCTTAAAAGGTCTATCAGACAAGGGTGCCCTCTTGCCCCCCTTCTCTTTGCCATCGCCACTGAGGGGCTGAGCAGACTCGTGGCTCACCATGTGGAGGCTGGCAATATCAAAGGCCTCCAACTACCTCACGACCACAGCCAAATCATCATGAGACTTTTTGCTGATGATATGAACGCGTTCGTTCACAATGATAATACCAGCCTGGAGACTTTCTGGAGGTGTCTTGATACCTTTTGTGAGGCCTCTGGATCCAAAATCAACCACAATAAGACCGCCTTTAGGGCCATCGTGGGACATCAACCTGGCCTTCTCATTGATCATGGCTATCAAATCATTTCGCAGGGCCAAATCTTTCGGCTGCTGGGAATCCCCTTGGGATTTGGCGTCTCTATGGAGCAGCGATGGAACTGGGTGCTGGCCAAACTTGAAAACAAGCTCAATTACTGGAGAGGCATGCAAATCAATCTCGCTGGACGGGCGATGGTTATCAACACGTTCCTCCTCTCGTCTACCATCTATTTCCTTTCTTGCTGGAGACCGAATGAGCAAGGCCTGTCCAAATTGAATTGCATCTGCAGAAACTTTCTTTGGACGGGTGATCATAACAGAAGGGGGGTGCCTAAAATCAAATGGGCCATCTGCACCAGCCCTAGAGATAGCGGGGGGCTTGGCATCCTGGACATTGGGTGTATGGCTAACAAACTAGCTGCCAAATGGATGATTAAAGCTTGGTGCAATAGGGAGGCCTCGTGGGCCAAGCTGATCTTCAGAAACAAAAATGAGTTGGCCCTCACGGGGTACCCGAACTGGAAGAACCTCGACATCATGACCCTGCTATTCTCCCCGATACCTGTCTCCCCGAAAGGCTCCAATCTCGTATGCTCTCTTTGGAAGGGCTGGAATAAAGTCAAAAGCTTCACAAGAATTAGTGAGGACTGGAAGTGGGCGGCCGGAATCAGACAAAACGACTCTATCTGGTTTCCTATACATGGCATCCGGAGTGTGGAGTCGTGGAACATTCAAAATGCCAAGAAGTTATGGAACAAAGGATTCAAAAAATGGAAACACCTCTGGAAACATGACACCAACAGTTGGATCAACTTCGAGGATATCGACCCTCGCACAAACATCTCCTACGAAGAATGGAACACCTTGCAAAGCAGATGCCTCGCTTGGGATCGTCACAAAACTCGCCTTCTCATGGGACATGATGCTCCGAACGCGCGTGGTCTCAAATGGCACAATGGAAATAGCCTACTCAAAATCCCGTACATCAAAGAAACGACTGACCTCCAGATCAGCCTCAACAAGAAGTGGTGCCTGTCTTGGACGCGGCTTCGGTGGGACATGAAATTCATGGGTATCTGGCACCCACTTATAGAGATTAAGAAGTCTGTCCTCTTATGGCAAATTCTTCATCGAGGAATTTGGACTAACCAGAAGGCAAGCAAAATTTGTGGGATCCCTCCGTGGTGCAAACGCTGCCACCGTGCTATCGAAGATGTCCCACACATCTTCTTTACTTGCCCCAACTCCTACAGAAGTTGGCAGATAGTTGGACTGAAAATCAGAGCTCAGAAACAGCTTAGTTGGAAACAAGTCCTTTTGGGAGAAGCGACTGGTTGCTCTGCGGCTCTCTGGAACGCAATCAGAGGGGAAGTCCTGTGGAAAATTTGGCGAGAGCGGTGTGCTCTCAACTTCGGCGACCCCCCCATGGAGTGGTCGATTGAAAAATCTCTATTCCTCCTTGGCAAAAGGATTGTCAACAGTAAGAAATCCCCCCCCTTCAGGCACCATCAAGTCCTCCTTTTGATCAACAACAAGCTCAAACCCAAGTGGGTCCCACATGAGGGCGACGAGAGGGTGATCAACCTTCTTTGTAATGCTACCTAGGAATCAACCAAGCTTCCCCTGCTTTGTGGGATTTGGGGGGTCCCGTGGGCACTAGTCCCCTTCTATTGTACCTTTATTTCTTAATTTAATTCAAGTCCGGGAGAGTAGGCTATTGCCGAACTTCCTTTATATAAAAAAAATTCATCAAGATCTGGCGGCTAAATGGATGATTAAGGCTTGGTGCAACGGGGAGGCCTCATGGGCCAAGTTGATCTTTTGAAACAAGAATGAGTTGGCTCTCATGGGTTTCCCAAATTGGAAGAATCTTGACATCTTTACTTTGCTGTTTTCCCCGATCCCCATCTTCCCGAAAGGCTCTAATCTCGTGTGCTCTCTATGGAAGAGTTGGAATAAAGTCAAAAGCTACACAAGAATAAGTGAAGACTGGAAGTGGGCAGCCGGTATCAGACAAAACGACTCTATCTGGTTTTTGATGCATGGCATCCGGAGTGTGGAATCTTGGGACATTCAAAATGCCAAGAAGTTATGGAACAAAGGCTTCAAAAAATGGAAACATCTCTGGAAACAAGACACCAACTGCTGGATCAACTTCGAAGATATTGACCCTTGTGTCAACATCTTGTGTGAATAATGGAACACTTTGCAAAGCAGATGTCTCGCCTGGGACCGACACAAAGTTCGCCTTCTCATGGGACATGACACGTCGAGTTTGCTTGGTCTCAAATGGCACAATGGGAATAGCCTATCAAAAATCCCAAACATCAAAGAAATTGACTATCAGGTTAACCTCAACAAGAAGTGGTGCCTGTCATGGACGTGGCTTCGGTGGGACATGAAGTTCATGGCTATCTGGAACCCCCTCATAGAAATCAAAAAGTTTGTCCTCTTATGGCAAATTCTTCATCATGGAATTTGGACCAACCTTAAGGCTAGCAAATTTTGTGGGATTCCTCCTTGGTGCAAACGCTACTACCAGTCTATCGAAGATGTTTCACACATCTTCTTTACCTACCCCAACTCCAACACACTCTGGCGGACGATTGGAAAGAAAATTAGACTTCAGAAACATCTAAGTTGGTAGCAAGCCCTACTGGGAGAAGCGATTGGCTGCTCCGCGACTCTCTGGAACGCCATCAGAGGGGAGATCCTATGGAAAATCTGGCGGGAAAGATGTGCTTTCAACTTCGGTGACTCCCCCAAAGAGTGGTCAATTGAGAAATCGTTGTTCCTCCTTGGCAAAAGGATTGTTAACTGTAAGAAATCCTCCCCCCCCCCCCTTCAGGCATCATCAAGTACTCCTTTTGATCAATAACAAGCTTCAGCCAAGTGGGCCCCACATGAGGGTGATGAGAGGGTGATTAACCTTCTTTGTAATGCCATCTAAGCTATGTAAAAGCTTCCCCTGCTTTGTGAGATTTGGGGGGTAGCCTGGGCACTAGTCCCCTTCTCTTGTACTTTTCTTTATTTAATTCAAGTCAGAGAGAGTAGGTTAATGCTGAACTTCCTTTATATAAAAAAAAATCATCAAGATTGGTGAGATAATTTTTGCTATGGTATTCTTCTTCTCTTGCTTTTCTTGAGGCTATGGTTTCTCTTTTGATTGCTTCATTTCTGAAGAGATTAATGAGAAACACAAACCTGAACTTCCACATAAAAGGACGAAATGTAGACTATGTCTCCTTCTTTCTATTTTGTCGGGGTTTCTCATGCATAAATCCCCTTCCCTTGTCCTTCTTGATAGACTTCTTGGCCGTTTGGGAGGGTTTTTCTTGTTGTTCTGTTGTTGTTTTTGGCCTCTTGAAGTGTTTTGAGGTAATCTTTCTAGTTTTGCAAATTTATTGTCATTCTAAGAAACCTCCATCTTCACAATAATCCTCTCATGAGCTTGAGTTGCACTTGTGTAGATAAAATCTTCATCATTATAATCTTCTAGCATATTTTTGTAGTCTCTTTGTATGTCCTTCTTTTATCATGTGAACGGTTTGACAGATAACCATAGAGATTAACTCTTGTGAGGCATTACTTCCTTCAATATCTACTTGGGGTCTTGTTGCATATTCTAGGCGTGGAGAAGACTCTGTGTGAAGTGGCATGACAAATACTTTGTATATTTCTCTGCCTTGTCATTATGGGGCACTTCCTCTCCTCTACTTGTGGGATTGTGGTGAAACGTCTTAAGTTACTTCATAGTTTCTTCCAACAGATGCTTCCCTAGTCCTCCATGTAATTACTCATAACCTCAAAAGAGATAATTGGGAATATGGTTTCTTCCTCTTCAACATGAAATATAAAATGGGAGTGAAGACTTAGCCACCACGAAAGAGTTTATTCTTACACCATTGTGTTTTCATTTCATGCAATTGTTTTAGAATTTATAAAGCCCCACTGCTCTATAAATCCACTTGATGCTCTTGATTGCTTCATCATTATGATTTCTTGTAAAATCAGATGACATAATAATGAATTTTTTTTTGGATCTCCGATGGTCACCAAGTGTTTCCCATAATGGGACAAAATTTTTAAGTTGTGGGTGTCAAAGAACCAATTCTACCATTCCGTGGGCATTATTTTTTTTTCAAGGAAGTTCAACCATTGAGATCTACTCTTCCGATTAAGCTTGCATTAATTGAAAGGTACAAGTGAGAGGTGAGGACAACATCCATGGGCTCCTCCGTATCCTACAAAGTTGGGGTTAAACACTTGGAACTACCAAGATATAGAGCATGAAGGCCCGCTCAGGTAGAGTTGGGGAAGTGTGGCCCTAAGGCCAAATGAGGTAACTAATTTCAACTAGCCCAAAGGCCTAACTAGTTTGAAACAACCCGAAGCCACCAACAGTTTGAACATCCCAAATGCATACAGGTTCACCTCAACGCTAGTGTTGAGGGGTTGACACCCAAATGCATACAAGTTCACCTCAACACTAGTGTTGAGGGGTGTCAACCCCTGCCCGCAATCTAAGAGGCGAGGGTACCAACCAACTAGGCTAGCATGTGTCAACATGAATTGGAAGAGAAGAGAGCTAGCATGTGTCAACATGAATTGGAAGAGAAGAGAGCTAGCTATTATTTATTTCATACTCGTATAGTGATTATGGCCAGAGGCACCACGAACATGAATTCGGGGGAAGAGAGCTGGCTATTAATTACTTCATAACTCATAGTAATTATTCTTTATACCTAACATCCCATGTCAACCTGATAGGGTGGGCGAAACAAGTATACGTTTTCTCGTGAGTATTTCTATATCTTGTATTTTGACAAAATTTTAATGGTTTCATTAGTTCATTTCCATCCAAAGCGAAGTTGTAACATATAGGAAACCGTCATTTCTTCTAGTCTATGATAAATCACACAATGTGTTCTTGACTCCAAAACATGTATTGTATTGTTCAAAATTGTGATTCTTGGTTTAGATCAAGCATAGTATATTCTTTCTAGGCCCCTCAGATTTCATACAGTTCATGGCATATATAAGAATAAATAACTGATTATGGTCAACAGTTCCATGTTCTTGGGCAAGAACATGATCTAATATAACGATGTTCATATTAAAATTTGTTCTTCATATATGGGTATATGGTTGTTAAAGTGTGTTTATGTATATGCCAGTACTTGTTTTCATTCAAAGTATATTTCAATGTTTGAAGCACATTAACGGAAGTATTTGAGTAGAAAAAAGGTGCAAAAAGTTTACAAAAATCTCAGTGCTTGTCTGTTTTTCTTTTCCTCAAGGGTATGCCAGTACTTGTTTTCATTCAAAGTATAACGGAAGTATTTGAGTAGAAAAAAAGGTGCAAAAAGTTTACAAAAATCTGAGTGCTTGTCTTTTTTTCTTTTCCTCCAAATGATGACAGTTAGAAACGATGGCAGGTACTGAATCACGAGTCTAAGTTATAAGGAAACTATATTCATAGCTATAAGATAGACTTCATGATAGCAACTGACATTCATCATGTACTTATATGTAAAAAATTGACAAGTTCGAGGCAGGTATACGTCCTATCCAGATCATAACTTCGAACGTTCAATACCTGTAGTCACCACTCATTGGATTGGGAGAATGTAGTAGGGCAGGCTGAGATTATTTTCTTTTTCCAGATTTGGGTCGCAAGACAACCTAACATAATAAATCAGAGTACAATATGCAGACAAAAATAGATCTAATTTCTTACAAATTACAACAACGGCTTCTCCAATATATGTGTTTGTACACAAAAATAGCTTCAAAGAGAATGGAATGCATTTGAAGAAGATGAAAGATTAAAGTGCTGTGTTAGAAACGTAGTTTCCATTTACAACCGTAGATAAAAGTGGTTGCACAGAAAAAATCAAAAAGACCATTTAAGAAGACTGAGTAGCAGGTACACGATTGTGGTACTATGTAATACATAGTATCTTTATTGACACTGCACATACAATACAGGAAGATTGTTACACAGAATCCCAACAAAGGGATCGGGGGGTAACCTGAGTTAAGTGTTGGCTGTGCTTTCAAGAGATTTTGAAATTTGATCGAAACTAGAGTTGAGCTCCTCACGCAGACTAGAAATGGCGTTCTGCTCATGCTGCACACTGGATTCTAGTTGAGACAGACCTTCTAGACAAACTCTGTTAGTTTCCTCAACAATTTTCTGAATCTCTTCAAATTCATGGACTGTCTCTTTCTGTATTTCGCTCTCTTTAGCGGCATGGCTTCTTTGAACCAATTCCACTTCCCTCTGCAGCTCATTAATCTTCCATTCTAGTTCTCTTTTCGCTCTTTCAAATTCCGCTGTCCTCGCTTCCATTCTCCTTTCTGTGTTTGCTAGCGCCCTCTCTAACTCTCTACACCTTTGTGCATCATCTGCTGTGGTTCGAGGCCTTGTAGGGAAGCCGGCAAACCTTGTTTGCATCTTCAGAATAGCACCTGTTCGACAGGAAAATATAACAAGTGTCAACTCATTGTCACGGAGCGAGAATTGCACTCCGAGTAACAAAGAAGAAGGTTAGGCTTTGTGACGTTAAGGAGTCGGGAATATGCTTACAGATTGTGACGTGTAACGAATGAACAAGTAATTTCTGCTGTTGGTGTGGCGATGGCGGTGAGAAAATCGTTAAGGTCCTGTATTTAAGACTAAAAACTCCGAGGCATCAAGGCATCGCCGCATCTTGCTTGTTTTGCCTGCGTTCCACGGGAGCAATGCATCGGCTTCTCTTTGCTTCGTTACGCTATTACTCCTTCCTCCGAGAATCATGCCAAGAGTATGTTCGTCAGCGTTCTTTGCGCTTTCCTCTTTGTTCTTTCCATGCAGTATCCAGCACCAGCACTCAAGAATCGCACCTTACCCTCCCTTATCTTACAGCGAGAGGAAGTACTTGCCGATTCATAAGGGAAGAGATTGAGAGAGTTGTTGCCGTGTTCGTATTGCAATGGCAGCAAGACATCAGTTACGCTCCTGCATGTATGTACTGAGAGGTGCCAAACGTCATGGTTTCGCCATATACTTAGGAGCCATCACATTATCCATTCTCTTAGGACACAATATTCCAAGACCCTTTCCTCTCTTTTCCTACAAAAAATATCCCAAGCTACTTTAGGAATTCTAGCACAGTCATTAGATCATCACCATAAAAATCTTCTAGCAAGAGCAATAGCTTGATCTATCTACTTTCTATTGGGCTTTCAAAAATAGAGAAATAAGTATGAGAATGGAGAACATAAAGGCTCAAAATAAATGCTATATGGGGGAGACTGCTGAAGAGCCATCCATCTAAATATCTTAGTCTAGAATTTATTCATGACCACTCCCATCTTTGGCCAAAAGTGACTTTGAATCTCATAGGAATGCCCATGAGTCTAAAAACTATAACATCTTGGATAATTTCGCAACCTTTATAACTAATACAAGCACGATCAAGTTATTCATGTAACTAAAAGAGGTCTTTTTATAGTTAATGATGGATCCATGGGAAGACAAAAGAGGTCCAAACAATTCATTAAAGTATCAAAATATCTATCCTCAACAATAGCTATCATATTAGCGTCATCAACAAACATTTTCCACCCAAGTTGAGAGGAAGCATTAGGGATGTTCATACCCTTTATAGTACCTTGTTCAAAACAGTCTCTAACAATCCACCCAAGAGCATCACTAGCAATGCCAAAGAGAAGAGGAGCAAAGAGGATTTTTGTTCTTTTCAACCTACCTAAGAAGGTTCACATGTATAGATTTTGGAGTTTTCTCTATCGTGTTTTACAAAAGAGTATTTGGTTTACTAAGTCCCTAGAACATGGAAACTTCTTCTTAAGAAGGAAAAAAGACAACACTACACATGGGATGTCATCTCCATATTTAGTTCATTCAGGCCCTATTATATGGAAACTTCTTCTTAAGAAGGGAAAAACACCACACTTCACATGGAGCCAAAGATACACCCACATGCTTGAATATGCCATCTCCAGAGGTTCTCTTAGATTCAAAGATATGCCCACAGGAAGCCATGCACTCCTCTTTTGGTGCTATAAATAACAATAATAATGCTTTATCTTATATCTTGTAAATGGTAGCATCCATCATATGTGGGATTCATACACGACTTCTTAGACTGGTTATACATCTCAACTCTCTTCTCTCTCTTTCTTGGATTGAATTCCATCTCTCTCTCTCTCTCTCTGAATTTCAATCACCAAATAGAAAATTCTTATTCGTCCCTCCATTTTCTCTCTTACCTACAACGAGTGATGTAAAAAGATTGGAGGTATCATTCTCCTAGAAATTCTCCATAGAAAATAACAATAAGGGAAATCGATGGCATCTTGTGGTGTAGCTATAGAGGCAATGAAGAGAGCAGCCTTGCACTATTAACATTCCGATGTACATTGCTTCAGGCACGATATGGTCCATGCATGAAACTAGCATTGTAGAGGGAAGTTTTCTACAGATCCTTCAATGTTTCACTCATGTCATGTCCATGCTTCATCATATTGTGTGGATGGAGGAGCACTCAGAGTAATCAAGAGATAATTCATTGAAGACACTCAAGGGAAAAAGATAGGAGAATTTTGAAAATGGTTTTCTCTTTTCCTTCATCATTTTTATTGAAGCCTAGGAAAGAGCAACATCATTCTTTCTTGTTTCTCATTTCCTTTTACATGGTTTATTTTTCTTATGAAGATCCACACTATGGAATATTATGTGGACCAAGGGTGAAGTTCATGGATTGCATTTCATTCAAACCATAGCATATAAAACATGAAAATTAAACTATTTTATGGAGTGGCATAGAAATAGATTAGTAGGATATGAAACATCCGAGAAAAAGGACTTTCATAATTAGGGAGAAAATGAACCCTACATGCACCATTTAGATTAAAGAGTGATTAGTGATAGAACAATTAGAAGAAGGTGGTGGCCATAGTCCATACCCTATACGCTATAGTCTAGTGGTGGCCATACACTATACCCAATAATTAGAAGGGGGAGGGGGAGACAAATTTCCCTCATATTTATACCCAAAAATTTCAAATGCTTCAAAAAGTTAAAAAACTCATCACAATACCTAAGAATGGATCTCCCATTACGTTTTCGGGTCAAAAATTCACTTGTTTACCTAAATTTCAAAATCCACGCATGTTTTGAGTTGAAAAATTGACTTCTTTGAAAAACATAAAGAAAGAGCTATTACCCTCCTAAACTACACATCTTCACACTGAGGCCTTAAAAATATATATTTTACCACGAGTTTCTCTTTATAGCATACCATTGAAGCTCTTGTGTCTATATTCCAAGCTACCTACATCTCCCATCTTGAATGTGTTGTAGCTTGAAGACCTTGAAATTCAATGGCAAGATCTAAAGCTTGTAGGTTACCAAAAGATGTTGTTCTCACAGTAACATGCCATAATATCAAAGATACAGATGGAAAATGTCTACCATATGAGTACTCAAAGGTGCAAGTGTGTACATGCAAGCCCCTAGAGTTGGGACTCATCGAGTTAGAGAACGTGGAAACTTTGATCTTCATTAGAAGGAAAACCTACTTGGCTTCAATATGCATAAATACAATGGGATGGTTGCTAGTGTACAAGATGTTTTTGCAATGGCAACTATGAAACTCAAAAACTCTATTAAAATGATATACCATGTCGATTGTAAGTATCACTCTAGAATAGAGTATGGCTTATAGTGTTGAATATATCTTTGACCTATCTAAATTTTATTTGTAATAGATATATTTCCTTCTACTTTACGCTAGAAGAGCAGCCACTTCATAGTCCTACAAGTGATTCCTAGGCATTTCATGGAGATGTTGGTGCACTACTCTTTCCACAAGTATCTCATGCTCAACTTTTTCATGATAGAGTTTTTTTCTACACACATTGGTATGTGGTACCTCCTACAAAGAGTGGATTTGGAACGTTTGATAGAAATCAAGTAGATTATTTTCTTAGTTTGGAGTGCCCACAACATGATATATGATTCATATCATGTTTGAAGCACAAGATGCTAATGGATATACATAACTCTTTGAACTTCATAAAAGTATGCAGATCTATGGATATACACTAGCATTTTTCCATCCATTATTTTGTTTATTCATTTAAAGGATACTCATTTTAAGGGACCTCCACCATGTTCATGTGTAAAGATATCACACGTGAGCAAGTTGAAGGTCTACTACGTGAAAAATGGGGTTTTATAGAAGGATTTAAAAAGGGTGTGAAACATCTTTGTAAAATAGGTGGAACTCCCATACATCTGTATGTACTAAGTCCAATACGTTGTTGTCTATGTAGCCTTTGTGGTTGAATGGTTGTCTTTGTGCCTTCCCAATTTTACATGCATCACATGTATTGATCAAGTGTTGCTTTGATATGTTTGGAGGTCCTAGAAAACTTTGATTCCTCCATGTATCCTTCAAGGTTCTTTCATTTACATGTGCTAGTATCACACTTCAAGATGACTTAGGGTTTGAGACCTAAAATTGAATAGAGCTATGTTAATGGTTTCTCCTACTTCAAAATTATAGAGAATACCATGCATCTCACCTGCTATCTTCTTGGATCCTTGATATGGATCTTCCACAAAAGCTCCTTTTTGGGTGAGCCTAACTTGCAAGAATTTCTCAACTCTTTGGCCTACACTTATTAGGTTTTTTGTAATAGTGGGAACATGGATTACCTTGCTCATAATTTTTGTCCTACCATTGGAAGCTTTGACATTATTAATCTTCACCTTATGCTTTGTGTCATCCCCTGCTCGTACTTCATGTCTATGCTTTTGACTTTCCAAATCAGATAAGAGAGCCATGTTAGGTACAACATGATTTTAACATCCTGAATCTATGTAAAATAAATAATCATCTTCTTTACCTTCTTTGTGGCTTAGATTCATCGAGAGTAATGATTCTTCATGTTGTCAATGTTAAGAATAATTGTTGTAGTCCCTTTTGTTATGGCCTCTATTGTTATTATTGAGGTTGTGTCCACCTCTACCTTAGGTACCAAGATCATCGATGTTGTATTAGTATCATTGCTAAGCCTCAAGTGTTGTGCAATATAGGATGCATCAACCTTGATTATCATATCATCGTTAATTTTCAAATTAAAAAAAGCTACATGTTCTCCCTTGTGATTCATCTCCTCATTCATCTCTGCTGAAAATGTGAATGCCATCTAATGGATGAACATGTTTTGCTAGTCGATCATTGTGTACTCCAACAATCCTCTAGCTCAAAACCATTATGGCATCAATGGAGGGAGACACGATGTAATTTGAAGCACATCTAGATCAGTAAACTTGATCTCATTTGGAATCACCATAGCCATCATCTTTGCTAGTAGCTGAGTAAGCACATCAAGTTTACTCATAAAATAGAAAGTGTGATCATCATATGAGGCAATTTGAGGGTAGTAAGTGCACTCGATCCAAGGTTAAGGTAAGAGTTGAGGGTAGTAAGTGCACTCAATCCGTGGGTAAGATAGCATATTGATGGTCAGAGTTATGGCAAGATCTCGAGCTGCCACCAAGTCCACATGAACTTAAAACCATTGCAAAATTAGCTTATCATCATCATGCCTATTAATTGACTAGACTCCTTTCATGCAATTTTATTTTCACACTCTTGTCGAGGATTAGGGGAAATAGTAGGGTTGCAGTTTGGACCCATTAACTAGAGTCTGAAGAACTTCACTCGTCAAGGTTTCTAATCACAAAATTGTGGGACCAATTTTGGAATGGACCTAAAAAGGATCGATCCATCATACTTTGAATTTGCCTGATTGATGCTTCAATTTAAAGTGAATAAAAAAAAACCAAATCTCTACATCAAAAAACAAGCATCTTTAAATGGCAATCATGCCATCGGCTTTGACGATGTTTTAATTCCTGCATGAGAATGAAACTTTGATACAACAACTCTTCCAAAAATCAGGGAGCCTATAACTGATAAATAAAATATTCTTCCAAAACTTAGCATTCTTGAACCGCAATTCAAAGACTAGGCACCACAAATTCCATAGACGGAATTGCCTCTAACCCATATACTCACTTGAAATGGGTAAAACCGATAGAGATCTTATTCGTAGTATGTTAAGCCCATAAAATAGTAGGCAGATATTGTTCCCATTTATTTGGATGTTCTAAAGGAATTTTCTAAATCACAAGTAGAAGAACTTTATAGGTGCTTTCTACTAATCCATTTGCATGAGGATAAGGAGTATTAAATTTATGCTCTATGTGGTAATACTCCATAATAGCACAAACAAGTTGATTTAAGAAATGAATATCATGATCGAAAACTAACTCTAGTGGTAAACCAAAATGAGGATATAACTACTATGTCAACACCATTTCAACACTACCCGCAGTAGCATGTTGTAAGGCCCAAGCTTCAAACCATCAGGTATTGTAATTTGTACATGTGAGAATAACATTATGCCCACAACGAACTAGAGGAGGTCAAATAGGACCAATAAAATATAATCCCCATTTTTTGGAAAGGTTCTAAAGGAAGAACATGTTGAAGAGGGAATCGATGAGCTATTTAAGGTTTATTAGTGCATTGATAAGGGTCACATAGCCATACATAGGCATGAACATCCTTTTCCATAGTAGGCCACCATAAACCACTGAATAAAATCTTTCAGATTGCTATATCTACAACCAAATTTCCACCTATGGGGCCATCATGAGCTTCAAAAATAACTGTAATTACTTAATGTGAAGGAATGCATGTCAACCAAATACCTGTCAAATCTCAAAAATATAGTTGATCTAGAACTACCAAGAACCACCAACTACACAGTGCCAACTTCTTTGAGGTAGTATGCCGTAAGTGAGAAGAGGAAATACCAGTAGCCAAACATGACATCATTTCTTGATACTAGGTTGGGTCTTACATAACTTGAAACAAATCTGCATCTGGGAAAGAATCGTCAATATCGATTGGAGGTTAACATTATTCAAATTTGATAAAGATCAGCAATCACATGAGAAGAACCTAATACTAGATGAATTACATCATACGCATATTCCTACAACACTAGTACCCATCTTGAAAGCCTTCCTTAGATTCTATTGTTTCACCAAGTAGACCAAAGAAGAAAGATCCACATGAAAATTAAAATAATGGTCCAATAGATAATGCCAAAAATTTTTGATTGAATAAATAATTCCCAAACATTCCCTTTCATTAACTAAGTAATTTCATTCCGCATTAGTGACACATCTACTAGCATAAAAGATAGGACAAAATGAATAACGACCTGATTTTTGCATTAAAATTAAGGTAATAACAATGTTTGAAGCATCCACAAAGACATGGAAGGGATGATTCCAGTCCAGAGCTTGAAGAACTAGTGCTTTGGTAAGAAGAATTTTTAATCATATGAAAGCTAAATCGCATTCGGTAGTCCACTTGAAGTTTGTTGGCTTTGAATGAGCAAAAGTATTTAAAGGCATCACAATATGGGCCAAATAGTGAAAATTTCGGCCATGCCACCAAATTTGGCCTAAGAACCTTAAAATTTCCTTGGGAGATTGAAGCGGAGGTGCCTCCAAAACTAGTTTAACTTTATCTAGATGTACCTCAGTTCCATCCTTAGAAATCACATGCCCTAATAACTTTTTGCAATTTACTCCGAAAATAAGCTTAGTTGGATTTGAAAAAATGGATTGTACAACATTGGGTAAAGCACAAATATAGATGTTTTAAATGATCAGTTTGTTTGATAGAGACAAAAATATTATCCAGAAAAGCTCACATAAAACTAGTTAAATATGGAGCAAAAATCTGATGCATGCAACACTAGAAAGTGCTAGGGGCAATTTAGAATCCAAGGTAATAAAAGTTGTTTTAGGAACATCCTCATTAGCCATACAAACCTAATTGTATATGCTAAAACCATCTAGAAAAGAATACATTTCCCCTCCGACCACTTCATCTAGCATAGTATCGAAGAATGGTAGAGGAAATGGATCTGAGATCCTAACTGAATTGAGTTTTTGGTAATCTACACAAATCCGTAACTCTTTGTTCTTTTTTGAAACTATCACAATCGGTGAAACCCATTATGGATATTCAATAGGAGTAATTTGTCTAATTCCTCAACATGTTCAACAAAATTTTGGTCCATATGATAGCATTGTTGAATCATAGGGGATGCATTTGGTTCTAGCTGAATTTTATGTTCAAAGATTATGAGTTCTAGGCGCTACATTTCCAAGTAATCTCAAGAAAAAAATCCTTAAATTCCACAAAAGCAAGATTAATTGAGTCTGATATATAGTTGATAACTCAGCACAAATTTTGATGGCCATTGGGTGCGACTAAATAGCCTCCTAATTTATTATCACGTAATCAAGATATTACCGATCTGCCAACCACTGGATATGGGTTTGTGGTAGATGCACGGTTTGTGGTAGATGCACCTAATGCATATCAAAGAGTGTAATATGATTCAACATGCTACTTGCCATCATCTTGTACCGTCAACAACTATAGTAGCTAGACAACACTCTAAAACATCTTGTAGCAGATCATAGCACATAGCAATTTGCTCTAGTAGCATGCACACACTCAGTCAATAAACCAATAGTATTGACACATTTGAAACAAGATTGAGTGCCACCCTCCATTTTGAACACATGCTTGAGACTTGCACATGGATTTTGAACACATGCTTGAGACTTGCACATGGAGTTTGCATGCCTTGGATTGCATATGATCTCCATCATGACGTCATCGTTTGGGTTAAATCGAGGGTGGCTATCCATTTTTGTCTTAACTGTGCATGCAAAATCACCATCCTTCACTTCTATCCTAAATGCAAGATTATGTGCCCAATTGTTCTCAAACGTATTTGTTATTTGTTCTCAAACGTATTTGTTATTTGTTATCTCTCTCTCTCTCTCTCTGAATTTCAATCACCAAATTGAAAATTCTTATTCTTCCCTCCATTTTCTCTCTTACCTACTACGAGTGGTGTAAAAAGATTGGAGGTATCATTCTTCTAGAAATTCTCCATAGAAAATAACAATAAGGGAAATCGATGGCATCTTGTGGCGTAGCTATAGAGGCAATGAAGAGAGCAGCCTTGCGCTATTAATATTCCGATGTACATTGCTTCGGGCACGATATGGTGCATGCATGCAACTAGCTTTGTAGAGGGGAGTTTTCTATAGATCCTTCAATGTTTCACTCATGTCATGTCCATGCTTCATCATATTGTGTGGATGGAGCAGCACTGAGAGTAATCAAGAGATAATTCATCGAAGACACTCAAGGGAAAAAGATAAGAGAATTTTGAAAATGGTTTTCTCTTTCCCTTCATCATTTTTATTGAAGCCTATGAAAGAGCAACATCATTCTTTCTTGTCTCTCATTTCCGTTTACATGGTTTATTTTGCTTATGAAGATCCACACTATGGAATATTATGTGGACCAAGAGTGAAGTTCATGGATTGCATTTCATTCAAACCACAGCATATAAAACATGAAAATTAAACTATTTTATGGAGTGGCATGGAAATAGATTAGTAGGATATGAAACATCCGAGAAAAAGGACTTTCATCATTAGGGAGAAAATGAACCATGCATGCACCATTTAGATTAAAGAGTGATTAGTGATAGAAGAAGGTGGTGGCCATAGTCTATACCATATAGGCTATAGTCTAGTTGTGGCCATATACTATACCCAATAATTAGAAGGGGGAGGGAGGGCAAATTTCCCTCATCTTTATACCCAAAAAGTTCAAATGCTTCAAAAAGTTTAAAAACTCATCACAATACCTAAGAATGGATCTCCCATTACTTTTTCAGGTCAAAAGTTCACTTGTTTACCCAAATTTCAAAATCCACGCATGTTTTGAGTTGAAAAAATGACTTCTTTGAAAAACCTAAAGAAAGAGCTATTACCCTCCTAAACTTCACATCTTCACACTGCGGCCTCAAAAATATATATTTTACCGCGAGTTTCTCTTTATATCATACCATTGAAGCTCTTGTGTCTATATTCCAAGCTACCTGATCTCCCATCTTGATCGTGTTGTTGCTTGAAGACCTTGAACTTCAATGGCAAGATCTAAAGCTTGTAGGTTACCAAAAGATGTTGGTTTCACATAAACATGTCATAATATCAAAGATACAGATGGAAAATGTCTACCATATGAGTACTCAAAGGTGCAACTGCGTACATGCAACCCCCTAGAGTTGGGACTCATCGAGTTAGAGAACGTGGGAACTTTGATCTTCATTAGAAGGGAAACCTACTTGGTTTCAATATGCATAAATAAACTGGGATGGTTGCTAGTGTATGGTCAATAGTCACATGAGAATTAAACTTATGCCCTAGCAAGTGATGATATTTGTTTTTGGTGGAATAGATAAGTCGTAAATGTCCCTTTTTGGTCACTAAATAATTCTTTTTTCCATTTTCTAGTCCGCGACTTGCATAATAGACCGGGTGATACCAAGTGTGACTTTTTTTCTACATTAAGATGCTATCAATCACATCCGACATATCATAGAACACTTGGAATGGATGGGACCAATCAGGAGTAGACCGAAGCCTTAGTGAGTAAAACTTTAAGTCACCAAAATGCCAAGACACCTTTTGCCATCCATTGGAAGTGATAACTCTAGCACGAGCCAACCAATTTGACGAATAGCCGCATCTAAATTCCATCCATCCCACCTTATTTGCACAAGGAATCGTAAAACTTCTTCCACTATCACATTTCCCCCAAATACTGACTTTGTAGGTTAAGACATAGATGTATCTCTCTATATTTGATAAAACACATTTCTGAGTGCTACAAATTGTCAGTGGGCTTTTTGTGCACAGAGAAATTGTCCACGAATACCCCCACAAAACTAGCCAAGTATGAAAAAAATATTTGATGCTTTCATCACTGTAAAGTACTAGAAGCATTCCAAGTCCAAACGACATAAGTATGTAAGCAAATACTCCCCAATTCATCATAAAATTTGCCTTTGGAACATCAGATTCAGCCATCCAAACTTGATTGTAATCACACAAACCATCCATAAAAGATTAAATTTTATGACTTTCCACCTTGTCCAACATTGTATCGTCGAAGCGTAAAGGAAAAGGATCCTTTACCATAACATCATTCAACTTATGGTAGTCGACACAAATTCGTAGTTGCTTGTTTTTCTTTCTCGGTTGGTCAAGCTTATTCTAAATACTTAATTGGAATAATAAATCCAAGCTGCAACAATCAATCCAACTCTTCCTTTGCCTATTTGGAAAATTTTGGACTCATCCTGATTAGTGCTCAATTATATTTAGTGATGCATCAGGTTTCAGGTGATTCTTGTGTTGATAGAACTAGGGATCAAGCCCTTTCATGTCCGAATAATCCCATGCAACCACACCTTTAAATTCTTATATTATCACAACCAAGTCGATCCATAATGGATTAGTAAAATGTGCACAAATTTTGACCATATGTTGTTCAATTAGGGAGCCAAGATTAAGAGATTCCACTTGATCTTTTTGAACTTGTATGCTAATCTTTTCTAACTCATCGTCCACTCCTAATAACAAATGATCATCCAAGACTTCACAATGAGCTTCCTTGGGTTAAACTACAGCTATAGATGGCTTGTTTCTTAGATACTAAGCCATAATTTTAGGAATATCCATAGTACCCACTGACCAAATTTCCTTGTTTACTTCTAATAATTTAGCCTCCTCATACTCCTCCAATCCTTTTAAGATATTTAAGATACTTGCAAAATAGTTTCCATGATTTTTGAGTTGTAGCAAGTGCTATTTGTTCCTTCTGCACTTCTTTTTTGAAAGGTCCTCTCGAATAGGTAGTTCCATCTAAGTAGAGGTATATTGTCGATCTTCTTGATTTTTGGGCATTCGCATCTTGTCATATATTCCCTCATACTAGAATATGGTGTGTGTGTGTGTGTGTGTGTGTGTACGTAATCCTCCAAACTAGGATGTAAAACTGATGTCTGGTAATACATATTATGTTTCTCATGAACACTAGGCTGCAAAAGTGCACCATTTGTTAGACCTACTTCCCAAATCTAGTTTCTACCACCACTACTAGGTGCTCATATGAAATTGTTACCCTATTAGTCATAAATGCTTTAATTTTGTCTCGTGCTTTCTCTGATTGTACTCATGTACTTCCATGTAGTTGGACTGAACATGCCCAAACTTGAGATAAAATAATCATTGTGACCCTTAACGATCCTTTCAGTAAATACCACGATCTCGTCTATCGCAATTAAAGGGGTTCGGACCTTAATCATAACCCTGGCCCCTCCTCCCGGGGAGACCGATAACCTGGCCTCTTTGTTGGAGGGGGGTTCTTGTGCCGCCCTAGGGGCCTTCGAGAGTGCTGAACCCCCCTTGGTCTCCCTCAGTAGATCCGCAATTCTGGCAACTCAGGAGGAGCTCAAGAAAGTTTGCCTCGTCGGCCAAATGTTCGGCCCTAAGCCCCCGCTCGAAACTGTGCGACAGTGGCTTCGCAACGAGTGGTTCCCCCGTGGGCTAGTTGTTTGTAAGTGTCAGTTCCTACCGGCAAGCCACTTGCTGCTAGTCTTTGAAAATGAAGATATGGCGTTTCGAGCCCTCAGTGTCGGAACTTGGAAACTCGGCCGGACGACCCTGTGCCTATTCAGATGGTCCCCTGATTTTACTCCTGACAAATCAAAATCGCTTCGGTACCCTCTCTGGGTTGAGCTCCCTAACCTGCCATACTTCTTGTACAACTTCGAGTGGGACATCGTTTCTCCTATCGGCAAGCCGTTGGCCTCACGCGAGGACATTGGTGGTCTCATTTATGAAGGTACAAGACACTCGTTCAATGCTCGGTGGCACCCTCAAATCTGTGTCGAGGCTGACCTCAGTATGCCACTTCCATCGAAGATCAAACTGGACTTGGGCGAAGGGGATGTATGGGAGCAAGACCTCAGTTACAAAAACCTTCCCAACGCGTGCTTTCGTTGTGGCCAACAAGGTCACATGATTAAAGATTGCCCTTTGAGATGAAAAAGCAAGCGAAATCAAGAAGCCCCCAAAAATGCTCAAGATAGCAATGGTGCATTGAATCACTCGACAAAAGTAGAGGAAGTCAAGGGCCCCCTTAATCCAGAAGCTGACACAGATGGGTTCATCGAAGTCAGAAGAAGAAGGAAAAGAAGCCCTAGGGCAACTTCTGAGCGAAACAACATGTCAGTTACCCCCTCCAGCAACTTGTATTGCAATCTGGTAAAGGACATCAATGAGTTTGACTACCCAGGTGGGAACCAACTTGAGGTGGACACCGACGTCAAAGGCCTAGAGATCCCTGACAGTAAAGAAACCTTGCAGGAGGGTTACACTACAAGCAAAGAAGACGGCTTTACTACTAGCAACGAAGATAACATGGATAGTGAAAGCTCCATTATCGGATCGACTATTCCGGAAACGGAGCTGAAAACGGTGCCCAGTTCTTCCCAGCAGGAGGCATCCCGCAAAGGAAAACAACCTATGGAGTTACCCTGGAAAAGCCCCCACAAGAACCTATTGCTAACTTGGGATCCGATCCGAGCGAAAAAGAAAGATGAATCCAAGAAAAGAAAGGACAAAGCTCCCTCCCGCAAAGAGGGATTATTACGACAATGATCATCATCTCGTTAAATGCTAGAGGGCTAACCGACCCCTCAAGAGCGATCATCATTGGTCAATGGCTTCGTGACATTAGCCTAAACCCAGATTTTATATGTATCCAAGAGATTAAAATCGACGGAGAAGACCTCCAAAAACGGCTTAGACATGTCTCCTCGACCCATGTTTGGATTTCAACGGCGCATCAGCAGGGGTCCGGTGGAACGGTAATCGGTATTAATCAACTCTGGTTTGAAAAGCTTGAGAACTCCATTGAAGATGAATGACATCGATGGATTGCTGTTTCTTTCGGTGCTCCCTTTTGTTTTACTTTAGTTTCTTTGTATGCCCCTAATGGGGATTTAGAGAGACTTAACACTTGGGCCTCCTTGGACTCGCTCCCCCACAACGTGCTTATTTGTGGTGACTTCAACATGGTTGAGGACCCTATGGATAGATGGATGGGCAAGGGTAGGGTCATCGATAGTCGGGAGAAAGAAACGTGGGACAAAACTAAACTACACTTGGATCTGGTCGAATTCAAAGACTCGAATGGCTTTTCTTGGTCAAATCTCCAAGCAGGCGAGGACCTGAGGAAAGCTAGACTTGATAGATGCTACATTTCTCAGAGTTTTACTCATCAGTGGGGCCACCCTTCCCTCTCGCAACGCACCGACCTCACCATCTCTGATCACTACCCGATCGTCATCACTTTTCAACCCCCCACCAAGATCCGTAAGGCTCCTTGGTTCCATGCCAGTGTGCCCTCCTTCTCTCTCCCCTCCGTCCATCAAGAAATTTCTGATGTGTGGAAGGAGGCATTCGCCTCTGGCTTGTCCCCAGCCAAGTGTTGGAGAAGTGCGGTCGATAAGTCACGACAGATCATGATTAGATCCAGGAAGATGCTAGAGACTGTGCGGCGGGCTCGTAGAGAAGCTCTATATCATAGACTCTGGCGGCTCAAGGAGGAAGTGAACAAAGGAAAATCTCAAGCCCAGAAAGGACTTCGAAAAATCAGAGCGCTGCTGAGATATGAGGAAGAGATACAAAGGAAAAATTTGCAATTTTTCTTCAAGGAGTGGTGGGCTGGCAAAGCCGACAAACCCACCAAAGAGATGTGCCGTATCCTCAAAAGGAAACACAACAGAGAATCGATCCCCTTATTGCTAGACGCAAATGGCAATGTATGCAATACGGAAGAAGATAATTTTGGGATCATTGAAGGGCAATTCACGAGACTCCTGGGGACCTCAAACCCCCTCTCCCACCATAGAAGGGACTGTATGGCAACCATATCTAGGGTTTCCCCCCACAGGATACCACTCAACCTTCAATCTCTGCTTCATGCCTCTATCTCTGAAGCCGAAATCATTGAGGTCATTGATGCCCTCCCTTCAGGTAAAAGCCCGGGACCTGACGGGCTCACTAATGAGTTCTTTAAATCCTTCAAGTTGGTGGTTGCCACCCCTCTTCGTTTGGTTTGGCAAGAGGCACTCAAGTTTGGCGCGCTTCCTTCTTGTCTCAACAATGGCATTATCAAGTTAGTACACAAAAAAGGGGAAAAGAACAAAATAGAGAACTGGCGTCCCATTACAATGCTCCAAACAGGATACAAGATCATCGCCAAAGTCATTGCCAACAGAATCTCTTGCCACTTGAGAGCGTGGTTAAGCGAGGACCAAAAAGGTTTCATCAAAGGCAGGTCAATTTTGGAAACCATTATAGATATCTGGGAAGGTCTTGAATTTGCAAATGAGTCTAAACAAGAAGTAGTTTTCCTCAAGATCGACTTTGATAAAGCCTACGATAGGCTAGAATGGGACTATATCCTACAGTCGCTACAAGATCTTGGATGTAGTCAGAAATTCACCAAGATGATTGCGACCCTTCTCGGAAACGCATCGACCCAAATTAACATTAATGGAAAACTTTCAAAGGTGATCAAACTTAGAAGATCTATCAGACAAGGGTGCCCATTGGATCCCCTTCTCTTTGCCATTGCCACGGAAGGGCTTAGCAGGCTGGTGGAGCATCAGGTGGAAGCTGGTAACATTAAAGGCCTTCGTTTGCCGCATGACCACAGTCAGATCACCATGAGACTTTTTGCCGATGATATGAACGCTTTTGTTCACAATGATAGTACCAGCCTAGAGACGTTCTGGAAGTGTCTTGCTACCTTTTGTGAAGCCTCTGGTTCCATAATCAACCACTCTAAGACCGCCTTTAGAGCTATTGGTGGGTCACAGCCCGACCTTCTCATTGATCATGGCTGTCAAATCATTCCGCAGGGCCAAATTTTTCGGCTTCTTGGGATTCCCTTGGGGTTTGGCGTCTCTATGGAACAGCGGTGGAATTGGGTGCTTGCCAAACTCGAAAACAAGCTTAACTATTGGAGAGGTATGCAAATCAATCTTGCTGGTCGTGCTATGGTTATCAACACGTTCCTCTTATCATCTACCATTTATTTCCTTTCTTGTTGGAGACCGAAAGAGCAAGATCTGTCCAAACTGGATAGTATTTGTAGAAACTTCCTTTGGACGGGCGACCACAATAGGAGGGGGGTGCCTAAAATCAAATGGTCCATCTGCACCAGCCATAGAGATAGTGGGGGACTTGGTATCTTGGACATTGGGTGCATGGCTAACAAACTGTCGGCCAAATGGATGATTAAGGCTTGGTGCAACGGGGAGGCCTCGTGGGCCAAGTTGATCTTCAGAAACAAGAATGAGTTGGCGCTCATGGGTTTCCCAAATTGGAAGAATCTTGACATCTTGACCTTGCTGTTTTCCCCGATCCCCGTCTTCTCGAAAGGCTCTAATCTGGTGTGCTCCCTTTGGAAGAGTTGGAATAAAGTCAAAAGCTTCACAAGAATAAGTGAAGACTGGAAGTGGGCTGCCGGTATCAGACAAAACGACTCTCTGGTTTCTGATCCATGGCATCCGGAGTGTGGAATCTTGGAACATTCAAAATGCCAAGAAGCTATGGAACAAAGGCTTCAAAAAATGGAAACATCTCTGGAAACAAGACACCAACCGCTGGATCAACTTTGAGGATATTGACCCTAGCATCAACATTTCGCATGAAGAATGGAACACTTTGCAAAGCAGATGTCTCGCCTGGGACCGACACAAAGTTCGCCTTCTCATGGGACACGACATGTCGAGCTCGCTTGGTCTCAAATGGCACAATGGGAATAGCCTATCAAAAATCCCGAACATCAAAGAAACGATCGACTATCAGGTTAACCTCAACAAAAAGTGGTGCCTGTCATGGACGCGGCTTCGGTGGGACATGAAGTTCATGGCTATCTGGCACCCCCTCATGGAAATCAAAAAGTCTGTCCTCTTATGGCAAATTCTTCATCATGGAATCTGGACCAACCTTAAGGCTAGCAAAATTTGTGGGATCCCTCCCTGGTGCAAACGCTGCTACCGGTCTATCGAAGATGTTTCACACATCTTCTTTACCTGCCCCAACTCCAACAGACTCTGGCAGGTGGTTGGAAAGAGAATTAGACTTCAAAAATGTCTTAGTTGGCAGCAAGCCCTGCTGGGAGAAGCGATCGGCTGCTCCGCGACTCTCTGGAATGCCATCAGAGGGGAGGTCCTATGGAAAATCTGGCGGGAAAGATGTGCTTTCAACTTCGGTGACTCCCCCAAGGAGTGGTCAATTGAGAAATCGCTGTTCCTCCTTGGCAAAAGGATTGTCAACTGTAAAAAATCACCCCCCTTTAGGCATCATCAAGTACTCCTTTTGATCGATAACAAGCTTAAACCTAATTGGGCCCCACATGAGGGTGATGAGAGGGTAATTAACCTTCTTTGTAATGTCATCTAAGCTCTGTAAAAGCTTCCCCTGCTTTGTGGGATTTGGGGGGTCCCGTGGGCACTAGTCCCCTTCTCTTGGACTTTTCTTTATTTAATTCAAGTCCAAGAGAGTAGGCTTATGCCGAACTTCCTTTATATTAAAAAAAAACCTTGGTAATTTTAACCACACTATCATCACGGTTCTGAAGTATTAGTACCACTAGATCTTGCATTGTTTCCCATTTTTATTGGTCACATTATACCTACAGCCATTGCTTTGTACCACACTCCATATGGATGAATGTCAAGTTGCAATGGATAAGCTCTAGCAATCTTGCTACGAGTATTATACATGCAGTGATTTGTACTGTGATTCATCAAATTACTAAATGCAAAACATAAATGGATTAGAGCACAATTAGCAGCAATATGACCCGCATTAAAGTATTTAGTACAATAGATTTGCATAAATGTAGTGTCTAGGGTCCACTACATCTATGGATTTTCCATTTTAAAATTCCACTCGAATTGCTTCATAGCATTAATAATTCTATCAGGAATTCGAGTGCCATCTAAATAATATAGGCAGATCTTTTCTTTTAGAATCAAATTAAGTCCACAAACGTGCAACACATCTAGAGAGCAATGCTACTAATTTGGAATATATCGTAAAGTGCTTATAAACAAAGAAGCATAATCAGTAGTTGTCTCATTGGATGTTGAACCATGTACTACAATGTGATAAAGAATTATCATGTAGTCTTTGATTTCCAAAATTAACATTGAAATGCATCACAAAAGTCTTTGTAGGTGGTGAAATGATCAAAGGTAAATTTTGTAAGCCATCATATTGTCTCATCACCCAAAGTTTCTTGAAAAAACTTGGCATTTTCGAGCATCATCTTGTATTCCTTCCAACAAAATGCACAATGTGTCAAATAACTTGACATGGGCATCCGGGTCATCTTTTTCTTTACCACCAAATCTATTGAACTTCATTCTCGTAATGTGGTGGCCTGAGCTAGCCATGGCCATAGGAGTCGACTAATTCAGCCGAGTAGGAACTAATGATAGGGTCCCTGTGACACCTCTCTTCAAGTCTGGTTGGTTGCCTTCATCAAAATGTGGATAAGTCACAACTATCACTTGCATGCACTCTTCTCCATTTACTCTCTGCTCTTACTTTGATTTCTTTGTTTAGAGAATATCAATAACGTGTGGCATCTCTTTAGAATAGTAGGGTTTCTTATCACTCACCCTCTCTGATTCTCTAATGAGTCACCTATCCTTGTCCCTTCCAGTTGTAGCTTTGCAGCTTCAAATGTTGCCTATACTTCGAGGAGTGGCATAACTAATTGATACATAAGAAATCCTTTCTCCATTAGTAAAACCAACCACTTACAGATATTCTACACTACTCGAAACCACACTTATACATACACCCTTCTGCTACTTTGAATAACTTATCATACTCTTCTTTATAATGAGAAAACCAATTACCCAAATGTTTTGGCATCACATATCTCCATCACCCTAATTGATTCAAGGGATTCTTTAAAATTTGCATCTAAGATTGGCATCCCATCCCATTGTGGTTTCCAATGTTTGCGGGTTCTTTGCCCTCTTCAAAAACCATGGTTCGGGAGATGGGGATTCTATCCAGATAGAGAATACATGTGTTTGTATTCCCTACACTACACCCATAGATTATACCCTTTGTACTTCCTCTGCATAGTACTATTAACACCTGAATTAATACAGACATACCACACTAAATAATATTCAATAAGTAGTAGGTGGCACAAAAAACATTATCTTCATTAATAATGAAAATATTGTATGAAAATGGAGTAGTCCCTATGCTCTCCATATTCTAGTTCTTCTGAGATTTCTTACTCATAGATTTCCCTTCCTAGAGAACCTCTATTTGAATCTATGGATTCATACGTTTTCTGTTGCATCCATAGATATCATGAATATGGATACTTCTTTCGGACATCTAAAGCTATATTTATATCCACAGTCTTATGGATTTCATACGAAAATGGTCTGCATAAGAGGCAACCTAATAGAAATAATGAGGATGAAAGTGGATGGCTCATTAGTGCATTCAAGAAGAAGGGATAGAGATCTCTTCCCAAAGCCTCAAAGGGACGTTCCAAAAGAAATATAAAGGGTGATGAAGATGCAATGAAGTGGATCTTTGGGGAAGTCCCTTTTTACTCTTTCTCTTGCTTTTAATAGATTTCCATGTTGCATAACATCAAGAATACATGACTATTAATTTAGCACAGTTGAATCTCAAGCTCATGAAAACTCGCATCTCCACACGTAGGTGCTCAAGTAACATGCAAAAGAAAAAGCATAGTTCTGAAAAATACACAAATGATGACATTTTTGTTCATCACCTTTAGGTAGTAGTGATTGCTCAAAATTCTTTTTTATGACTCAGATGTGTCCTCTAGAGTTTATGCAAGAGGTACATAAATCAAACTTCAAGAAGATACCTCTGAAAACCATCTGGAAAGCCTCCAAAGTGGAGCTTTTAGTCACTATCCCCAACTGATGACTGCCTAATAGCTAATCAACTCTGGGAAATCGTCGCTCTTTTTTCAGGTGTCCGATTTCAATACTTTTTATGTCGATTTTTTATAAGATTTCCAGTGATAGAGAACTTGTTGCGATTGGAGGACATTAAATTTTGCATGAAGAAACAGGGTTTAGATCTCAGGTTTTTACAATTTTGGAGATGGACTTGGCAATAGTGAGACTTAGAAAAGGCCTTGGGTTTAGTTTAGAATTAGTTATATCATCCAAAATATTATAAATGGGAAACTTATAAGCCTTTTATTTTTGTATATAGGTTCACACATAAGGCAGCCACATGGTTGTACTTTTATACAAGGGATGAGAAATGCCTAGGTAAAAAATTTGATTGTGTTTGCAAATAAGGAGACATAGATTTCTACCTCGAGCATTGTTTTGGGGCGAGGAAAAATCTGCACAAGAGGGGATGTACATGGGACTGGATTGAATATTGGGAGCATTTTCCGAGATGAAGTGTAAGGGATAAAAGGTTTTAGAAATACCTTAGAAGTTGAAAGAAATCAAGTGATTCCCAAGAAATTGAAAGTTTCACTTGAGACTAGTATTTTAAGCTTCTAGCAAACAATCTTAAGTTTAAAGATCATTGAAGAAATCTTGTATGCTTGATTTTAGTCGGACAGAGGATCCTCTTCTATTGTAAGAGCTGAATTAGAGAGAAGACAAGCATGCTCCTCATTTTGCACCATGGGTGTTGAAGCTCAAGGTTAAGGACAAGCATAATAAATACATCAGAGAAGTGGAAACACAAGAAGAAGGAGCACATAGGGAGCTCCAAGAAGTGTATGTCAAATTTTCAGAAGAAATCCCTATAAAAATAGTGGTTTTCATCACTTGCCATTGGAAATACCATTTCATATTTTTATAGCTCCATTTTGTTCAAGCCGAGGAGTCCTCGAGCTTGAGGAGCATTAGAAGTACCATCCTACCAATTTTCATAATTTTTAGACTTCGTTTGAGCCCTCGAATAAGCCCTGGAACCTAATTTTTAACTAGGCCAGACACTAGGTCTGGACAGGGCCAAAACTACTCAAAAAACTATAAAAAGAGCTCATTTTTTACGTTGGCTTGTTAGAGAATAGAGCTTTTGTAAGAGAGTTCCTTTGCAATAGAAGCTTTCCATTGTTCCTTTCTTTGATCTTGCCTTGTGTGTGTGTGTATGTGTGTGCATGCTTGTATGCTTTCACTCACACACTTGTGCCTTCACTCGCTCATGGTCTTCATACCGGTCCTCACGTCTCCGCAGATTGACAAGTAAAGGAGGTGGTGCTTACGCTTGAGCTACACCAAATTTTGGCGCCGTTGTCGGGGAGAGAACTTCAAGGACAAGCGTTGTGATGGTAAGATCATAGATTTGTGACGTTGGAAGGTAAAAAAACTATCGTTTTTGTTCATTTTCTGATTTTTCTTCTTCATCTTCATCATCATCACCATCTACATCTTCTTCCATCTTCATCTTCATAGAAATTTCTTGTATTTTAGTGCATTTTCACCATTATCATACCATTTTTCATGCATTATTGTGTGAGAAGGAGTTAGGAAGTGCAAGGGAGAGCAAGCACCTGTGTTTTTTCATGCTTTTTTGCACATACGGAGCTGAAAATCACGATTTTCATAAAATTCAAAATTTTTCAAAAAAATACGATTTTCTATTTCCCGCCTAAAAGCTTTTTGAAAAGAGCACGATTCTGGGGTCATTCTCAGAATCGCGATTCTCTGGTTGTGCTCAAAATCGCGATTCTCTAAATTTCTCAAAAACACGATTCTCAGCAAAAACACGACTTTGGGCAGAGCACGATTTTTAGTTGGATCAAAATCGTGATTTTCACAAATCACGGTTTTCAACCAAAAACACGATTCTGAGAAAACACGATTCTCTATTGGCTCCAAAATCGCGATTTTCAAAAACACGACTTTCATCCAAAATCGCATTTTCATGATTTTTAGAAAACACGATTTCACTAAGGTACAAAATCGCGATTTTTAGAAACGATTTTCAATCAAAATCATGATTTTCTGGTCATTCTCAAAATCGTGATTTTCAAGCCAAAAACACAATTTTGGCCAAACACGATTTTCATTCAAAATCGCTATTTAGTGATCACACTCAAAATCGCGTTTTTCACAATTCTCAGCCAAAATCGCGTTTTTCACGATTCTCACTCAAAATCCCATTTTTCACGATTTTCATTCAAAATCGTGTTTTTCACGATTTTCACTCAAAATCACATTTTTCACGATTTTCATTCAAAATCGTGTTTTCACGATTTTCATTCAAAATTGCCTTTTTTGGGATTGTTCAGAATCGCAATTTTCATCAGTGCTCAGCATCGCGATTTTCATGATTTCACCAAAATCGTGATTTTTGCGGTTGCTCAGCATCGCGATTTTCATCATCCCTCAAAATCGCGACTTTCATAAGAGCTCAACATCGCGATTTTCAGAGCTCCCAAAATCGCGATTTTCACACAAAATCGTGATTTTTCCAAAAGGTCCTGTTTGCTTGTTTTGACCCCCAGGAGCATGATTTGACATAAAAATAATGCGTTGATTTTCAAATAGACTAATTTGAAGTTGACCCTCTAGTGAGACTAGAAACCCAAGGGGACTCCAAAGAATTTTGAGTCATACCAAGGGGAAATTTTGGACTCTTAATCAAAGCTTATGAACCTGAGATCTAATAGACACCTAGGCAAGGATAGACAAAGCATTAGATCTTCTGAGGGAAGTGTCAACCATACAGCTAAGTCTTGGGCACAACAACTAAGTGGTTATCCTTACGTACTAAGCTCTGGCACAAGTGACTCAGAAATGTCTTTTAGCATGGGGAAACCTATAGGTAAGTCAGGAACTGCCTACCTACAAACACCAGAAGGTCCATATAAGACACAGTTGGAATATATTTGGACCAACCGATTAGGTGCTCGCATCTATGAGGATGGCCTGAGGCGATCAGTGATCCAACTCAAAAATCCAGATCAACCCTTTGGACTTGAACACCCAGTAGTCAAGTTCGAAGAGGGTTCATACATTGATAAGGAAGGAACCATGTATATGGTCACCAACCTACCAGATAGGACCAATGAGTTTGGAAATATCATTGCTGAGAATGAGATAGGAGACCTAGAACAAGGAAATGTAGGTCAAGGACCCTAGACTCCTTAACAAGTTGAGGATTTGTTCATGCAGTATGAGGCATTTGGTTTGACTCTTAAGGGCACTGCCTTAGCTTGGTTCCAACCACTGAGTAGTCGCAACTATCGCGATGTAGGTCAATTGCTAGACGAATTCATCGTAGAATTTTTCAAGAGTGGTATCAAGCATAACACATCATCTTTGATCCACAGCTTCAAGCAAACACCCCAAGAAACAGTGCGACTAGCAGGTACAAGGTTCAGACAATACTTAGAAAGATGCCCTACTCCAAAGTTACCCACTCCAGCCAAAAAAATGGCTTTGTTTTTAGATGGCTTACTAAGCACCAAGTTAAGATCATATGTGTACTTGAAAGAGATTGTCCATACAATAGACAGGCTGTTAGACAGAATTATCAGCAACCTTACCAACAAGGTAGGTATCAGAACCAATACCAACAGCCATATTATAGACCACAACAACAATATCAGGCACCATATAGGCCACAACTAGTCCTAGGAAACCAATCACCAGCTCCTACCAATGTGATTCCAGTTAAGTATGCAGTGGAAGAAGAGAACCTTAATAGAGCATTCGTGCCAGTGGCCCCATGGATATCAGAGAATGACTCTCATGCTCATAGTTTAGACTACTCCCATGAAGGTAGTCCACATGCTTATTACACAGAGTCACCAGAGCATAGTGAGATTTACCCATATCAATATGAGGCACCACCTATGGAAGAAAATTGGGAGCCAGAATACTCCAATTTCATGTACACAAATCCTAACCCTAGGCCTCAATTGAGACAAATGAGAACACAAGCCCCTAGAGGACCATGTTTTAGGTGTCAGGGCGACCATTTCATTCGTGAATGTCCCCACTCACCAACTCTGGGACAAGGACACAACATCACAATACAAGCCTTTTGTCCTGAGTGTGGTAAAGACCATCTCCCCAGAGATTGTCCAAGAAACCCCTCTAGAGCACGCAAGGTCACACCCATTAATGTGGTAGGCTTAGTGGTGGATTCATGTTCAAGTAGCAATAATGTGGCTCCTATACAAGCAGTCACTAGGGCACAAGCCTTGAAACAGGATAAGTCAGCTGAACAATCTGAGTCAAGTGAGTCAAGAGAGCCTAGTAAGAGGAAAACAAGAACATGGAAAGAAACTAGAGAGAAGGCCAATCGCAAGTGGAATAGAAAGTTGTCTGAACTAGAAGAAAGCCTGAAAGAAGCAAAAACAAAAATAGAAGACATTGCATCTCAAAGTCCCTCGCATGCCGAAACTCCATCCACACCACCTCATCCCATCCCACCATTGTAAATAAACCGCAACTAGGGTCTGTTCTTGCAGATCCAACCCCAAAAGGCTTGGACATGATGTTCAAGGCCTACCAGGCTCGACTTCAAGAAGGGCCAACAGCTGCAAGCCTAGACAAGAGTTACCCTAGAGCGGATTTAGAGATTGAATGGATGAAAATGTGCATGAAAATGGTAGAACAAGCCCAAGCTATGGTCGAGACTAGTCAAAAGTTCAATCAGACAAACTCTCTCAAACCGGATTTGCATTTCCAGGGCTTACTAGAAAGATTAGAGCAGTTGGTAAACAAACCACAAGTTTCTTTACCTCCACAAGTTCAACCAGTTATTGAGAGAGGAAGCTCACCACCAATGGGAGGTTATGTTCCTAATTCCAGGGATGCTAGAATACCTCCTTCAATTCAATACTACTCTCAAGAGTTCTTGCGGGAAATACAAGAAGAGAAATGGGCCAAGGAGAAGGGTAATCCCCCTCCCATTCCTGAAGTTGATGATCTTAACGATCAATTTCCCCATGACATTCCGTCTATCTATGGAGTCCAAACAGAGCAACAAGAAGATGAAAGATTAGATTTTGAATCTAATTCTTTACAAGAGTTGCCTCAATTAACAAGCCCATGGGAATCTGAATCTCTTCCACAATACTGGTAAGACATGAAGACTTAGTGGTCCCAAGGAACACTGATGTTGTGAAGACCACTAAGGTTCAGTGTCATCTCACTATCAAAGAGCTGCTCAAAGCAAAACCTGAGCTATGGAATCATGTGAAGGATCAAGTCCCAGAACTTGATTCCAATATGCCAAAAGGAGGCTCTAAGCAGAAAGTACCAGAGATACCTCTAGACAAAATAGGGGACATGAGTGAAGGTGAAGAAGGTATTACTTATCTTCCAATCACCTACCAAGGTTACAGGACCAAGGCGATCGTAGATTCAGGTGCTGGTGTTGCTATTGCGACCACCTCCTTGTGGAGGCGATCAGGCAAACCCACATTAAGACCAACTAGAATGAAGCTTCAAATGGGAGACAATAATTTTGAAAAAACTCTAGGATTTCTAGAAGGGATAACTCTAACCACGTGTGGTGTAGAGTTTGAACATACATTTGCTATATGTGACTTTGAGAAAAATAATGTCTATGAGATGATCCTAGGAAGACCTTTCCTATGACAATCGCAAATAGTACAAGATTGGGGAACCAACTCCTTGTACTCACAACACTTAGGGGTTACAACCAAGGTCAATTTGCACATATATGCCCTACACATATAATGACACTTATGCAGCTAAAATAAAAGAAGAAATTGATAGGTTGATTGAAGCTGGATTTATCTATGAGATTGAGCATACTGAATGGGTGTCCCCCATTGTAGTGGTGCCCAAAAAGAACAAAAAGTTGCAAGTGTGCATTAACCTTAAAAAAGTTAATCCGCTACGATTAGAGATAGTTATTTGCTTCCAATCACAGAACATTTATTGGAGCGTGTTGCAGGCAAGGAAGTTTGTAGCTTTCTTGATGGATTTTCAGGTTACAACCAAGTAGCCATTGCCCCAGAAGATCAACACAAGATGGCTTTTGCCATAGAGTGGGGAATCTTTGCATTTTGTGTGATGCCATTTGGGCTCACTAATGCACCTACAACATTCCAGAGTGTCATGTCTTCAAAGAGTTCTTGCGAAAGAGCTTAGAAGTATATGTAGACGATTTATGCGCTCATTCCCAAGTAAGAAGACACCACATCCCTGAGCTTAGACAAATCTTCAACAAGTGTAGAGAATATCGAGTGTGTCTGAACCTAGAAAAGTGTGTGTTCATGGTACGACAAGGTAAAATATTAGGTCAAAGAATGGAATATCAACAAACGAGGACAAAGTTAGAGCCATAGCAGAATTGCCGAGACCTAGGAATGTTAAAGAGGTACAAGCCTTTATGGGCCATTGTGGATATTATCGCACATTTATCCACATGTATGCAATCATAGCTAAACCTCTTTATGCCTTGCTAACAAATTTTGAGTGGAATGACGAATGTGAAAACTCCTTCAATGAGCTGAAGAGACGTTTGTGCATGGCACCAATACTAACCACTCCCGATTGGAATAAGGCATTCCATGTCTATGTGGATGCCTCCAATCATGCCATAGGATGTGAGCTAGCACAACCCATAGGTGAAGGAAATTTAGATTTCCCCATAGCATATGCTAGCAGACAATTAACTGCAGCTGAACGAAACTATACCACAACATAGCGAGAGGGCTTAGGCATGGTATATGTTGTGAAGAAGTTTAGACACTATCTACTAGCCAATAAGTTCAAGTTTTTCACTAATCATCAAGCTTTGTTATATTTGGTCAATAAACCTTGCAATACAAGACGCTTAGTAAGATGGTTCCTCTTAATAATGGAATATGACTTTGAAGTGGTTGTTCGAAAAGGTAGGACCCACCTTAGGGCAGACCACCTTTCTCGCATCACTTCAGGCGAGTCACCACTAGGATTGTCTGATGAATTGCCCGATGCTTATCTATTCAATTTAGAAGTTGTTCCTAAATGGGCAAATAAGTTGGTACCAGTCCTAACCTTCGGACCTGCAAATAAGAATGTTAAAACATCACAAGAAGAAATTGTAAAATCACAAAAATATCACATATTGGCAGGAAGCATGTACAAACAAGATACAGAAGGTGTACTAGCTTGTTGTGTCGAGGATGACGAACATAGCAGTTGGTTGCAACAAGCCCATGAAGGATTGCTAGGAAATCACTATTCAAAACAATGAACATTGCAGAATTTGAAACATTTAGGAGTGTATTGGCCTAGCATGGATAAAGAAGTACATGAGTGGATAAAGAATTGTCAAGTGTGCCAGGAAAAACCCCCAGTGGAGCATGCAACTCTTTATCACATATCGTTAGTTCTAGATTGGAGTGCTCCAATGGTAAAATTCATGAGATCAGGGACATTACCCAAAGAGGCAAGCCTAGCACAAAGAAGAAGTATGGAGCAAGAGGCTCAGGACTATGCCTTAGTAGGCACCAACCTATATCGAAGAGGCAAAGATGGTTACCTAAGACTGTGCGTTCATGAATCAGACTATTTGAAAGTCTTAGAAACTGCACAGAGTGGTGTTCCAGGTGGACATTTTGGTCCTGATTGAGTAATCAAGACCATTCTTTTCTCAAGACTTTGGTGGCCAACTCTTCATATGGATGCACATACCTATGTGAAGAAATGCAACACATGCCAACATGCACAATATCCAGTTAGAAAAGATGAGATGCCTTTGAGGCCAATGATGTGAGGACGTGCATTCTCAAAGTGGGGTATAGACTTTGTCGGTCCTATTAACCCCCCAGCTAGAAACTCCCATGCAGAGTACATTATTGTAGCCACAGACTACCTGAACAAGTGGGTAGAAGTGAAAGCCACCACAAAGAATGATGCTCAGACCACGGCTAAGTTCTTATTCGAGAACGTGTTCACAAGATATGGACTACTAATAGAGTTAGTGAGTGATTGAGGCACACACTTCTTGAATGAAGTCATTGAAAATCTTCTCCAAGAATTCTTGGTGATACATAAGAAGTCTGCCCCTATCATCCACAAGCTAACGGACAAGCTGAGAGCACAAACAAGATCCTATGTAATGTCTTGACCAAGCTTGTAAATAACAAACGCTCTGATTGGGATAAATAGCTTCATCATGCTGTTTGGGCTTACCAAGTGGCCTATAAAATGGTACTCAATGCCACCCCATTTCAGATGGTCTTTGGACAGAATGTTGTGCTACCATAAGATTTCTTAATTTCGGCTTTAAAAGTAGCACAAGAGCATGACTGGAATGGACATGAGTTGTCCTCTAGGATCTTTGATCTAGAACGCTTAGGTGAGATGAGGCTACGAGCGGCAGCAGACATCTATGCTACAAAGAAAAGACTTAAGGCTTACTTTGATGCACACCTCAAGGATAAAGGATTGAAAGAAGGCGACTTAGTGTTGGTATATACGCTAAAGCAACATGCCCATAAATTGGAAAAGCAAGGATATGGACCCATGATCATTAATAGGATTTCCACTAGCGGTGCTATTCAATTGGCCACTTTAGAAGGTGATATCTTGCCAAACTATATAAGTGGTTGTCGAGTCAAGTTATACCAAGAACCTCTTACAGAGAATATTCTAATGAGACTCAACACTGCTAAGAAGCAAAAAGAAGAGGAGGTAAGGGTTAGAGAAGAAGCACAGGTAGAGGCTAGAGAGCGCATAAGGTGAAATAAGTTAAGGCGATTAGGCCTAGATGTCAACCCGAAAGCCCCAAAATATCACATGGACGTGCAAAAAATCGGGCTTAATTACTTCTCAAAGAATTGACCGACTCCCCTTTGTGACCATAGAGATAGGACAAGGAAAGCGTGCAAGGACTGTAAAAGCATTAATTGACTCAGGTTCAGCAACTAGTGCAGTTAGACTTTCCTACTACCAAGACTTGCAGTTGAACCTCAATCCTATAGAGGCCTATCTCATAGGATTGGGAGGGGTGGAAACCCCTTGTGTGGGTGAGGTGGAGCTCCCCATCTCTCTTCAAGGTGTCCCAATGATAGTCAAAATGCTAGTGTGTCATGATGAGGACCTTACAGAGCCATTTGTCTTGGGACAAGATTGGATCTATGACCATGCAGTCAACTTAAATTTAAGGACTCAACTTCTTCAAGTTTGGGTTCATGAACAATGTATTACATTAGAGTTAGAAAACTACATGCTCACAAATCATGGTGTCACACATTCTCTTAGGACTAGTCTTAGAGAAGAAACAGTTGTATGTGTTCAAAGCTCTATGATGCAGAAGGATGCTGCCTCGAAGAAAAGAGTCAGAGACCCGTTAAGAATCTCTTCTTGTACGAAGTCTCAGCCATCTGTAGTAGTTAAACCACACTGGCAAGAGAAACAATACATGACAACTACTATATCAAATAGACAACACGATTTCAAGAAGAAAGGAGTGCCCGACATGAACCAAATCTAGGTACACAAAGGAGAGCAACCACCAGCCTCGCCAACACAATTCCCACCCATGCAAGCCAACAATGTGAAGAATTGAACCAAGCAACCACGACCAGCTCAACAAGAAGGTCTGCAACAAATTTGGGTGCCTACACAATTAGTTGCAGCTCAACAAGGGCGATTACACATGTGGGTTCCAAAAGGACTATTACATGCACCTAGGCCTATGCTCTCCACCATGCAAAAGGTCTCAACCAAGAATCCAAGGAAAGAAAAGGGAAAGAACCGAGCACAGAGACCATAGGAGGATAGACTCACCTTTTCAACAATAGTGAGAAGACCAACAACAATGGTATGGGTATGGAAGCCAAAAGCACCGGTAGGCCCCACAGAACCAAAGAGCCAACCACAAAGGATCAAAGCCTCAAGAAATGATCCAAACATGGAGCAACCAAAGGAGATCACTAAACAGTCAAAGACCATTCTTAGATGGATCCCTATAAGGAGGAAGGATCAGTTGTCAGCTCGAGATCCAATGGATACCTCCAAGAAAGATGGCATCAACATCCGCAAATAACATCGAAAGCCTCGATGAGCGACAATCATGTGCTCCTTGCACAATCCTATCTTTCGCACCATTCAAGTCATGCATTTCCAAAGTATGCATTAATATAGGGCCACATTACATGGCCATGCATAGACACATTTGCGAGGCCCATGCACAAGAGCACATTGACATATGTCAATTATTTTTTCTGATACTAACATCTGTCTTCTTGTTTGGTGACATTGTTCCTCTCTCAAAAAAAAAAACAAACAACAAAAACAAGAGAGAGAGAGAGAGAGAGAGCTTATTCCCAGGTTTGGCTCATGGAACATGAATGAGTCATGCTTAGTTGAAGGTGGAACCATGGATTACTGGGCATTTATCAGTTTTGATAGAAGTGTATCTCGGCTAGCAGAATGACATTATTGCTGCCTTATCTAGTAGATGTCAAGCACTTGGCATGAGCATGGCATCCACAACTATTGTTTCCCCTTACCATGCTAGGAGGGAAGAGCTTGAAGGTCCACAACTTGATCGATGCTTAACTACTGTATGTACGACAACATCCAAGGAGATATCTGCAAGGGGTAGTTTGGTACCTTGAAAGTCCTTGCCCGTATACTAGGTGAGAAGACTCATGCTTATGGTGAGCTAAAGAGAATATGTGAAACTAAGCTTGGTGTAGTTACCCAATGTTGTTTGTCAAGAAATATAAAGAAATTCAATTCTTAGTATTTGGCAAATGTTGCTTTGAAAAGAGGAAACAGGACCAAACACTCAAAAGAATTTTCATCAGTGGCCCCTCAACACCGACATTCATCGACAATGTTCCATCACACATGCCAGGTGTACAACATGACGAGATACACAGCCATCGACCCTTCATCATGGTAAGTATCCTTACTTTGGCAACACCATAACCCTGATAGATTAGGAAACCTCTTCGTCGGCATACCCTTGAGCACTTAGCTCAAGACCCCCAATTTTCGCACCATACTTCTTCCAATGCATTTTCCAAGTAAGCATGCATAGGGCTACATTACAAGGCCGTGCACAAGGCACATATTTTACTCAACCCATGCACGAACACACTTACCCATCATTCATTATGAGTTACGAGTACTTGGCATGACTCCCATGAACATCACCTTTGGAAGATCTAGAGACCATCAATGGAGACTCATAACGACAGATTCATGTTGGAATCCAAGGATGAGGCACATATCACAGGACTACAGCTTGCACAAGCTCAAAAGACAAATGAAGAACTAGCCAATCAATCTTTCCACATTTGGAAGATAGACGGCTCTCATTTCTATAAAATGGACACTACCTCTCAAAGCACTACTTGGAACAACCATTACAACCAGGGTCTGTCAGGGACGACAGACTCGAGAGGAGGGGGAGTGTTGAAGCTCAAGGTTAAGGACAAGCATAATAAATACATCAGAGAAGTGGAAACACAAGAAGAAGGAGCACATAGGGAGCTCCAAGAAGTGTATGTCAAATTTTCAGAAGAAATCTCTATAAAAATAGTGATTTTCATCACTAAAAGCCATTTTAAATACCATTTCATATTTTTATAACTCCATTTTGTTCAAGCCCAGGAGTCCTTGAGCTTGAGGAGTATTAAAAGTATCATCCTACCAATTTTCATAATTTTTAGACTTCATTTGAGCCCTCAAATAAGCCCTGGAACCTAATTTTTAACTAGGCTAGACACTAGGTCTGGATAGGGCCAAAACTATTCAAAAAACTATAAAAAGAGCTAGAGAGCTCATTTTTGACATTGGCTTGTTAGAGAATAGAGCTTTTGTAAGAGAGTTCCTTTGCAATAGAAGCTTTCCATTGTTCCTTTCTTTGATCTTGCCTTGTGTGCGTGTGTGTATATGTGTGTGCATGCTTGTGTGCTTTCACTCACACACTTGTGCCTTCACTCGCTCATGGTCTTCATACCGATCCTCACGTCTCTATGGATTGACAAGTAAAGGAGGTAGTGCTTACGCTTGAGCTACAATGGGCTTGCTAGAAAAGCCATTATATAGATATACATTGAAGCATATTTTCAAGGATGAAAATTTTCTTTAAGGGGGGGAGTGGATTTTATAAAGAATCTTGAAAATGCACAAATTAGTGGTAACATTAGGTACTTTTGGAGTATTACATCAACACATAAAGCTAGCCTAGTGGTTAAGTGTTAAGGATGGGAAGAAGGAGATCTTGGATTCAACCCCCATGAGGAACATGGGAAGAGATTTGTTTCTCAAAGAAATCTAAAGCTTTCTAGAAGCATCCAATCAAGTCAACATGAGTGAACTTGAGGACTTGAGGGAAAATTGTTAAAGCCATGGTGGAGATGGCACATGCAAATGTGGAGTCTGGTCTCCAACCATTAATTTGAGGATATATATAATAGCCAATAGGGTGGAGAGTCATAATGTCGCAAGTGCATGGAGGCTAGGCTCTAGCTTCATTGATAGAAATCTAAATCTTCTATTTAAAATAATTGAAGTCTACATTTTTACCTTAAACCACTTCTAAATATAAATTTATCCCAAGAATGGTTCCTCTAAAGTAATGTTTGGAGTAGATAACCAATTATTTTCTTTCTATACATGTTATAACCATGCAATCAGACATATGGAAGTATTGTTAAAGTAGGTAACACCTTTAGAAGTCCTTTGATCTTGTAGATAATAGAAAGGTTATGTTGTGCAACCAGCAACATCTAAGCAAGAGATATAAAGTGCACAAAGGAAAAGAGAAGAAAATAACAATCTTATTCTCTTAGCAATTGATATACAGATGGCTCTATCCTTGCATGCAGTTTCACTATGTAGAATAAATGGTGATCTGGATAAAAGATAGATGAAGATCTTAGGTCGGTTGGAATAACTCTAATTGGGTGAAACACAAAAATGAATGTGTAGCGTTTTACTTTTCTGGTACACAAGGGTACTTAGATTCAAATTTAAATGGCCTAGATTGTCCCAATTCCCTAGTTTACTCTTATCACCTAGTATACATGGATTACCCCTACTCATACACGAATATTCTTCGACATATTCCATTTAACATCAGCACAAATCTATTGTCCCTAGATCCCCATTATGGTTGTGAAGGGATTTAGTGTAGACCTTTGGTAATTCAATTACCTTGCGACTCAACCGAATGTGCATTAAAGTTGCTGCTCTTAGTTTGTAACTCAAATGTTAGATCCGCAATGGTGATCTTTTTCCTGAGCTCATTAGGAAGATTTCTGATAACTAAAAGCTTATGATCCAAAGAGTATTTGAGCTCACACAAAGCTTCTCGTCATGAGAGGGGCCTTATAACTTTGAGCACCATAGATCATTCATGGGACCATAGGAGGGTGAGGCATTGAACACATCTAATAGTACCTCGATTGGAATGAATAAGGAACTCCTAATTATAAAGATTATGGGATACTAAACTTTCCATTTAGGATGGAAGGCTATCCAGAATGGGAATAAATATAAACTCACTCAATTTAAAATGCCACATACAAAATATCATCTTATTATTATAAGGTTTCTCATATTACATTTTCATTTCACATGTGTTCAAACACTTGAAATGAGAGATTGAACGAAAATTTTAAGTTTGAATCTCATAACTACTAAGTAATATCAAAAGTATATGCTATTAAGATCTTGGCATGTTCTCAAATATTCCTTGCAACATTAAAGGACGAGGTAAGAAATTCTCTCACAAGAAGCAACCTAATGATCTCCTAGAGAAATGGCGCTTTATCATGTATTTTAATAAAGAAATTTTAAATATTCTAAAAACCCATAATTTTTGCTAGATTTTCTACTTTAAAAAATGAAATAGGGCATCTATATGTCCTTCTAAGTTAAAAAAATTTAAGGTTAACTACATGAGTTTGAGTGTGAAGGGCATCTTTTTTTCCTTTGAGTACTATAAACTAGGTGAGGAGTGTGATTGTTTGTGTGTATGGTTGAACAATCGCCTTGGACCACTATGAAGTACGCCTTCTCATGGGGCATGACACGTCGAGCTTGCCTGGTCTCAAATGGTCCATGTCGACTTTGCAAAGTGTTCCATTCTTCATACAAAATGTTGACTCTAGGGTCAATATCCTTGAAGTCGATCCACTGGTTGGTGTCTTGTTTCCAGAGATGTTTCCATTTTTTGAAGCCTTCGTTCCATAGCTTCTTGGCATTTTGAATGTTCCAAGATTCCATGCTTCGGATGCCATGAATTGGAAATGAGATAGAGTCATTTTGTTTGATACCGGCTGCCCACTTCCAATCTTCACTTATTCTTGTGAAGCTTTTGACTTTATTCCAACTCTTCCATAGGAAGCACACAACATTCGAGCCTTTCCAGAAGACCGGGATCAAGGAAAACAGTGGGGTCAAGATGTCAAGATTCTTCCAATTTGGGAATCCCATGAGAGCCAACTCATTCTTGTTTTTGAAGATCAACTTGGCCCAGGAGGCCTCCCCATTGCACCAATCCTTAATCATCCATTTTGCTGCAAGTTTGTTAGCCATGCAGCGAATGTCCACAATGCCAAGGCCCCCACTATCTCTTTGGCTGGTGTAGATGGACCACTTGATTTTAGGCACCGCCCTCCTATTGTGGTCGCCTGTCCAAAGGAAGTTTTTGCATATACTATTTAGTTTGGAGAATCTTGCTCTTTCGGTCTCCAACAAGAAAGGAAGTAAATGGTCGATGCTACGAGGAACGTGTTGATAACCATAGTGTGACTAGCGAGATTGATTTGCATACCTCTCCAATAGTTTAGCTTGTTTTGGAGTCAGGCGAGCACCCAGTTCCACCGCTGCTCCATCGAGATACAAAACCCCAAGGGAATCCCAAGAAGCTGAAAAAATTGGCCTTGCAGAATGATTTGATAGCCATGATCAATGAGAAGGTCAGGCTGGGTCCTGACAATAGAACCTACCTATCCATGTCCTCAGAGTGGTATCAAAGCAACAACAAATCAACATGGGAGATGGATTTCCTCCATCCATAGACAAATTGGATCAAGGCAAGTACTAAGCCTGGTCACTTTGAATGGAAGCTTATCTTCAAGGAAGAAACCTCTATGGTTACACATCTGGAGATGAAATAATGCCAATTAAAAGCATAGGACAACCAACTCAAGAAGAACAAGAGAGGTTAACCACATGGTGCTCAAAGGATGCTCTAGCCAAGTCATATACTATTAACTCAATCTCTGATTTTTTACTTCCACACATAAAAAATTGCAAGGCTTCACAAGAAACTTGGAATGCTCTTGAAGCATTCTTCTCATCAAATACCAAGGCAAGAAAGAATCAATTATGGATGGAGTTCACCACACTCAAGAAGATGCCCAAGAAAAGTGTGAATGATTTTGTCACCAAAATGAACAACCTAATAGATCAACTTGGAAGCATTGGGGAGATCATTGATGAAGAGGAGATAGTACGGCAAGTGATCAATGGAATGAAGGCATATGGAAAATGGGAAGCATTCACCACAACCATGGACCTCTACATGGACATGTAGGTTCCTGATTTCAACACCCTCATGGGACAATTGTTCACACATGAAGCAAAGATTATGAAGAATGGAGACAACTCAAGAGGTAATCAATCCTCTGCTCTCTATGCAGATAAAAACAAGAGTAAAGATAACAAAGGCAAAGGTAAAAAGTTTGATGATGAGGGCAACATCTCTCAAGCAAACTTTGCAAGTATAGGTAGAAGCTCAAGAGGAAGAGTCAGAAGAGGAACACAAGGTAGGGGGAGATCTCAAAACTCCTCTCCATGTGCCATATGTGGCTTAACTAATCACATTTATTGAGAATTGCTTCAGGAATCCTAGAAATCAAAGAGGAAGAGGTTACAATAGAGGAGTCTATGGAAGCTCAAGAGGTAGATTCAAGAACAACAATGGTTACAACAACAAGTCATACAACAACAGTAATTATCAACGAGGATATAGAGGAAGGAGAGACTACAACAACTATTCAAAAGATCCAACTCAACAAGATTCATTACTTCTAATGAACTTGACCATGAAGCAAGGTAAAGTAGATGAGCATGTATTCTATATAGACTCTGGTTGCTCAAATCATGTAGCAGGGAATGTAGCTGTACTCTCAAACTTGGAAGATCCAAGGAATAGACATGAAGTTCAAACAAGAGATGACACAAGGAATCCAGTGGAGAAAATAGGCAATGTGAAGACTTTGGATGGTAATATGAACCTATTGAGCAAGGTATTGTATGTGCCAAGTATCACCAAAAGCCTCATAGGTATATGTCAGATTGTTGAAAAAGGATCGCAAGTCAGATTCAGAAAGAATGGATCATTTGTTGAGGATCCACATTAGGGATTCAAGAGGATAGCAAGAAGAAAAAAGCAAGGTAAATTATTCACATTTGAGCCCAAGATACTAAAAACATTGCTTTGTTCAATTATGGTAGTCAAACCCTATCACAATTAGAAATTCGGCACTAAAGGTTGGCTCATATAGGTGAAAGGGCTTTGAAGCAAATGAGTAGGGATCATAGTGTGCTTGATCTACCAAATATCTCCAAACAACACATGATTTACAAATACAGCGCTTTTCAATTTGGCAAGTCTCACAGACAACCATTAAAAAAGAAGGGATACATTCATGGAGACCTATTGGAGCTAATCCATACTAATGTATGGGAACCAAGCAAGGAGCCTTTCAATCTCTAGATCTAGGTATTATGTGTCATTCATTGATGATTGTAGAAGATGGAAGATACTATATGTTACAAAGCATAAAGATGAAGTGTTCTCTTGTTTCAAGAAATACCTAGCACTTGTAGAAAAGCAAATAGGTAAGACCTTGAAGAGGCTAAGGTCAGATGGAGGGGAAGAATATTTCTCCCATGAATTTGATTCTTATATCTAAGAGAGAGGGATCAAAAGAGAGATTACAACTAGGTATACTCCAGAGCAAAATGGAGTGGCAGAGAGAAGAAATAGAATCATAATGGAGGTTGCAAGATCAATGCTAAATGAGAAGAAGTTGCCCAATTATCTATGGGTAGAGGCTGTATCCATCTAATCAATAGGATTCCATCAAAAGCATTGGACATGATGACACCTTATGACGTGAGAAATGGAAGAAGACCTAGCCTTGAGCATTCCAAGATCTTTGGATGCATAGCATATGCACACATTCCTTCACAAATCAGAGGAAAATTAGATCCAAAGGGAAAAAATGTAGATTCATTGGCTATGACCTTAATCATAAAGGTTATAAGCTATATAATACAAGCAATGAAGGTTTGATTGTAAGTAGAGATGTTGTTTTTGATGAAAACAAATCTTGGTTTGAAGATGATTGTAGGAAAGTCAAACTTCCCTATGACTTAGAGTAAGACTTTCCAACATTGTCAAAGAGGAATGAGCATACACATGAAGAATCACATGATTTTGAAGAAGACCAGAAGACTCCAAGAAGGGAAATCAAATCTTGGAACTCTAAAGGCAAAGCCAAAGTGCAGGAGATGAGAGATGTGGAAGAATCATCTCAACAAACTAAAGAGAAAAGGAAGCCATAAAGGTATGGTTATGACACTTCTTTGGTCACTAAGCCAAAGTGCAAGAGATGAGAGATGTGGAAGAAGGTCTACTAGAGAGAAAATGAAGCCAGAAAGGTATGGTTATGACACTTCTCTGGTAACTAAGCATTCGATTTACATAGCACAAGATACAAACTCAAAAGAACCATCTACATATGAAGAAGCCAGAATGGAGAGATGCCATGGGAGAAGAGATAGAAACTCTACAAGAAAATTAGACTTGGGAATTGGTTCCCAAGAAACCATCTATGAAGATCATTGGTTCAAGATGGATCTACAAGGTAAAGAAGAATTCTGATGGCTCAATTAATAGCTATAAAGCAAGGATTGTAGCCAAAGGGTTTTGCACAAACCCAAGGTATAGATTATGAAGAGACACTCTCACCTGTGGCAAAAATGCCTACAATTAGAGTACTCATGAGTGGTGCATCTTCCAAGAATTGGAAGATATATCAAATGGATGTTAAAAATGCTTTTCTAAATGGTTTGATTTCAGAGGAGATATACATGACTCAACCTCTTGGCTTTGAAGATCAATCACATCGAGAATGTGTATGCAGGTTAAGGAAAGCCTTGTATGGCTTGAAGCAGGTTCCTAGAGCTTGGAATCATAGACTTGTCACTTACTTGCAAGATAAAGAATTTATGGTAAGCAAGGCAGATCCTTCCCTCTTCATCAAGAGGAACCACTCAATTGTCATATACCTCTGTGTATATGTGGATGAAATAATCATTAAAAGAAGTGATGCAGATGGAATCAAGAGGATCAAAGCTCAGATGAAAGAAGAGTTCAAGATTAGTGATCTTGGACTTCTCACATACTTCCTAGGTTTGGAAGTAGTATATACAGAGAAAGGTATGCTCATAACTAAGAGAAAGTACATTGGAGATATGCTTACCAAGTTCAGGATGGAAAATACAAAGGTTGCAGGTACACCCATGGAGGTAAATCTGAAGCTAAGTGCTCATGAAGGTGAGTTAATTGAAGATGTAACGAGCTACCAAAGTCTTGTTGGAAGCTTCAATTAGGTTACTCTAACTAGAGTAGATATATGCTATGGAGTTAGTGTGCTAAGTCAATTCATGCACACTCCAAGGAAGCCTCACATGGAAGCACCCAAGAGAATATTGAAGTATTTGAAGGGTACAATCAATGAAGGATTGTACTATCTATATACATTTGAAATAGATGTCAAGCTCTTTTTTGATGCAGATTAGGCAGGTTCAAAAGATGATAGGAGAAGCACTTCAAGCTATCTTACTTTTGCAAGTACCAAATTGATTTCATGGTCTTCCAAGAAGCAACCTACAATTGCTGTTTAATCAATAGTAGCTGAATATAGAGGACTTATAGATGTTACTCAAGAAGCTATGTGGATTAGGACTCTATATTCAAATTTAGGGTTGCATACTTCTACTCCACACATAGTTGGAGATAACATTAGTTCGTTACATCTTGTTGCTAACCCTATTTGTCATGCTAGGACCAAGCATATAGAAGTCCATTATCATTATAATAGGGAAAAGAACATGAGTAAGGAGATACAACTCTCATATGTATCTACACATCAACAATGTGCAGATATGATGACAAAAGCATTGGATGGAAGAAAATTGAATAGGTTCAAATCAATGATTGGACTATAGGAAATCATTAAAGATTGAAGAATCAAGCATCTTAGACTTGATGGGGAGATATTGGTGCAATTAGCAAGCCTAAGTGCTTAGCTAATCATTGAGGACTACACATCATTTTATCTCTTCACAAGAAGGAACTTCATGTGAACCTATGCTAGTCATTGGGCATAATTACTTTGGATAAATGTAAAAAACAATAGAATAAGGAATCTCATGAAGTTAGAGAGCTAAACTCATGACCCATGTGGTAGGAAGAATCAATTCAGATCATCCCTAAAGAGTAGGATCACTTTTAGGTGAGGTAAAATTCAAGTTCAAACTTGAACTATGAGTATAAATAGACATGCTTTTAGTCATGGGATAGGTGAGCCATTCTGAGATTCATTGAGCTATATCAGTGAGAACACATTGAGCTCACTTCATGTAAGAGTAGTACAACACACTTCCCCTGTATCATATGTTCATTTTCATATACATTTTGATACATTTCTTCAAGTATGTCTCTGTCTATTGTTCTCTCCTGCATCTTCATCATTATAGTGACCTTGTGGAATCAATTTCTCTATGCGTACTACATCATTTGCTATAGTTTAACTTGGACTAGTTAGAGTAAAGTGTATACTACTTGCAAATCAACTTTCATTACATTTGGTTTAGAGGATCATGAGATATGAATCATAGAAGCTGACTATGTGTGCACACCTTCAAGATCTTGAAATGTTGGGATGACCCCCTAAGTTGTTAGAATCATTTCGCAGTGTATGGTATAGGTAAATTGATGAAATAACTTGCTTTAGTTAGATAAACACCCCAAATAGATGTGTGCAAAATCTCTCTAGTGAATTCATACCAAGTTGTGAGGTTTACTCACTTCTTTGGAATTTTAGTCCATCCCTAATTGCATAACTGGATGTAGAGTTAAGCTCTATCAAGAACCACTTGCAGGAGAGATCTTGCTACAATTGCAAAAAATCTAAGTGAAAAGAAGAAGAGCAATGAATATGACAAGAAGCTCAACAAGACACCCTAGAGTGGATCAAGAAGAGAAAATTGATGCAACACAAGCCATGTGAATACCTAGAAGAACAACACCACATTCCTATGGGAATGTGTGAGATTGAGGATTCTTCCAAAAGAGCCCTCGATCAAAGACCACACATTTGAGCACAACACACATTACACAATGCCGAGATGCTATGAGCTGAAGAATTTCTCAAAGGGATAGGGAGTAGAGTTAGATGTATTTTCTCATAGAAAGACAACCCTAATCGAGCTTAATAGATGAGCAAAATGATGAAGGAGAAAGAGTGACAAAATTTCGTGTTTTAGTAGTCCATTCCCACCAAAAGTTACAATTCCTCTTTCATAAATGAATTATGTACCTGCCTCTATTAAAAGGGTTTTCGAAATTCTTTTGAAGGATCTCTTTTCAAACTATGATAGTTTCCATAATCCCTAGAGTTATCAATCACTACAAATTGGAATCAAAGAACATGTCTAGATGAGAAATGCAATCTAGGGATAGGGAATATGTACTATCTCGGTATCAGTACCATCCCTTTTATTGTTATAGAACATTGCATGACATAACATGATTGCTCGAAAGACAAATTTTTAGGGCCTTAATACTGCAAAAATTACATATGATTCCTGAAACTATGTCATGGGAAATCTGTAATTAGAAAAACCCAACCTTCAACTCTATAAAAAATCTAAATAGAAAATGGTTTCTAAATGTTCACTATTCACACCATATATATATATATATATGTGATACACAAATATATGCATGCATACACACACATGTATATATCACATACATTCACATACATACACATTACACACACATGCACATATATCACACGCACATAAACATACATACATACATACACATTAGACACACACGCATAGACAAACACACATAGACACACATCCATACAAGCATGCATATACACACATGCACATATATCATACACACATAAACATACATACATACACATTAGACACACATGCATAGACAAACATGCATAGACACACATCCATACAAGCATGCATATACACATATGCACATATATACATATACACACATGCATATATGCATGCATATGCACATATGCATATATCAAATACACCTGTACATACATTCATACACATCATACATACATATGCATACACACACATGTGCATACATGCATACATATCACACCTACACATGCATACATATACATACACATACATGCCTGCGTACACACACATGCATATATCACACACACATTCACATACATACATACACATCACACACACATGCTTACACACACATTCTTACACACACATGCGTACACACACATGCTTACACACACATGCATACATATTCACATGCACACATGCATGCATACACACACATGCATGTCACATACATGCACATACATACATACACATCACACACATGCATACACACACATGCATGCATACATGCACACATGCATGTACACATGCATACACACATGCATGTACACATGCATACACACATGCATACATGCATGGATACACACATACATGCATAGAAATACACACACATCAAACATATGCATACATACATACATACATGCATACACACATGCATACACACATGTTACAGTATATATTACACACATGCACATACATACACATCACACACATACATACATACACACATGCATATATCACACCATTTTTGTATCTATGATATGTTGCATTATTCATTATCTAAAAATTCTTTGAATCAAGAATAATTACTGAATTATACAAATACACACATGCATATATCACACCATTTTTGTATCTATGATATGTTGCATTATTCATTATCTAAAAATTCTTTGAATCAAGAATAATTACTGAATTATACAAATACCATCTATTATTCGAGTGAATTAGTTGGTAACATGTTAGCTAATTGGACAAACTTCGATTAAGTTTTGAAAGATTTTTTATTAGAAGCACCTTCAATAAAAACCTTTTGATTGAATATTTGTTCCGACTAAAAGATTTCTTATCAAAAGGCTTTTCATTGAAAATAGAAATAATGTCATAAGCTAGCGATGGTTTTTGCAACATTGGAGAATTGCCTGTGATGCAAAATCATCGCATAAGCAAGGCTAATAAATATATATAAAGAATTCAAATTTCGATGCTGATAGAAAATTCCAAACCAAGAAGAGGAGAGCATGAAAATACACATAGATGCATCTTGATATATTTAGGTAGTGATGTGTATGAACATACTAAGACCGCTAAGGCCGTTTTTCCCTCTTTAGGAGGTTTTTTCCCCCGGCTTGTATATATGCTTATAACCCTAATGGGTCACTTACCTTTGTACATTCTAGTGGCCATACATACAATATTGTATATTGTGCTCCAAGCTTCTTCTTCTTCTTCCTTGTGCTGTTCTCGTGCTTTCATAGACCTCAAACTCCAACAATTGGTATCAGAACAAGTTGCCATTTTATATAGGGCCCTGTGATCATAGTCTCAGAATGGCATGAAATCTAGTGAGCATACTCAAGGTGATTAGGAGTTCAAAACAACTTTGCTATGTTGTGTCAAAATCACGATATGAGCTCATTTTGGCCTCCGAATGCACTATCCTAGTGCCTGTGCAAGCAAATTTCATCTTTTTGTGTGAAAGATATCTATAGGTTTTGGTTCACCAGTATAAGCATCTCGAAGTCTGTTATAGGTTTAGCAGAACTTGACAGGGTATTTCTGTTCAATTTTCTGAGATACAAACATTTTTCTACATCAGGGTATTTTAGTCAATGGCCATGGGTGAAAGCAGTGATGTATTTTGTATGTTGGCTATTGAGGGTAAGTTGGATGGTACCAATTACCCATTACGGGCTTACATGATATGTCATGTATTGTTTGCAAAAGGACTTTGGAACATTGTGCAAGGTGTTGAAAAACATCCTATTACACCTGTAAATACAGTTACTGAAGGTGATGCAGATGGTGTTAAAGATGGCAATATTCTTAATGTTCTTATTCATGCTACGGTTCTTACTGCACCTATTGCATATCAAATTCATGGGATGGCAGAGATGCTCATGCACATGGATTGATAGCCTTGTCTGTCAAACATGCCATTATTCCTCACATTCACTCTTGTAGAATGACAAAGGATGCTTGGGATACACTTGCCTCTTTATACCAGACAAAGAATGAGGCTCGTGTCACTTACCTCCAAAAACAGTTGAAAAGTGAGCACATGAATGAAGGAGATTCCATGGATAATTTTTTGACAAACATCAAAGATTTGAAGGAGCAATTGATTTCTGCTGGTGAATTCTTGATTGGCAGTTCACTTGTGCAGACTGTTCTGAATGGTCTTCCCAATTCATATCAGAGCTTTGCTTCTACTCTTTGATTGATGATGAAAGGCAATCCAAATGCCTTAAAATTTGAGGATTTAGTCTCTGTTCTGTTGCAAGAAGATCAATCTAGGCAGAATAGGTCCATTATGCGTACAATTACAGATCAAGCTTTCCTGGCTAGTCAAAAGGGCAAAGCAAAATGGAGCTCATCTAGTAGTAAGTAGAAATATGCTAATTTTGCACAATCTAAGAAGGATGACACAAATGAGAAGAAAAAAAAAAGCAAAAATTATTTGGCAGATGATGTCATAAAGAGGTGTTCAAAATTGGTTGTACAAGAGGCAAAGAAGAAAGAGGCTGGAATGGTTGTTGTAGAGGCCTCTACACCCAAACCAGAGTCTGCTAATCTTTTTTTTAATATAAAGGAAGTTCGGCAATAGCCTACTCTCCCGGACTTGAATTAAATTAAGAAACAAAGGTACAATAGAAGGGGACTAGTGCCCACGGGACCCCCCAAATCCCACAAAGCAGGGGAAGCTTGAATGAATCCTAGGTTGCATTACAGAGAAGGTTAATCACCCTCTCATCGCCCTCATGCGGGGCCCACTTGGGTTTGAGCTTGTTGTTGATCAAAAGGAGGACTTGATGGTGCCTGAAGGGGGGGGATTTCTTACTGTTAACAATCCTTTTGCCAAGGAGGAATAGTGATTTCTCAATCGACCACTCCCTGGGGGGATCGCCGAAGTTGAGAGCACACCTCTCCCGCCAAATTTTCCTCAAGACTTCCCCTCTGATGGCGTTCCAGAGTGTCGCAGAGCAGCCGATCGCTTCTCCCAAAAGGACTTGTTTCCAACTAAGCTGTTTTTGAAGTCTGAATTTCATTCCAACCGTCTGCCAGATTCTGTAGGAGTTGGGGCAAGTAAGGAAGATGTGTGGGACATCTTCGATAGCACGGTGGCAGCGTTTGCACCAAGGAGGGATCCCACAAAGTTTGCTAGCCTTATGGTTGGTCCAAATTCCTCGATGAAGAATTTGCCATAAGAGGACAGACTTCTTAATCTCTATAAGGGGGTGCCAGATACCCATGAATTTCATGTCCCACCGAAGCCGCGTCCAAGACAGGCACCACTTCTTGTTGAGGCTGATCTGGAGGTCAGCCGTTTCTTTGATGTTCGGGATTTTGAGTAGGCTATTTCCATTGTGCCATTTGAGACCAAGCGAGTTCGGTGTGTCGTGTCCCATGAGAAGGCGAGTCTTGTGACGATCCCAAGCGAGGCATCTGCTTTGCAAAGTGTTCCATTCTTCGTAGGAGATGTTTATGGGAGGGTCAATATCCTTGAAGTTGATCCAGCTGTTGGTGTCATGTTTCCAGAGGTGTTTCCATTTTTTGATTCCTTTGTTCCATAACTTCTTGGCATTTTGAATGTTCCACGACTCCACACTCCGGATGCCATGTATCGGAAACCAGATAGAGTCGTTTTGTCTGATTCCGGCCGCCCACTTCCAGTCCTCACTAATTCTTGTGAAGCTTTTGACTTTATTCCAGCCCTTCCAAAGGGAGCACACGAGATTGGAGCCTTTCGGGAAGACGGGGATCGGGGAGAATAGCAGGGTCATGATGTCAAGATTCTTCCAGTTCGGGAACCCCATGAGGGCCAACTCATTCTTGTTTCTGAAGATCAGCTTGGCCCACGAGGCCTCCCTATTGCACCAAGCCTTAATCATCCATTTGGCTGCCAGTTTGTTAGCCATACACCCAATGTCCAGGATACCAAGCCCCCCGCTATCTCTATGGCTAGTGCAGATGGCCCATTTGATTTTAGGCACCCCCCTTCTGTTATGATCGCCCGTCCAAAGAAAGTTTCTACAAATACTATTCAGTTTGGACAGGCCTTGCTCATTCGGTCTCCAACAAGAAAGGAAATAGATGGTAGAAGAGAGGAGGAACGTGTTGATAACCATCGCACGTCCAGCGAGATTGATTTGCATACCTCTCCAATAGTTAAGCTTGTTTTCGAGTTTGGCCAGCACCCAGTTCCATCGCTGCTCCATAGAGACGCCAAACCCCAAGGGGATTCCAAGAAGTCGAAAGATTTGGCCCTGCGGAATGATTTGACAGCCATGATCAATGAGAAGGCCAGGATGATGTCCCACAATAGCCCTAAAGGCGGTCTTAGAGTGGTTGATTTTGGATCCAGAGGCATCACAAAAGGTAGCAAGACACCTCCAGAAAGTCTCCAGGCTGGTATTATCATTGTGAACGAACGCGTTCATATCATCGGCAAAAAGTCTCATGATGATTTGACTGTGGTCGTGAGGCAGCCGGAGGCCTTTGATATTGCCAGCCTCCACATGATGTGCCACAAGTCTGCTCAGCCCCTCAGTGGCGATGGCAAAAAGAAGGGGGGCCAGAGGGCACCCTTGTCTAATAGATCTTTTAAGATGGATCGCCTTCGAAAGTTTGCCGTTAACGTTAATTTGGGTCGTTGCGTTTCCGAGAAGGGTCGCGATCATCTTGGTGAATTTCTGACTACATCCGAGATCTTGGAGCGACTGCAGAATATAGTCCCATTCTAGCCTGTCGTAGGCTTTGTCAAAGTCGATCTTGAGGAAAACCACATCTTGATTAGACTCATTTGCAAATTGAATACCTTCCCAAATATCCATAATGGTTTCGAGGATAGACCTGCCTTTGATGAAACCTTTTTGGTCCTCACTAAGCCAAGATCTCAGGTGGCACGAGAGTCTGTTGGCGATGACTTTGGCAATGATCTTGTATCCTGTTTGGAGCATCGTAATTGGCCGCCAGTTCTCGATTCTGTTCTTTTCCCCCTTCTTCTGTATCAACTTGATAATTCCATTATTTAGACAAGAAGGAAGAGCACCAAACTTTAGCGCTTCTTGCCAAACCATCCGAAGAGGGGTGGCAACCACCAGCTTGAAGGATTTAAAGAACTCGTTAGTGAGTCCGTCGGGTCCCGGGCTTTTACCGAGAGGGAGGGCATCAATGACCTCAATGATTTCTGATTCAGAGATAGGGGCATGAAGCAGGGAGTGGAGGTTGGGTGGTATTCTCCGGGGGGAAACCCTAGAAATGGCAGCCATACAGTCTCTTCTATGGTGGGAGAGGGGGTTCGAGGTTCCCAGGAGTCTCGTGAAGTGCCCTTCGATGATGCCAAAATTATCTTCCTCCGAATTGCATACATTGCCATGTGGACCTAGCAGTAGGGGGATCGATTCTCTGTTGTGTTTCCTTTTAAGGATACGGCACATCTCTTTGGTGGGTTTGTCGGCTTTGCCAGCCCACCACTCCTTGAAGAAGATTTGCAAGTTTTTCCTTTGTATTTCTTCCTCGTATCTCAACACTGCTCTGATTTTTCGGAGACCTTTCTGGGCTTGGTGTTTTCCTTTGTTCACTTCCTCCTCGAGCCGCCAGAGTCTGTGGTAAAGAGCTTCCCTACGAGCCCGCCGCACAGTCTCGAGCATCTTCTTAGTTCTGATCATGATCTTACGAGACTTGTCGACCGCACTTCTCCAGCACTTGGCTGGGGCCAAGCCAGAGGCGAACGCCACCTTCCACACATCGGCAATCTCTTGATGGACGGAGGGGAGAGAGAAGGTGGTTGCGTTGGCATGGAACCACGGAGCCTTGCGGATCTTGTTGGAAGGTTGAAAAGTGATAACGTTCGGGTAGTGATCAGAGATAGTGAGGTCAGTGCGTTGCGTGATGGTAGGGTGGCCCCACTGATGAGTAAAACTCTGAGAGATGTAGCATCTATCGAGTCTAGCTTTCCTCAGGTCCTCGCCCGCTTGGAGATTCGACCAAGAAAAGCCACTCGAGTCTTTGAATTCAACCAAATCCAAGTGGAGTTTGGTCATGTCCCACGTTTCTTTCTCCCGACTGTCGATGACCCTGCCCTTGCCCATCCATCTGTCCATAGGGTCCTCCACCATGTTGAAGTCTCCACATATAAGCACGTTGTGGGGAAGCGAGTCTAAGGAAGCCCAAGTGTTCAGTCTCTCCAAATCCCCGTTAGGGGCGTACAAAGAAACCATAGTAACACAAAGAGGAGCACCAAAAGAAACAGCAATCCAACGGTGACTTACATCTTCAATGGAGTTCTCAAGCTTTTCAAACCAGAGTTGTTTAACACCGATAACCGTTCCTCCAGACCCCCGCTGGTGCTTCGTTGGGATCCACACATGGGCCGAGGAGACCTGTCTGAGCCGTTTCTGGAGGTCTTCTCCGTCAATTTTAATCTCTTGAATACATATAAAGTCTGGGTTTATGCTAATGTCGCGAAGCCATTGACCAATGATGGTCGCTCTTGAGGGGTCGGTTAGCCCTCTAGCATTTAGCGAGATGACAATCATTTTTGTATTGATCCCTCTTTGCGAGAGGGAGCTTTGTCCTTTCTTCTCTTGGCTTCGTCTTTCTTTTTCGCTGGGATCTGATCCCGACTTAGAAGTCGGTTCTTATGGGGGCTTTTCCAGGGTAACTCCATAGGTTGTTTTCCTTTGCGGGATGCCCCTTGCTGGGGAGACTTGGGCCCCGTGCTCGGCACCGTTTCCGGGATCGTCGATCCAATGATGGAACTTTCACTATCCATGTTGTCTTCGTTACTAGTGGTGAAACCATCTTCTTTGCTTGTAGTGTAACCCTCCTGGGGGGTTTCTTTATTGTCAGGGATCTCTAGGGCTTTGTCGTAGGTGTCAACCTCAAGTAGCTTCCCACCTGGGTAGTCAAGCTCATTGATCTCCTTTCCTAGATTGCAATACAAATTGTTGTAGGGGGTAAGCGGCAGGTTGTTTCTCTCACCATTGGCCCTAGGGCTTCTTTTCCTTCTTCTTCTAACTTCAATAAAGCCATCAGCATCAGCTAGTGGATTAAAGAGGCCCTTGCCTTCCCCTTCCTTGGTCGAGTGGGTCAAATCGCCAATGTTGTCTTGAGCAGTTTTGGGGGCTTCTTGAAATCGCTTGTTTTTTTGCCTGAGAGGGCAATCTTTAATCCTGTGACCTTGTTGGCCACAACGAAAGCACGCGTTGGGAAGGTTTTTGTAGGTGATGTCCTGCACCCATACATCTCCTTCGCCCATGTCCACTTTGATCATTGATGGAAGCGGCGAACTGAGGTCGGCCTCGACACAGATTTGGGGGTGCCACCTAGCATTGAACGAGTGTCTTGCACCTTCATAGATGAGACCACCAACGTCTTCGCGTGAAGCCAGCGGCTTGCCGATAGGAGAGACAATGTCCCACACGAAGTTGTACAAGAAGTAAGGAAGGTTAGGGAGCTCAACCCAAAGAGGGTACCAAAGCGATTTCGATTTGTCGGGAGTAAAGTCCGGGGACCATCTGAATAGGCACAGGGTTGCCCGATCGAACTGCCAGGTGCCAACGCTAAGGGCTTGGAACGCCATCTCTTCATTTTCAAAGACTAGCAGCATGTGGTTCGCTGGTAAGAACTGACATTTGCTAACAATTAGTCCTCGAGGGAACCACTCTTTTCGAAGCCATTGTCGCACAGTTTCGAGCGGGGGCCTAGGGCCAAACACTTGGCCGACGAGGCAAACTTTCTTGAGCTCCTCCTGAGCAGACAGAACTGCAGGTCTACTGAGGGACACGATGGGGGATTCAACACTTTCGGATGCCCCAGGGGCGGCACATGACCCCCTCTCCAGCAAAGCGGCCAGGATATCGGTCTCCCTAGGGGGAGGGGCCCGATTATTTTTCACGAGCGAGGATGAAGCCACATCCATGGGGCCCACGAGCGTCTAGCAATGATGGCAAGCACCCATCCTTCTTTTTTTTTTCTTTTCTAGTTTTAGTTTCCTTTTTTCTTCGAATCCCCACTCCTTTTTCTTTTTCTTTTTTAATCTCAAACTTTCTTTTTGTTTCTTCTTTTTTTTCTATTTAATCTCAAACTTGAGTGGACGATCGCGGGAGAGGAGGACGCGAAGACCAAAATAACAATAAACCATCCCCTTTAAAACCAAATGAATTGACTTGCTTCAGGAAAAACGAATCAATCAAGGGTACAGCTGTCGCGCTCAGATCCGCCAAGCAATCGACCAATTTAACTAAATCAAAAGTGGGCAGTTCGGTGGGCAGAGGAAAGGCTGTCTTGCACCCAGGAGAGTCGCGATGACTCAACACCCCCAGGATAGTTCCGTCTGAAGATGACAGCTGGCGAGGAGCTAAAGCGACTGCGCCCTACGAAAGAAGCGCTGGAGAGGAATCCACCGTGCGATAGTACCGCTCTGGAGCAGGAGTGTACCGACCAGCGGCGCGAACCAGACCGGGAGGACCGTCGCAACAGGCCCCTATTTCAGGCGCAAGGGATCGCGATGGTGCTCTCTCGGGAATCGTGCCCCAAGCAGTGAGCGCTTTCTCCGAGGCGATGCGCAAGTGCGATGGGCATAAGCCACACCGTCGCGATGGGCCGTTGGCCACACCGTCGCGATGACGCAAAGAACACGGACGCAGCCCCAGCTTACTTCTGATTTACGACAGTCGAATAACACATAGTGATTCTCTCGATCTTCCCCAAAGCGACCAGAAAACTCAGTAGTTCCTTTCTCCGTCGCCTCCTCCTATCAGACTCCATTTGCTCCAACACATGGTCAGCGACCTTGAGTTTTCGAAGGAACCTCTCCGAGGCGATGCGCAAGTGAGTCTGCTAATCTTGTTGCACAATGAAGAATGGGCATTTACTAAAGTTTGCACTTATGAACCATCTTCTCATGGATAGTGTATGTCTATAGTAGACTGAGATGTTTGGTACTTTGACAGTGGGGCAACCAAACATATTACCTCGTAATGTAGTTTCTTCACGTCACTCGAGCCTACCTCTATAAGAAATATTGTCACATGTGCCAACAACTCCTCTCATCCTATCATGGGATTTGGTAAGATCATTCTGACTACTATCGATGGTAGTTCATTTATATTGTTGGATGCTTTATTTGTGCCAGGGATCAAGAAAAATATGTTATCAATTTCAGTATTAGCCAAGATTGGCTTGGTTGTAAAATTTATTAATGATAAATGCACAATTCATGATCCGTCAAATGGTGATGTCATTATTGCTTCTGGCATTTTATGTTGTGGGCTATATAAGCTCATACACTATGAAAAATCTGTGAATGATTCAGCATGTGCAATACATGATTCTCAGGCTATGTCACATGCAAAGCTTTGGCATGCATGCTTTGGTTTGAACACGTGACCAAGTGGTTGCAAAATCCTAAAAAAAGTGCTTCACATGGTTTATAACCTCTTTAACTTTCTAGATTTCATCTTTGGAGCATTCCTTGCATGATTCCTAAAAGCTTTCCAATGTACTTTGCTTTGTTGACTCTGTCTTGTGTGATTGCATCAAGGATTTTCAATATCTATACCTCTAAGATAGGGATTATAGTTGTATTCTCTTGACAAAATTCCTCCTCCTTTTCATTTTTAAGAGCCTCACTCATATTAATGCCTTTGATGTAAAGAGGCTTAAAATTTAGTGGCACCAGTTTCCATTTTGTCATCTATAATAGTAATTTTTTCCTTTTCTTATTTGAAACTAATAAGAGGAGATGAACCAATTTTAATGAAATTGGTGCATGTAGCAAGGTGTCAAATAAACTATCAAAATTTCCACTTGGCCAGGTGACTGATACCTATTGTTTGAATTGATCCAATGTTTGAATGATCCCCCTTTGTGATAAGAAAATCTAAGTAGCGAGGGTAAAACTAAAGTTGTGAGCCAATGCTTGACATCTACGCAATGCATAAATCTGCTCATCTGAGAGACAACATCCAATGCACATATGAGACAATTAAATTGTGTTGAGAGTAATTTCACAACAACATAATGAGAAGGCCTAGGTATGGTATACGTTATGAACAAGTCTAAACTTTATTTAATGCTTAACACATTGAAAATCTTTGTAGATCACCAAGCTCTTTTGTATTTAGTAAATAGACCATGTACCATAGAAATGCTAGTAAGATGATTGATACTACTTATGGAGTACGATTTCAAGATAATAGTGAAAAAATGAATGACGCATATCCAAGCATACCATCTTTCTAAACTTACCAAATGGAGAAGCTAAAAGTGCTATCAATGATGATATTCGTTATGAATATCTATTAAACTTGGAGGTCATGCCAAAGTGGGTTGAGCCCTTTATGCTAGTTCTCGCTTTTGGACCTAGGCGTACTCAAATCAAAACTTCTCCAAAGAGAGTACAAAAAGCACATCAAGCTTCACATCAACGTAGGTTGTATTCATCAGAGAGATCATCAAGGCATATTGTATTGTTGTGTGAAGGAAGTGAAGCTAAGAATGCTAATTTAAAGAGATCACAAGAGTGTATTGGGTAACCATTTCCCTAGTTCTCGCACTTTGTAGAACCTAGAAAAGGATGGAGTACATTGACCAACAATGGAAAGAGATGTAGCTAGCTATATTTGAGAGTTCAAGGAGTGTAAAATCACACAAACAATCGGGAATGCTACACCATATAGAATAGCTACCAATCAAGAGTGAAGTCTTCACATGATAGAATTACTCAAAACAATTAAGCTACTTGCAAATATACAAGAAACAAGTCAAAGATCCTTTGAGGAGACTCCAAAGTAATAGACACTGATACGAACTCAATTGTATAGATGTGGAAATGATAATTTCCTTTGCATTTCTATCCATGAATCAAAGTATTTACCTCTACTACAAATTTCCCACTCAAGTGTCGCGAGGAGACACTTCTCACTAAAAAGAACTATGTAGATGCTAATGTTTTTAGGCTTATGGTGGCCAACTATGAGAATGGACATCGAGAGCTTTGTGATAAGGTGTGATGTATGTCAGAGGGAAAAGTATCCCTTTAGATGGGATGAAATGCCCTTATGACCTTTGATGGGAGGAAGAGCTTTTGCTAAATGGGGTATAGACTTTATAGGACCTATCCACCCACCTACAAAAGGCATGCTGAATACATCATAGTAGCTACTAACTATCTCACAAAATGGAGTGAAGCGAAAGCTACGACAAATAATTATGCTCTTACTACAACAAAATATCTATTGCAGCACATATTCACTCGCATTGGATTGCCTATTGAGATTGTAAGTGAAAAAGGGACCCACATCAATAATGAACTGATTGAAAATTTGTTTAGCACATTTATTATTACATACAAGAAACGAGCATCATATCACCTGCAAGAAAACCAACAAATGAAGAGCTCAAAAAAATTCCTTGTAGATAAATGAGCAAATTGATGAATAATCTAAGGCTGAACTAGGATAAGAAATTTTTATATGTAATTTGGGTTGATCGAGTGGCTTATAATACATATTTGGGGTGCGATTCCATTCAACCTATTCTATGGTTAACAAGCTATTTTACGAATAGATTTGCTCATACTTGCTCTTTGAGAAACAAAAGGATATGAGTGGATGGGACATGAACTTTTTGAGCCCATCAATAGTTTGAAAAGATCCAAGATTCTTGAGAGGTATAGAAAGAATTAGTATATACACTTAAGCGGCATGCCAAGAAGCTACAAAAAAGAGGTTATGGATCAGTGGTAATCCATAGGATTTCACCTAGTGGTGCCTTCCAACTCACTTCTTTGGAATTTTAGTCCATCCCTAACTGCATAAGTGGATGTAGAGTTAAGCTCTATCAAGAACCACTCGAAGGAGAGATGTTGCTACAATGGCCAAAAACCTGAGTGAAAAGAAGAAGAGCAATGAATATGACAAGAAGCTCAATGAGACACCCTAGAGTGAATCAAGAAGAGAAAATTGATGCAACACAAGACATGTGAATACCTAGAAGAACAACACGACATTCCTATGGGAATGTGTGATATTGAAGATTCTTCCAAAAGAGCCCTCAATCAAAGACCACACATTTGAGCACAACACACATTACACAATGCCGAGATGCTATGAGCTCAAGAATTTCTCTACGGGATAGGGAGTGGAGTTAGATGTATTTTCTCATAGAAAGACAACCCTAAACAAGCTTAATAGATGAGCAAAATGATGAAGGAGAAAGAGTGACAAAATTTCGTGCTTTAGTAGTACTTTCCCACCAAAAGTTATAGTTCCGCTTTCATAAATGATTATGTACCTCCCTCTATTAAAAGGGTTTTCCAAATTCTTTTGAAGGATCTCTTTACAAATTATGATAGTTTCCATAATCCCTAGAGTTATCAATCACTACAAATTGGAATCAAAGAGCTTGTCTAGACCACAAATGCAATCTAGGGATAGGGAATATATGCTATCTTGATATCAATACCATCCCTTTTATTGTTATAGAACATTGCATGACATAATATGATTACTCAAAAGACAAATTTGTAGGGGCATTAATACTGCAAAAATTACATATGATACCTGAAACTATGTCACGAGAAATCTGTAACTAGAAAAACCTAACCTTCAACTCTATAAAAAATCTAAATAGAAGATGGTTTTTAAATGTTCACTACCCACACCATACTAATATATATATATATATATATATATATATATATATATATATATATATATATATATATATATATATATATATATATATATATATATATATATATATATATATATATATATATATATATATATATATATATGATACACAAATATATGCATGCATACACACACATGTATATATCACACACATTCATACAAGCATGCATATACACACAAACATATATCACATGCAATGACAAACACACATATACACACATCCATACAAGCATGCATATACACACATGCACATATATCACACACACATAAACATACATACATTCATACATACACATTAGACACACATCCATACAAGCATGCATACACACATATGCACAGATATACATATACACACATGCATATATGCATGCATATGCACACATGCATGTATCCCATACACATGCACATACATTCATACACATCATACATACATATGCATACACACACATGTGCATACATGCATACATATCACACCTACACATGCATACATATACATACACATACATGCATGCATATACACACATGCATATATCACACAGACATTCACATACATACATACACATCCAACACACATGCTTACACACACATTGTTTAGTATGCCTTGCGAGCCAAGACCCACACCACCTTGCATGGAAGCAAGAAGGAAGGCTCAAGAAGGACTCTCCTTTCATCCACCCCATCCTCCAACATGTTCAAGCCATTGGCCATCAGCCCGTAGCTATGCCACATGCTTGAAAACATGGAGAAATGGGAGTCAAGGATCCTAGTCACATATGTAAAATACAAGAAAGTTGCAACAATCTACTTACACACATAGGAAATGCTAGCATGCACACACACCTCACTCTCTCACACTCCAAGACTAAATACATATATGCACAAAGCCTTAAGAGAAAAGAGAGTTCTTCCATTCCAAAGATTTTACATGAGAGCACGTCGAACCAAAAGCTCACTTCTTTACAAAAATGAGCCTCTATATATAGGCTAAGCACAATTCCCCATGTGCTCTTTTTGACTAGTAAAAAAGGAGCACATGCTTTCTAACTAACATATCTCTAAAAGATCTTGGGAAATATTCTTTCTAACAACCATATCTCAAAGAATACGTGCGTGGGGATTTTTCTACATATCTACAAAAAATATGAGTATTTACAATGTTTCAAAAGCCTTACTTTTGGAGAAATATCAAAAAGTGTCTAAGAGGGAGTTCTCATGTGAAACTCTAGGTATATACAAAAAAAGGGTTCCTATGCACAAATGAAGATGTGCGCATACCCTATACTCAACACCCTCCTCCCCCTAGACTTTGTCGTCCTCGACAAAGCTAAGATAAGAGGGCCATACATTGCAGCACTGTTCAGGTTTGGGTCTTCAAGTCTTCAGATCTGCAGCTCTTCAAGTCTTCAAATTTGCAAGTCTTTAGTCTTCAGGTCTTCAGTGTTGAGCGACACAATCCCCCTAAGGGGCAGTCAGCCCAACAACCACTGGTGCCAAATATGCAGCAATCCTTCTGAGCAAGTCTTTAGAGGACCTGAGAACTGCAAGTCCAAAAACTCCATGTGCATCCAACCATTGCAAACATGACAGAGCAAGAAAGGACACAACATACACAACATACACAACATTTAGGATAGCAGTCCTAGCAGCAAAGATGTACCAAGCTTCCCATAGGATGGCTGGGAAAGTGGACACAATCCCCAAACTAGGGCAATCACACACTGAAGTAGCTCAAGTCCAATATCTAACAGCACACCCTGAGTAAAAATTAGATTGATAGGGCACCACCAGCTTTGGCATCCATCAAGCTTCCTGATTGGTGAGTGTGCACCATCACCAACATGTAGAAAGCACTTTTAGTATCTTGTTGTGTGTAGATAGGACTTGAGACATAGTCCCCCAGAAGGGACAGTCATAGAAGAAATTCACAATTGAATCTTGACTGGCGTCCCCGACCATATGAGCAGACATGAGTGGAGGACCCAATCTGAGAATCCGAGGAACAACCATGTGTACACAACAAAGCATCCACATATAATGGAGATCATCTTCTCCAAGTGAGGGAAAAGGCAGCAGACATAATCCCTATTTGGGGCAGTCACAAAAACCCAAAAACCCTGTGCCATCCAATATCTACTGAATATTCAATAAAGCAAGGAGCGTGAACCATTTAAAAGCCATAGGACTTAGTTTCCTAGAAGTTGGGGGTAGAAAACCATCAGTTAAAGGACTAAAGAACAGTCCTCATGAAAATGTCATGCAGCCTCCCTGCCAGTAGTCAGCAAACCTGGTGCTGAAGCCACTAATCTGCAACATACTGACTGAAGAACAACAGTAGGCTGTGAAGCCCAGGAGCCACCTCTATCCATTCCCTTTATGCATATACTTGGCCTACAAATGATATGCAACAACCTCAAAAAGCACATTAAAAATGAGAGCAAGTAAAGCTCCAAAATAAGGATTAGCTGGTCCACCAGTATAGTGCCCTTGCACTCCAGCCTGTGCCATGTTGCTTGATTTAGTACTATGATCTGGAGGAGTTGGGCCAAGCTACAATGATTCAGTGCCCCTGTTTCACATGGGAATCTTAGGACATGGTCAGCAGCTGCCTTATGTGGAAGCATGGGTTGTACAGACACCACAGCCAACATTAGTTGCGGATGTGATTCCAGCCTAAGCACTATCCTTTAGTACAAGAATCTCTGAACAAGGTCCCCAGACCACAACATCCTTCATTTTTACGTTTGAAAAGACCCAAAGGAATTTCCTTGGATCTAGTATCCTGTTAAAAGAACATGATGCATTCCACCATGGTATTATCTGTACAAAAGAGGACTTCCTCTGGAAAGAGCTGCTGGCTGATGAATTCTGAAAGAGCTTCACCTTGGTCCTCAATCTTGCTGGTAGCTAATTATAAAAGCATGTGCTTTCTACATCGTCTAGGTTATCACTGAATGAATCGATTAGCCTCATGCATTGGAGATCTCCTGGAGGTCTTTCTGCCCTACTTTTGTGAGTGCTACTAGAAATGGGAAACCAGTGATGAGTACTATGCCAAGATCCTACTCACCATCATATATGTTTGCTGAGCATATTTCACTTGTTTGTTTGAGCACATAAAATTTGTTTCAACATGCTTGTTATTTCAGCAGATGAAAGCACCATCAATGTATAAAAGTTTTGTCCTGACCAATTGTACCTTTGACTTAGACCCTGCAGGCTGAGATGGATAGGGAAGTGGACACAACCCTGGTAGTTTTCTTGATGTAGATATTTCCTCCAACCACCCTTTGCAAGAGCAACACATGCCTCACATATCTTCTGTGAATTCTTCTTCCTCCATGCCTTCTCCCTACTGCCAGAAGCCTCTGAGTAAGGACGAGCTTTGGCCAACAGAAGAATTTCTTTGCACTCCAGCCCAATCATCAAGGTTTGAAGGAATTATGCCTGTGTCAACTTGAAGTTGCAGCAACATTATCAATTCCATGAGCCACCTCCAGCCAATACTTGTGCTGTTTTGCTCGATCTACAATGATTGAGAGCTTAATATTCTTATGGGACCTTCAGCACCTCTGGGAAGCAACAACCTTGTGGAAGCTTTCCAACAAAAACTTTAGTGCCTTGATGCACTCATAACTAGCTTCATCTAATACAAGAGCAGAACTAGTATTGAACATGGCATGTTGTTCCAGCTGAATGACATCAAACTCTAGCTGAATGAGATTAAACTTTGGCCCAATACCCACATGAGGCCACAACAAGCTGTTCAGCACCAGGGGCAGTTGAGGAGCACTTTTTTATGTGCCTCCTTCGAGAGCTTCTAGTAAAACCTAATATGCATCACCAACAAAAATATAACACCAGCCTCAAAATAGAATTGCAGCAATGTTTTCAGACCCCATGTGGCAACATAAGGCCTCTCCATCCATTACAACCCCATATGTTCCCCTTGTCAACTCTTCCATGACATTGGCTGTTTTTGATGGAGCTAGTTTTCCTGTCACATTTGTGTATCTTGTCAATTCCAGAAGCACAACATTTACCTTTCAACTGCTCATCCAATCCAGACATTTTTATTCTGAAGATCTGTAATCATGTTGTAGGACCTCAGATGCTTTTCTAGATTCATTGTGTCTTGCTCAAGCACTTTCTCTTCCTATGAAACCTTCTCCAGGGTAGGAAGATGCCATTTTAACTCTACCTGCACATGATCCATGCTCTCACAATTTTGGACATGTAGCTGCATCAACATATACATAACTTTCTTGAATGATGTCATCCTTGCCAATATTTGCAATGGACTGGGGGTCAACAACTCTTGCAGAGTCTCCAAATATTATGATCTTTGTGAACACATGTTACAATAACTCCACCAAAGTTTTCAATCAGCTGTATATCACAACATGTGCACATTGTCCCACATAAATCATCATCCAATGATGGGAGCAGTAAAGACAAGACAATCCCAAGGTTCGCCTAAGCACGCTCTCAAGATGGAGGCAAGAGAATCCTAGCCTCGACCAAATCATTTTATTTGTCCACTGTGCCATGTTGTTTCACTAAGGGAGTTATCCTGTAGCCTTGATGTTTGCAATGCTTGTGAACCATAACATGTCCATGGCAAGGAAGAAAAAAGAGCCCCGAAGCCATACACATCATAAGTGTTCAGAATAGTAAAAAACATGATAACCCATTGCTCATAATCAAGTTGAACCACTGTACATAAAACAAACTAGTAGCTGTCCAGCATCATAGATTTGCATTCAAGATTATTGAGTTCCTTTGGGGATGGCCATAGCCCACAAATCTGTTGCATGGTGATTGGTATGATATATGAAGGATCCCAGCTTCATCCCTCGGAAGCATAGTGGTAAGAGGACAAGCAACATGAGACATGGAGCCTTGCACCATTCCAACATTCTTCATTTGAGTTTATATCTTTCATGCAGCTTCCAGGATTTCCAGCTCTTTTGTTTTGCCTTTGTCAGCATGAGCCTTGGCATGGTCAAAAGCCATATGTTGCTCATATACATGTTTTTGGTTGTCTGGCATATGCATTAGTGCCTAAACAACAATGTAGGAAATCAGATGATAATGCAGTGAAATGTATTTTTGTTGGGTATAGGCCTGAAAGTAAAGGCTATTGTCTGTATCATCCACATAGTAAATGCATTTTGATTATCCGTGATGTTTTTGTGAAAGATGCTATTGAGCCATTACTTTCAAGTACTAAGGAGACATCGGTTAGCTCTAAAGACATGTATGCCACTTTGCTACCTCTTTTTTCAAGTGGACAATCTTATGCTGGTCCTAATGAGGCAACTTCTTAGCCTTTATAGGTTTCATGTGATGATGTAGATCATTCCATTTTTTATGCAAATTTACATGATGCACTTGTTGATGATAGAGCTGATATCGAGGAGGCCAAAAACTATGCCTAAATGGCTGGTGCAGACTTTGAGATAGTAAATTAGATGCACCTCTATCATATCCTACTCCTTTAGGCTCTCATAATGCTTCTTTTGCATCAGATTTCTATGCTATGGTTACCCCTAGTCTTTGTGATGAGAATGAGCCTATTTCGTTTGATGAAGCACATTCTAAAACTTGGATGGTTGCTATGCAACTAGGATATGATGCTATTAGGGAAAATGGTACCTATTCTTTATGTCATGACTTGCCTCCTAGCAAGAAGGCCATTGGCACTAAGTGGGTATACAAGCTAAAGCATAAGCCTGATGGAATAGTTGATAGGTATAAGGCTAGGCTTCTTGCAAAGGGTTATGCTCAAGAAAGAGGCATTGATTTTGATGATACATATGCTTCTACATGCTGAATGACTATTGTTCGTAGCATCTATGCTTTGCAACTCATCATGCGTGGAATGTAAATCAATTGTAAATTAAAATTAGATTTTTGAATGGTGATTTGCATGAAGAAGTGTATATTTTTTAGCCCCATGGCTTTGTGCAGAAAGGGCATGAAAACCAAGTGTGTAGGTTGAAAAAGGCATTATATGGTTTGAAGCAAGCACCAAATGCTTGGTATGAAAAGATACATGCATACCTAATTGCACATGGTTTTGAGAACAATCCAACTTAGAGAACCTTCTATTTTAAGCATGCAAATGATGTGCTTTTGATCATTGTTGTGTATGTTGATGACATGCCGCTCACTGGTCCTTAGGAAAAGCATATTGATAATTTTAAGGTTGATCTGCATGCCTCATTTAAGATGTCAGATTTGGGGCATTTCCATCATTATTTGGGCATTCAATTTATGCAAGTTGATGGCAGAATAGCTTTGTGTAAAAAAAAAACATTGACACATTATTGCAGCATTTTTGCCTTGAAGACTGCAAACCTACTGCCACTCCTATGGAGACAAGTTTATGATTGATTCTTCATGATGCTGGAGATGCATTTAATGTTGTTCTCTATCAGCAAGATGTTAGATGCTTGATTTACTTATGCATTACTCGACAAGATATTCAGTTTGCTGTCTCACAAATGAGCACATTTATGCATTGCCTAGGTGTCAAGCATTGGAAGGCAGTTAAGCACATCTTTCGCTACTTGAGTGGTACCCGACCAGTTGGATGGTTTTATCCCAAGGGGGGATGACTACCGCTAGTTTTTCATTCTTTTTTTGACTCTAACTAGGCTAGTTACACGCATGTGTCCACTAGTGGTTTTTGCTTCATGCTTGGTAGCTCATGCATATCTTGGTTGAGTAAGAAGTAGCCTACTATGGACACTTCTAGTTGTGAGGCTAAGTATAGGGCAGCTTTCACAGTGACTGTTGAGTGTGTGTGGCTCAAATGCCTTATGGCTGATTTGGCTGTTGGTCAGTCTTCTACCACCCCCATAGTCATTGATAGCCAGAGCACATTGGTAGTTGCAAGGAACCCTCTATTCCATGCTCACACTAAGCACATTGAGGTGCACTATCATTATGTCAGGAAGAGGTTCTCTCCTAGAGAGATCAGTTTGGCATATGTGCCCACACAAGAGAACATTGCAAACCTTTCACAAAGGCTCTGCCTAGGGAGAAGTTTGAAGCTTTCCGCAAAGCTTTGGGGTTACTTCCTTTTGTGGACTGATTCCACATAACTTGGCACTTCCTTATACATGAGTACCAGCTCCTTGTTCATTGCATCACTCCAAGGGGGGGGGATTTGTTGATATATTTAGGTAGTGATGTGTGTGAACACACTAGGACTACCGGGGAAATTTTTTCCTTTTTAGGAGGTTCCCCCCCCTGGCTTGTATATATGCCGATAACCCTAATGGGTCAATTATCTTTGTACCTTCTAGTGGTAATACATACAATAGTGTGTATTGTGCTCCAAACTTCTTCTTCTTCGTTATGATGTTCGTGTGCTTCCGCAGGCCTCAAACTCCAACAATGTATACAAAGAGATAGATAGAGAGATAGAGAAACAAAGAGAGAGATAAGCAAATATACACACATATGCATATACACATACATTCACACACATCACTCTTCTTAGCCTTTGTGCTTGACGAGAAGAATGTTTCCAAAGCATGCCATGTGTCTTGTGATTTCTTACAACTCCTAATATGAGGGAGTATGAAATCAAAGATAGAGTTTAAATATGTGACCTTGGCAAAGCATCCTTTGCATGCCATGTGTTTAACCTTTCTCGTTCATCTTGAATTGGTTTTCCTTTGTTTCTAAGTATAGACATCAACTCATTTCTTGATATGTATCTGTACAAGTTTCTCCCTTGCAAGTAGGCTCCATTCTCACACACCATGTAGAGTTTGCTTTAACCCAATTCGTCAATTGATGAGGAGAATCCATCAACCATAATTTCATAACTATGCATATGCTTTGATACCATTGTGACAAGTGATGGATGATATGCAGAGATGAGAGGGTCTTGGCAAAAACCTTCTCTAGACTAGCCTAAGTAGAGATTGGACTCTTTAGTAGGATTCATAAGCTTCCAATATAGGAAATAATACCTATATGGTATTTTAGAAATTGAATCCCAAAATTCTATGTCAAAATAAATAACTTCTGAGTACTTCTCATGTAGAGAAAACCTTTTATTTATGGAAGAAAATAGTCAGAGTCTTACTGAGAGCTCATAGTCTAGTTAGAACTGAAGCGATACCTTTTGCACACAAAAGAATGAAGTCATGAGTGAGTTGTTAAAACTTATTTCATGAATTTAGAAGGACTATTATAAGAGTAATATGTATAAGAAGTTAAGGGGGTGATTTTGATTTTTTAGGAGAACGAAGATACACAAACACTATCATGTAGATCTATTCATATCTCAATGCACACAAATCAAATGACCATACAACTTTGTAGGGATACTCAAAAGAGTCATATATTCATACTATATTCTATAAAAAAGATAATTAGACCATGTACGCAGTGTAATGACTCAAGACAGTTTACAAAACTAAGAGCATTGTACTACAATATAATAATGTAGATGATGAAATTCACTATAAATGTATTTCTTAGTAATATATGATACATAGAGGTGTTGGAAGACTCAAGACCTTCAAAGTAGGCACAATATACACGCTTAAACCTTAGGAACATTCAAATAAGAAATATGCATACATAGTGCTTTAACTCAAGAACTCTGTGAAGTCCAATACATAAGGTCAAACACTTATGCTGACTATATGCACCAACAATATCATCATGGTAGGAGATTTCACTCACATCTAGTGGATCAAGGTCTAGTATGAGTGTTCCCAACAGGAGCTATAGCTTGCACGGTTTTGAGATTTGGAATTTATTGGCACAAACTTTGCTGTATGGAAGAATCAGATTAAAGATGTGCTGATTCAAAGGAGGGATGGAAGCTGGTAAATGGAATATCAAAGAAGCCTATTGATATGGATAATGATGATCGAGAGGAGTTGGATGAAATGGCTAGGTCTATAATTCAGACATTGAAGATAATGTTCACTTTACAATACTGGAGTGTGAAACTGTGAAGAAGGCTTGGAAGAAGCTGTCCAACACATATGAAAAAGGAATTGTATCAAATAAAGTATATCTAATGAGAAGGTTATATGACCTTCAAATGAAGAACACAAATACTATTTTTGCTCATCTAAATGAGATTGATGCTATATTTCCTTAGTGCCACTAGTGGTAAAATGATCTACGGTGATGTATGTGGAGCACTCTTGAGTGAAGAAATTTGTAGAAAGTCTAGGGTTGGACGTAGAGTGGAGACAGTGTTTGTGATTCTTACCAAGGAAAGAATTTGCAACATGGGAGGAGTAAGAAAAAGGAAAAGAATGTTCAATAGAATAAGAGAAGTAAATCAAGGAAGAGGGATATCAAGTGCGATTATTATCATAAGAAATGGCATATGAAGAAAGATTGCTAGTTGTTAAAGAATGCTAAAGGTAAAGGACATCATGTTGATGGGCATGTTAAAAAGTTATCTCCACCATGTTCTTTGATTATGAAGATAGATAAAATTCATGCTACTTTTTAGGATATTGATATGTTGACACTTGACATTACTATGCCTAGTGAGGCTCTTGTACATGTTGTGTTGGATTCTCATGATACCACATAGAGAATGGTTCTCTACTTATGCAACAAAGTCTCTTGGTACCATGAGATTTTTTGATTCTTACAAATCTGATGTTGTTGAGATTGGAGATGTGAATATGGTGTTCCCTGATGGCTCAAAATTTACTATGCAGAATGTACACAATGTGCCTTAGTTATCATGCACTTTGATTTTAGTTGGTCAACTTGATGACATTGGGTACAAAGTGGTTTTCTATGCTCAATTCTTTTGCATATCAAAGGCCAATATGGTTATTGCAAAAGGAAACAAAGACGCCTCATTTTATCCTTTTTTTGTAACATAGAAAGAGCGCTTGTTAGTTGTCATTGAAAAACCTATGGCTTTTATATGGCATGGCCATTTGGGCCACATATCTCATTGTGGAATGGAAGATCTTTCTCGTTCTAGCTACTTGTGCTATCTTTCTCGTTCTAGGTACTTGTGTTATTTTTCTCTGATTTTTCATTTTTTTAGCATTTTCAATATGGAAAGCAAACCATGAATATGCGTAAAACACATATTGACTCTTCAATTCATTCTTTAGATCGTGCCAAAGATGTGTGTGATCCTATGCCCACAAGGTCATTATGTGGTTCTCTTTATCTTGTTACTTTTATAGATGATACGAGTAGAAATATATACATACACACACACACACACACACACACATATATATATATATATATATATATATATATATATATATATATATATATATATATATATATATATATATATAAATCTAATATTTAAATATAAATGCAATATTTAAATATAAATCTAATATTTAAATATAAATCTAATTTCTTACAACTTACAACAATGGCTTCTCCAACATATGTATTAATACACAAATAGCTTCAAAGAGTATGGAATTCAATTCGAAGAAGATGAAATATTAAAGTGCTGTTTTAGGAAAGTAGGTTCCATATACAACGGTAGAAAAAGGTGGTTGCAAAGAAAAAATCAAAGAGTCCATTTAAGAAGAGTGAGTAGCAGGTACACAATTGTGGTACTACATAATACATAATATCTTGATTGACACTGCAGACAATACAGAAAGATTGCTACGCAGAATCCCAAGAATCCCAACAAAGGGATCTAGTGGTAACCTGAGTTAAGTGTTGACTGTGCTTTGAAGAGATTTGGAAATTTGATCGAAGCTGGAGTTGAGCTCCTCACGCAGACTAGAGATGGCGTTCTGCTCAACCTGCACGCTGGATTCTAGTTGAGAGAGACCTTCTAGACAAACTTTGTTACTTTCCTTAATCATTTTCTGAATCTCTTCAAATGCATGGACTGTCTCTTTCTGTATTTCGTTCTCTCTAGCGGCATGTCTTGTTTGAATCTCTTCCACTTCCCTCTGCAGATCGTTAATCTTCCATTCTAGTTCTCTTTTCACTCTTTCGAATTCCGCTGCCCTCGCTTCCATTCTCCTTTCTGTGTTTGCTAGCGCCCTCTCTAACTCTCTACACCTTTGTGCATCATCTGCTGTGGTTCGAGGCCTTGTGGTGAAGCCGGTAAACCTTGTTTGCATCTTCAGAATAGCACCTGTTCGACAGGAAAATATAACAAGTGTTAACTCATTATCACGGAGCGAAAAAAAATGGCTCATGAGAGCAGTGACCTTATGCTGAAGAGCTACCTGTCTGGCTACAGATATGACAGTGAAATTACAGGTTGCACTCCCAAAGTAACAAGAAGAAGGTTATGCTATTTGACGGTGAGGAGTGGGGGATATGCTTACAGATTGTGACGTGTAATAATGAACAAGTAAGTTCTGCTGTTGGTGTGGCGATGGCGGTGAGAAAATCGTTAAGGTCCAGTATTTAAGGCTAAAAGCTCGGAGGCATCAAGGGATCGCCACATCTTGCTTCTTTTGCCGGGGTTCTCGAGAGCAATGCATCGGCTTCTCTTTGCTTCGTTAGGTTATTACTCCTTGCTCTGAGAATCATGCGAAGCGTATGTTTGTCAGCGTCCGTTGCGTTTTCCTCCTCGTTCTTTCCATGCAGTATCCAGCACTCAAGAATCGCACTGTATTACCGATTCATAAGGCCAGAGATTGAGAGAATCGTTGCCGTATTGGAGGACACATCAGTTAAGGTCCTCCATGTATGTACCAAAAGGTGCCAAACGTCATGGTTTCCGCCATGGCTCGCCTATTTTGCTGGGGCGAAATGCACTGTGCTTCCCTTTACTTCTTTCTCCGTTGATGCGGTTTCTTCCTTCATCTGAGAATCGTGCCAAGCGTGTCTTTAGGATCATCCCTTCGGATTTATAATTCCTTCTTTCCGTGCAGGAGAGGAACAGTTCAAATTAAGCGTCCAATGGGATGTGCATGCGTATGAGTATATGTGCGTTGTGCCATCTTGTGCTTATGCTTGGTTATTCGACTCTGTGCATCCGCGTGCACTTGCAGAGGCACCTGCTTCTGCAGGTAAATGCGAATCTACATCTAATAACACTCGTACTGCAGATGTTGCCGAATCCCTACCTAGTCCATTATACATTGAGGTGGATTTTTTTCATGGGCATCACAGATGGATTGCGTTTTCTGTGTGTAAACAAGCATTTGCCAACAGCTCAAAAGTCCATTACCCGAATACGAAAGATAAGGAAATTTAGCGCAAATTCATGTTGAACATGAGAGAGAGAGAGAGTAATGGTAAATTCTGGTTGAGTTTTGGAGGATAAAAAATACTCTTCAAAGCTATAATGTACAATTTGAAATTATGCTACATTAGAGATGGACAAAAATGCTCTTTGCTTGAGAGAATGCTAGCGATTCTAAGTAACACAACCAAGAACTGTAAAGTTTCAACAAAAAAAATCTATATAGAAACACTTTAAACGTTTTTATTTATTTATCAACCAGATTACATGTTTAAGTAAAAGATGGTCTTTTTCATTTCTCAAGAACGCGTAAGTGTTTAGGTAGAAGATGGTCTTCTTCATTTCTAAAGAACGCATAAGTAGAGAGAGAGAGAGAGAGAGAGAGGGGAAAACTCTCATATGGGTCGCCCACATCTCATCTAGTAGCCATATACAGAAATTGAAATGAAATGAGTAAGAGGGAGTGTATAAATTTGTGGAGTCTTCAACAAAGAATGCAACTTTCAAGTGGATAATGAAAGCGCTATAAACTAGCTTGACAAGGCCAAGTTAATTATAAGATTAGGTACGTCTAGAGTACTAGAAAGTTCATAAGCTTAGCGTAATGTCTAAATCTCAAGGATGGGAAGGATTAGGCCTTGGGTTCAACCTCCCATGGGAAGTATGGAAAGATAATTTTTCCCAAAGAGCTCTAGGGCTTTTTAAAAGCATCCACTCAAGTTAAGATGAGTTTCATTCTATGAGACTTAACTCAAGTGATGAGTACACCTACCACTAGTATGCTCCAGTTGAAGGTGCTAAAGTAGTGGTGAAGATTTCACATGCAAATGGAGTCCCTCAACCCCCATGGGAAGTATGGAAAGATGGTTTTGGAGTTTTCTTGATCGTGTTTTACAAAATAATATTTGGTTAATTGAGGCCCCACAACAGGGAAACCTCTTCTTCAGAAGAGGAAAACATCGCACTTTGCATAGGATGCCATCTGGAGAGTTTCTCAGCTTGGAGTCAAAGATATGCCCACATGCTCGAATATGATGGGCTAAGACCAAGATGAGGGAATGAAACCAGGTGCTCTTTGTTTGGTGACATAAATAACAATATCAATGCTTTACCTTATACCTTTTAAATTACTGCATGGTACTAGATGTAGGATTCATATTCCACTCCTTAGACCTCTACAATAGAGGTTATACATCTCAAATATGTCCTGTCTCTTTTTTGTACCAAATCCATGTTTCCCTCTCTCCAAATTTTAGCTACCACATTGCGAATTCTCATTCATCTCTCCATTTTCTCTCTTATCTACTACCAATGGTGCCTAAAGGTTTTAGGTATCATTCTCTTGGCAATTCCCCACAAAAAATAACAATCAAGGATATTGATGGCATCTTGTGGCATGAATATTAGCTATAGAGACAATGAAGAGAGCAATCTTGCACTGTGAATATTCTAACATATATTACTTTGGGCATCATATAGTGCGTGCATGTAGCTAGCATTGCAAAGGGAAGTTCTCCATTGGTCCTTAAATGAATCACTTATGTCCATGCTTCATCATATTGTCCGGATTGAAGAGCACTGAGATTAATCAAGCAATAAATCATTGAAAATTTTCAAGGGAAAAAATAGAAGGATTCGGAAAAATCTTTTCTCTTTCCCTTCCATCATTTTTTATTGAAGGCTATGAAAGGGAAAGATGATTTTTTCTTGCTTCTCATTTCCTTTTACATGTTTTACTTGGCTTATGAAGATGCACACCATTGAATTTTATGTGGACCGAGATTGAAGCTCATGGATTGCATTTCATTCAAACCATGGCATATAAAACATGAAAATTCAACTATTTTATGTTTTAACGTACACATAGTTCAATATGGTATGAATCAACTAACAAAAAGGACTTGCATGATTAAAGCAAAAAATGAATTGCCATGGGCTTTTTAGATTCATGAGTGATTTGTGAGGGATCAATCAGAAGATGATGGTGGACACAACCTATACCTTTGAAAGACAGGGCTGAAATGTGAGAAGGGGCATTATTTCCCCATATTTAATGAGTTGCTTATAGAGAGAGAAAGAATCTTGTAACCAACATGGGCCAAAAAGTTCAAAATTTTTAAAGAGTTTAAAAGCTTATCATAATACTTGAGAATGGATCTCCCATTACTATTTAGGGTTAAACACAATCTCTTTTACCTCAAATTCAAAGGCATGTTTTAAGCTAAAAAATGGATTTTTACAAAAAAACTAAAACAAAGAGCTACTTCTCTCCCAAGCCTCACATTTTCATACTTAGGTCACAAAAAAGTCATTTATTTCTACTAGTTTTTTTTAGCACACCATTGAAGCTCGTGTTTGTAGTCCAAGTTATTTGCATCTCACATCTTCAAGTTGTGTTACATCTTGAAGTCCTTGAACTTCAATGGCAACATCTAAATCTTATGGGCAACCAAAAGATGAAGTTCTCACATTAATGTTGGAGTTAGACGTCTGCAGAAGCACGCGAACTTCACAAGGAAGAAGAAGAAGCTTAGAGCACAACACACAATACTGAATGTATTACTAGAGAATGTACAAAGATAAGTAGCCCATTAGGGCAATAGGCGTATATACAAGCCGGGGGAAAAAAACCTCCTAAAGAGGGAAAAAAGTGCCCCAGTGGTCCTAGTGTGTTCACACACATCACTACCTAAATATATCAACAAATTCCCCCTAGGAGTGATGCGGTGAACAAGGAGCTGGCACTCATGTATAAGGAAGTGCCAAGCTATGTGGAAATCACTCCACAAAAGGAAGTAAGCCCAAAGCTTTGCGGAAAGCTTCAAACTTCTCCCTAGGCAGAGCTTTCGTGAAAAGGTCTGCAATGTTCTCCTGCGTGGGCACATATGCCAAGCTGATCTCCCAAGCAGAGACCCTCTCCCTGACATAGTGATAATGCACCTCAATGTGCTTAGTGCGAGCATGGAACACAGGGTTCCTCGCAACTGCCAATGCGCCCTGACTGTCAATGAAGATGGTGGTGGCAAAAGATTGGCCAACACCCAAATCAGCCATAAGGCATCTGAGCCACACACACTCAATAGTCGCTGTGAAAGTTGCCCTATACTCAGCCTCACAACTGGAAGTGGCCACAGTAGGCTGCTTCTTGCTCAATCAAGATATACATGAGCTACCAAGCATGAAGCAAAAACCACTGGTGGAGACACGAGTGTCATAGCGACCAGCCCAATCTGAGTCAGAAAAAGCATGCAAATCTGGCGGTAGTGATCCCCTCTTGGGATAAAACAACCGAAGTAGCCGAGTACCAATCAAGTAGTGAAAGATGTGCTTAACCGCCTTCCAATGCGTGACTCCTGGGCAATGCATAAACCTGCTCATTTGTGAGACAGCAAACTGAATATTTGGCCGAGTAATGCATAAGTAAATCAAGCATCCAACAGCCTGCTGATAGAGAACAGCATCAAATGCATCTCCAGCATCATGAAGACTCAATCATAAACCTGTCTCCATAGGAGTGGCAATAGGCTTACAGTCTTGAAAGCCAAAACGTTGCAATAATGTGTCAATATATTTTGTTTGACACAAAGCCATGCTACCATCAACTTGCATAAACTGAATGCCCAAATAGTGATGCAAATGCCCCAAATCAGACATCTCAAATGAGGCATGCAAATCAGCCTTAAAATCAGCAATATGCTTCTCAATAGGACCAGTGAGCAGCATGTCGTCAACATAGACAACAATGATCAGAAGCACATCATTAGCACGCTTAACATATAAGGTGCTTTCAATTGGACTGTTCTCAAAACCATGTGCAATCAGATAGGCATGTATCTTCTCATACCAAGCACGTGGTGCTTGCTTTAAACTATATAATGCCTTCTTTAACCTGCACACCTGGTTTTCATGCCCTTTCTGTACAAAGCCACGGGGCTGAAAAACATACACTTCTTCATGCAAGCCACCATTCAAAAATGCTGTTTTAATGTCCAACTGATGTACATTCCAACCATGATTGGCTGCAAGTGCACAAATGCTCCGAACAGTAGTCATACGGCATGTAGGTGCAAAGGTCTCATCAAAATTAATGCCTCTTTCCTGCGCATAACCCTTTGCAACAAGCCTAGCCTTATACATGTCAATTGTACCATCAGGTTTATGCTTCAGCTTGTATACCCACTTAGTGCCAATGGCCTTCTTGCCAGTAGGCAATTCACATAAAGACCATGTACCATTCTTCATTATAGCATCATATTCAGATTGCATAGTAGCCATCCAATTTTTTGAATTTTGTGCTTCATCAAAAGAAACAGGCTCATTCTCATCACAGAGACTAGACGCAGCCATAACATAGCAATTTGATGCAAAGGAGGCACTATGAGAGCCTGAACGAGTACAATATGACAAAGGTGCATCTAATTTGCTGTCACGCGAAGTTTGCACTAGCCATTTTGGCATAGTTTTTGCCTGCTCAATATCAACTCTCTCATCAACAAGTGCATCATGTAAATCTGCATCAGAAATGGAATGATCTGCATCATCATATGAAACCTGCAAAGGCTGAGAAGTTGCCTCATTAGGACCAGCACTAGACTGTCCACATGTAAAAAGAGGCATCAAAGTATCATACATGTCTTTGGAGCTAATAGATGTGAAATCACATGAAAACTTTGAACTTTGCTTTGAGTGGATATACCCATGCATGCCTGGAAAAATCATCAATGAAAGTCACGAAGTAAAGGTAATTTCCAAAAGAGGGTGTCTGCATAGGACCACAGACATCACTAGTGTACAAGCTGCAATTTCTATGTAGCCGGAACTGAACCATCTTTTGGAAAGGAGGAACGCTGCATTTTGTCCAAAATATAGCCTTCACAAACATGTTTTCAAGGTGCCTCAAGTTTGGGCAACGAGGACACCATTTCAGATTTCTGCAGGCATAGTAAACTAGCAAATTTCAGATGACCAAAGCGTGCATGCCAAAGCTTTGCATCTGACATAGCCTGTGAATCATTTACTACACATGCCAAATCATTTACAGATCTTTCATAGTCTATGAGCTTATACAACCCATGACATAAAATGCCAGAAGCAATAATCACATCACCATTTGACAGATCATGAACTGTACACCTGTCATCAACAAATTTCACAACCAAGCCAATCTTGGCTAATGTAGAAACTGATAATAGGTTCTTTTTGATCCCTGACACAAATAAAGCATCTGACAAAGTGAAAGAAGTACCATCAGCAGTAGTCAAAATGATCTTAACAACTCCCATAACAGGATAAGAGGAGTTGTTGGCGCATGTAACAGTATTCCCTGTAGGGGTAGGATCGAGTGAAGAGAAGAAACTGTGTTGCGAGGTAATATGTTTGGTCGCCCCACTGTCAAAATACCAAACATCTGAGTCTACTGCAGACATGCACTGCTCATGAGAAGATGGGTCAAAACTGCAGACAGTAGTAAACGCCCATTCTTCTTCCTGCACAAGATTTGCACACTCTGTTTTTGGTGTAGAGGCCTCTGCAACAACCATTCCAGCCTCTTTCTTCTTCGCCTCTTTAACAGCCAATTTTGGACAGTTCTTTATGATATGATCATTCCCTTTATAGTACTTACAAAACAATTTCTGCTTTTTTGATTTGTTCTCATCTTTATCTTCCTTCTTCGAATATGCAGAATTAGCAGATTTCTGCTTACTACTTGAAGAGCTCCATTTTCCTTTGCCCTTCTGACTAGCTAGGAAAGCTTGATCTGCAACTCGCAGAATGGACCTATTCTGCCTAGACTGATCTTTCTGCAACAGAACAGAGACTAACTCCTCAAATGATAAGGCATTCGGATTGCCTTTCATCATCAAACAAAGAGTAGAAGCAAAACTCTGATATGAATTAGGAAGACCATTCAGAACGGTCTGCACAAGTGAGCTATCTGGTATAACCTCATCAACAGAAATCAATTGTTCCTTCAAGTCTTTGATCTTCGCTAGGAAACTGTCCATAGAATCACCTTCATTCATGTGCTCACTCTCCAACTCTTTTCGGAGGTAAGCAACACGAGCCTCATTCCTAGCTTGGTACAATGTGGTAAGTGTATCCCAAGCATCCTTAGCTGTTCTGCAAGAGCGAATGTGAGGAATAATGGCACGTTTGACAGACAAAGCTATCAATGCATGTGCCTGGGCATCTTTGCCATCCCAGCGAATCTGCTCTGCAGTAGGTGCAACAGAAACAGCAGCACGAATAGGAATATGTTGAATATCATCGTCGACACCATCTTCATCAGCTCCAACACCTGTATTTGCAGTACCTATAGTCAGAGGTGTAACATGACGTCTTTCAACACCCTGCACGATGTTCCACAATCCTTTTGCAACCAATACATGTTGCATCATATAAGCCCATAATGGGTAGTTGGTACCATCCAACTTATCCTCAACAGCCAACATACGGAATACATCACTGCTTTTAGCCATGGCCAGTGACTAAAATACCTTGATGCAAAAAATTGACTGTATCTCAAAAAGTTGAACAGAACTACCCAGACGAGTTCTGCTAGATCTGTAGCAGACTTCGAGATGCTTAAACTGGCGAATAGAAACTGGTATATACTTTTGGCACAAAAAGATGAAATAACCTGCACAAGCGCTATGATAGTGCATTCGGAGGTCGAAACGAGCTCAGATTGCGATTCTGAGACTGCAAACGAAGGAGTGTCGACGGCACCCTAGATGAAGCGATGACCTGCTCTGATACCAATTGTTGGAGTTAGACGTCTGCGGAAGCACGCGAACAACACAAGGAAGAAGAAGAAGCTTAGAGCACAACACACAATACTGAATGTATTACTAGAGAATGTACAAAGATAAGTAGCCCATTAGGGCAATAGGCGTATATACAAGCCGGGGGAAAAAAACCTCCTAAAGAGGGAAAAAAGTGCCCCGATGGTCCTAGTGTGTTCACACACATCACTACCTAAATATATCAACAATTAACATGTCAAAATTTGAAAGCTATAGATGAGCAATGGCTACCACATGATTAGTCCAAAGGTGCATGGGTGTATGTCATGCAACATCATAGAGTTGGGCCTCATCAAGTTATAGATCATGGAAACATAGATGTTCATTAGAAGGGAAAGCTACTTGGTTTTAAGAAGCACACATTCTTGTAGAGTTCCATCACTAGAAAATGAGGCTTCACAAAGTGAGAGAGGTGTATCACATAAAATGCAATATTTAGCTTCTATATCCAACGATGAGTTGAGTCCCCAAATTAACAAAGTGTTAACAAGCCACTAGAGAACAACAATCATATCCCAATGACCCATTGAGTAACAAAAGGGAGCAACAGACTACCCATAGGACAATGGAGAATACCAATAGATGAGGAATGAGAGCAAAGTCAACATGGAAATGGAGCAAAGCATGTAAACGAAGAGGCATGGTCATGTAGGCATGCTTGGAAGATTCTTGAGCTTCTTTTCTCTTCCTTTCCTCCTCAAATATAGTTGCTTTCTCTTCCTCATATTTCTCTCCACTTTTTCCATAGTTATTGCCTCTACTTCCTCATGTTGTTGTTTCTACATAAGTCGTGTGGCTAACATTCTCCCCCTTCTAAAGATCATTGTACTCAATGATCATAAATGAGGCTATGAGTGGACACCTTCCAAGATACTAAGTACTTTGGAGCAAACTAGTTGTGCATGCAATTCTCCTATCTAGCATTGCGCCTTAAATATGTAGTGTCACCTCTCCCTAATGAGGCAAAACTCTGAAAAGTCTATCCTTGGCCTTATTAAATCTTTCTAATTTCGGGACCTTGCTTAAAATTGTATAGACTATGTGAATCCGCCACCTAAGACACATGCAATATGAAGAAATTCTATATGAACTTGCTAATTATCTATTAATATTTCCCTTGTTTTCTACATATGTCTAAGATAGTCATTTATGTGGCATATATGCAACTAGGAGTTATAGGATGTATGCTACGCTCCATCTTAGATCAAAGTGAACAAGCCAAATTATCATGTATTATAGCTACATCTATCCCATTGTATCTTCTTCTCTACATATGCACCCTTCACATACCCTTTGGTATCTTCCTTTTGTTATATAGATACCATTAATCGATATAATCTAGGGATATGTCATGTAGATAGCTAACGGAACTTCTATTATGTCCACTTTTGATTCCTCATAATCATAGACACATTGTGTCCCTACTTAAGATGTACCTGAACTTATGTCATAATCCTTTCTAGTTATTTACCTTCACACATAAAGATTATGACCGAGTTTCAAAATTCATCTTATTAACTTGTGTCCTTGTTAATGTCAATATTTTTTCTTTTTTGATACATCATGGTTATTGGTTTTATTTTAAGTAGATTTCTTGCTAACTTCTCCTTTCCATTTATCTATTCCAATATATATTGGAATGTGGACTTGACATGTTTGTTTTAGAGAGATTTATTAATTTAAAAAATTAAAAAAACATCTTTCTCTCCTCTAATAGAGTAATCATTGATGGCTCTAAACTTATAGATCTACCATGATTACTTAGAGACTTGGTGTACGTACCTCTTCCTATTTAAAATCTAAATAGAATTGATATTTTTCTTGGCTTTCCAACTTCTTTTCCATTTGGGACTGAGCCACTTGCTTGCAAATGTTGCCTTGTTGTGTAATAACTCCATGTTGGAGACAACCTTGCCTTATCTACTAAATCCAAACCTTGCCTTGTTTTGTAATCACTCCTTATTGGAAACCTTGACCACACCCTTGTCTTATCCATGGAATGAAAACCTTGGCTTATTATTGTTGCATGATCTTACATACATGCATACACTGAGAGTATGAAATCAAAAAACACACATAGTAACACAGATGCAAAATAGACTATACAATACAAAGTATTGGTCAATTTCCCCCCACACACTCTGTTGGATGAGTCTATAAAGTATTTGTATTTATAGTTAATTATTGGTCCAAAATAGAGATTACAATGAAGATGATGCTTTGAAAAGCAAGCGTGAAAGTAAAAAGTTTCTCTCTTTCATGGAGAGCTTTATCTTTTATTCACAAAAACCACATTCTACAGAAATTCTTATCTCAACCACTATTTTTATGAATTTCTAGAAAGAACCCTCTACATGGGCCTTGATGAAAATACATTCAAAAAAGAGGAAAGATCATAACATGCACCACCCTAATGTATTGTGATGCACCCTTCTAGGCTGTATGTGGAGACTATATGTACTGTGAAGTGATGTACCCTATGAAGTTGTACTCTGAGGGGACGTACCCTACATCAATCTACCCTAACGGGTTGTACCCTAATGAGATGTACCCTCATATACCATGGAAAGAGTGATTCTTGGGAATTGGAAAAGTAAGAGAGATTAAAGTTATATTAAATCTAAGTAAAAGGAGTAGAGTGACAACGCATGTGAATAGTCTAATGGTAAACTACTTGATTTGTGAATGTGAGGTTATGTGTTTAAATCCCTTCCTTGCTAAAGGGAGAGTCCTTCTTTCCATTCCTTAATGAAAGAGTGTTCATGTGTGGCCAATGGCTACCAAAAAATGGCAAGGAATTCATGGGTGTTAGGGAAGCCAAAGATGCCAAAGTTATGCCATAGTTCTATGGCTTAGTCGATGCCTTAGTTGATACCTTAGTCGATACCTTGCAATAAGCTGAACGGGTAGATGTAGGTTTTATAAACATAGGTGTAAATTGTAGGTTTAGTTTCTAGCATTGAAACATAAACCAAAAAGAAAAATAAGAACATAAACAAAAATTGGAACTAGGACTCGAGAACGTAAATGAAACCAAAACCAGAATAGGGATTGGAATATAACTTACATGTGTACAAAGAGAGTACAAAATTTGAAAACACACACAAAAACAAAGATATGAAATGGACAAGACAATACACAATATTGCATGCAATCTCCCTCCATGCACTACCTGTATTTATAGTTTATTATTGCATCCAAAATAGAGATTAAAATAAGGATGGTGCTTCAAAAAGTAGGCATGAAAGTAAAAAGGTGCTCTCTTTATGGAGAGGCTTATTTTTTATTTTCAAAAGTTTCATTCTACAATGATTTTTATGTCAACCACTATTTTTATGAATTTTTAGAAAAAACCCTCTATATGGATCACTATTTACAGAATAGACAAAAAATATAATTTCTCTTATTTGTGTCTAGAAATAGTTGAATATGCCAATGCCCATCCATGCCATCACGAACCTTCAACTGCTATATCAAACAAAGAACATTAAAGTCTCAATAAAATAAACTCCAAAAACTCAACACTTCATAAGTGATGATAGTTATTTAATCTTGTCTCTCCTCACTCGACATCTAGACTATAGCCTTGCCTTGTGTGCTTTTTTCCCGGCCTTTTCTTTGTGTATACCTTGACTATCTTCTTTTGAGTGCTTGGCCTACATACTTGCCTTATTTTTTCAATGAAGATGATTCCATATAGGATCTCTATTGTTCATTCTTAGGTAGACAGATAGAGAGGAATATCCCATTTGCACTTCAACATATGAGGGGCATACGGAGCCCTATATCAGCACAAATACATGGGTGCATGTTTACTATGGCATCGGTATAAGCGCTAGTATGCATGCCGATACAATAGCAGTGATATAAGCGTTAGTATAGGTGTCGGTATAAGCATCAATAATCCTCGATTATCATCGGTATCAAGCATGGTATATGCATTGGTATGAACATCGATATGTATCTACAAACCGACGGTATAATCGATGGTATGTACATTGGTATCAAAACTGCAATCATAAGCATCGGTATGTCCCTAGGTAGAAGCGTTGGTATAGGAGTTAGTATGTCCCTGTGTATATGTGTATATATGTCTATGCATGTGTAAAAAAACCTTAAAACCCTAATCCTAAAGCCTAGACCTAAAACATGTAATTGTGTGTATGTGTCTATGAATGTGTATATATATGTGTATGTGTATATGTATTATGTGTGTAAATGTGTATATATGTGTATGCATGTGTAAAAACCCTAAAACCCTAACCCTAAAGACCTAGACCTAAAACATATATACATGTGTATGCATGTGTATATACATGTGTATGTGTATATGTATTATGTGTGTATATGTGTATATATGTGTATGCATGTGTAAAAACCCTAAAACCCTATTCCTAAAGACCTAGACCTAAAACATGTATATGTGTGTATGCATGTGTATATATGTGTATGTGTATATGTATTATGTGTGTATATGTATTATGTGTGTATATGTGTATATATATGTGCATGTGTATATATATGTGCATGTGTATATATACATACACACATGCATATTCATGCATATGCATGCATACATACACACATATACATACACATGTACACACAAACTCTCTTGCTCTCTCTCTCTCATCTCGATCTAGATCTCTCTCCTTCTCTCTCTCTTTCATCTCTCTCTCTCTCTCCCTCTCTCTATCTCTATTTGTAATAGAGAATAAACAATCACTTACATCGATGTAATTCTTCGGATCTCTATTTTCAAGGCTTAATCAACATGGTCTCTTGTCAAATTCCAAACAACCAATGCCACAACACTCTTGCAAAACCAAAGGAAAGAGGAATTAGAAAAGAGCAAACATAGAGGAAGAGAAAGGGTGAAAGAGTATGCACATCACTTACCAAGAGGTGAGATCTAGAGAAAGAGAGAGATGTGTGTGTAGAGTAGAGAGAGATCTCTGTGTGCGTGTGTGTGTGTGCACACAAGACGTGCACAATGCAGGTGGACGAGCACAATGTACACGTGCACGCAAACTGGATGCTAGCAACACACAGTTCAAAACAGTAGCAAATGTTGACTTTTCGCTCTCGAGTTAAGTTATGTTAAAAAACACCATCGGTATAGGCATCGGTATGAGTGTTAGTAAATTACTGAAAATATCCGCGCTCATACCAAGGCTTATACCGATGCCTAAACCAGTGCATATACTAGTGCATATACCAATGCCTATAGTTTTCGATGCATATACTAGCCAAAACTTTGTAACAGTTATATTGATGGTCAAGTGATCGTCAATATGACTAACATGGTCTTTCTAGGCATTTCCGATGGTCATACCGATGCTGCAGCATGAACGTCGATGTGGTTAGCATTGATATGCCCTCATATGTTGTAGTGTTGCCTGTACTAAACCATTATGGAATCAAAACCTAATTTTATAAATCTAGTTAATCTGAAGTCTATGTCTCGAGCTCTAGATTTCAAAAGTTCTTACATGAGTTCCCACTACTAGTTTTTGACTATGACATCCTAATAAAAATTGATTTTCTCTTTTCATTCCATAAATATGAAGTCTATAATTCTTTTGGAATAAATTCTTTTTGTTCTATACACATTAAAAAGTCTGCACAAGTACTCATAACTATGTACTCATGAAGTAGATACTTAATTCATAAATATTCTAAACTTGAAGGTGTCCTTACAGCTCTCTTCTAAGGTTTCAATAGATCTTAAAACCTATCAACCTCTAGGTTTCTAACTAATACTAGCTTGACTAAGCTAGCCCTTGTGTCAATTTGTTCTTTCTACAAAAGGTCCAATATCTTTACCAAACATTTGAGGTTTTTGATATCCTCAAATCTTTTGAGATGTGTTATTTTAGAACTTTCTCTTTTAAATTCTAGCCTTGTCCCTTTTGATCATAATGATAATTTAATTCTTCTTGATCATTGAATGTTTGAGGATGAACTATCCTCTATTCTAGGTTCTTCATAGAAACCTTTGAACTCTTGCCTATGTAACTACCTTATTCTAATCACCTTGGCAACACTTACCCCTATCTTAAGACCTAATTTCATATGAACTTTTACCTAATCTAAGAAGTCCATTCAATGGTACCATATTATCTACTTATTTACTATGCAATCAATAGACTCAGAGTTTTCTTTGATCAAAATGTTATAAGCCCACTAATCCTCATGCTTAGTACACATGATGTACCTATGGATGCTCTCGAGTTCTTTCTAAGGTCTACTTGATTCATAGAATCCTAAGATCTTGGGACACTCACCTCATGGTGTCTTTAGGTACCTTAGGGTCCTTTCCAAGTTATTGATTCACATAATTATAAGATCTTGAGACTCATACCTCTTGATTTACTTATCATATCTTGACTTTAGCATTAGCCTACCTTTTTCTTAGTCATACACAATCATAAAAGTATGCTTACTGAACTCTTAAGTTCCTATAATGTCTTAAAAGAATAACTATGAGCACTATTGCTCCTTCTTTCACGTCCAAAAAACCTTTTTGGCAACCTTCTACCACACCTATGGTACTTTGTAGTATGTATCTTACCTCATCCTTACTTTTTGTGTTCTAGATCTTTTCTAAGTTTCTCACTTGGAATTATTTATGTAAATAAGTTAACCTTTTAACTTATTTCACTATTGTTCTTTAAATTGGACACTTACTTTAGAGCTTTTACTAGTATACTTAGATTCTTGTGTGTCCATTAGGTACACAAAAAACTTGCTATCTTATTCTTGTACTCTTACACTATCTAAAATACACAATCCTAGAGTTAGTATCTTAACCTACATCATGAAATCTTATGCCATAAAATATTATCTTTCTAGTTCTTCCATGGCATATAACACCATGTGACTAAACATTTTGGCATAATTTCCGAAAGAAAATGAAGCAAAAAATTAATAATCATGATAAAATGAAAGACATAAGCCTAGTGATGAGCAAGCTATAATCTCTTAGCTCCAGAATCTTGCAAGCATGAACTTTTGCGATGTTGTTGGTAACTTTTTACCCTCATTATAATATCTTTTTCTTACTCTAATACCTATCTACCATGAACATGGAGTTCATTGGCATATCTCTAACTTAAGCAAGTATCTACCCTCAAGAATAGTATCTTAAAAAGCTCTCAAATAGAACATCCACTACAACATATGAGGGGCATATTGACACTGCCTATACCGATGGTCACTCTTGGCATCGGTATAAAAATTGGAAAAGTGCACTTAAAGATACCGACGATCAAGTGACCGTCAGTATGACCGTTTAAAACGGATCGTCGGTGTGTCCCGCAACCGTCGGTATAAGCGTCGGTATGGGCATCGGTATGGATGTCAGTATGGGCATGGGTAACATACCGGGAACCCGAGAGCAAAACTGAACATTTTTGCGCATGTTTGAACACTGATTGTCTTCTATCAAACTTGCGCGTGCGAACCGAATTGCGACCTTCATTGTCTTGTGCACACACACACACACACACAGATCTCTCTCTTTACACACACACACACACTCTCTCTCTCTCTCAGTTTAGATCTCACATCTTGGTAAGTGGTGCGCGTACTTTTAGCCTTTGTCTTTCTCTGTGCTTTAGGTCTTATAATTTCTCTTCTCTTTGATTTTGCAAAAGTTCTTTGGCGTCGATTGTTTGGGATTCGACGATAGATGACATACATTACGCTTTGACGACAACAATCCAAAAGATGGACATACTTGTAAGTGATTGTTTTATTCTCTATTGATAGAGAGAGAAAGAGAGAGATGAGTAAGAGAGAAAGAGAGAAAGAGAGAGAGGAGGGAGAGAGAGAGAGAGAGAGAGAGAAAGAGAGAGAGAGAGAGAGAGAGAGAGAGAGAGAGAGAGAGAGAGATAGAGAGATAGAGAGATAGAGAGATAGAGAGATAGAGAGATAGATAGATAAAGAGAGAGAGAGAATGAGAGATAGAGAGAGAGAGAGATAAAGAGAGAGAGAGTGAGAAATAAAGAGAGAGAGAGAGTGAGAGATAAAGAGAGATGAAAGAGAGGAAGATAGAGATAGGAAAATAGAGCATACACACACACACATCTACACATGCATACATACACACATACATGTACACACATGCATGCATACATACACACACATATACACACATGCATGCTTACATACACACACATGCATGCATACACACACATACAAATATACACACATGTACATGCATACATACACACACACATGCATACACACATACATACACACACATATATACACATATGCATACATACACATACACAAACACATGCATACACACATACATACACACACACATATACACATATACATACATACACACATACATACACACATGCATGCATGCATACATATACACACATGCATGCATACACACATATACACATATACACACATGCATACATACATACATACATACACACATGCATACACACATACATACACACACATATACACATATTCATACACACATACATACACACACATACACATATACACACATGCATACATACACACACATGTACACACATGCATACATACACACACAAATTGATGGAGAGTGTTAATCTCCAAAAGAACAACCTACTCTTGAATTTAGAACACCTCTATATCAAGAGTAAGTCAAAACCTTCACCAATTTAAGTTATCAATGACCAAATACCAAATTCTTGACTAAACTGTGAAGAAGGAATTTCCTCAGAAAGTCTGCTGCATAGATCTTGCTCATTGACTAAGTAAATGTGTAAAGTTTTTTATGAAACTTTGCACAAGGTGCCGCCTAAAGATTGCAGACCTTCTCCAAGTCAAATTACTTCAAAAGGTTCAGTAGATCTTGAGAAATCTACTTACTAAGTCAGCTATTTCTAAATCTGCACTTCTGAGAAGTCGATTTGGACACCCCTAACTTCTTAACTTTAGTTCTCACACTGTCGAACCCGTTTTATCAAATCCTTTTGGCTGTAGATAGCTTATCTCTCAACTTAGATTTTGAGCTATCATATGTGTAAAACTTTACACTGTGCACTGAGTACTACTCATTTCATTGAACTCGAAATCTGCGCCTGTTTCAGAAGACTGTGAACATTCTTTACATATGAATGTTCCTACACACAATTCTCTTAGCCTGATTACAATTGGAAGCTAAAACTTTATACAGAGGTCTATCCACTCTAGACTTAGACTTGTATAAAAGCATTCCATAAAAGCTTTACCACAGAAGGAGAAGACACGAAAACTTCGGGCGCAAAAATTCTGTCATTTCTGAAGAAGATTACAACTGAATGAGATAGAGACTTCTATTCACTTCTCATGTGTCTAATGACATTTACAATCACTTATTTCTCTATTCCTATGCTCATACATAGTCTCTCCTTGTCTTCTCACTATGCCCCGACATTTTTTCCAAAGTATATATAGGCATTTATATACAAACTTATATCAAAACATAAGTATAAGTAACCTATGTCTTAACTAATATACATATGTGTACATATCTTGCATTCTGTGAATGTATCCATCTTCTATGCTTCAAAACTTGATTTCATCTCCATCCTTTGTCCTCCAATCTTCAATTGTTGATTGGTCTGCACCAACAGCTCCCCCTCAATCATCAATTGAGATTTCTCTTATCTTCTTTATACCTGCCATGTCTTTAAACTTTTGTAGCTTTGGTCCATCCAAGCTCTTTGTAAGCATATCAGCTATCTGATCTTTTGTTGAAGTATGTATGACTTCAATCTCCTTATCCATCACCTTCTCTCTTAGAAAGTGATACTGTATCTCAATGTGTTTAGTCCTGGCATGAAAAACAGGATTAGCAGCTAGATATAATGAACTCATGTTATCACCATAAATGATAGGTGTGTTCTGTATAGTATCAAAACTCTTCATTAGAGTCTTAAGCCATATCACTTCTTTTGCAGCTTCAACCATGCCTTTGTACTCTGCTTCTGTAGATGACAAAGCAACTGTATGTTGCTTCTTTGAGCACCAAGAGATTAACTTATCTCCCACATAGCACATGTATCCATAGGTTGATCTTCTATCATCTGGATTACCTGCCCAATCTGCATCACTATAGATCTTGATGTTTGTATCTGATGTGAACCCATAATACAAACCTTCTTTGAGTGTACCCTTAATGTATCTCAACACTCTTTGACCTGCAATCCAATGCTCTTTCCTAGGACAATGCATAAATTGAGACAAAACCCCTACTGCATATGATAAATCAGGTCTAGTTAAAGTAGCATAGATAAGACTACCAACCAAACTCTGATATTGTCTCATGTCCTTGAATTCTTCACCTCCAAATTTACTCAATTTGTGATTCACCTCCATTGGTGTAGGTGCTACCCTGCAATCATCCATTTTAAACTTGATTAACAAGTTCTTCAAATACCTTTCTTGGGTCACAAATACTCCATGTTGAGTATATGTAATCTCCATGCCCAAGAAATATGACAAGTCTCCCAAGTCACTTATTTTGAACTCCTTTTCCATTTGCTTCTTTAGTCTTTGTATTCCTTCCTCATCTGTACCTGTAAGAATTATATCATCAACATATATGCACATGTATATGAAACCATTATCACTTGCTTTGACAAGCAAGCTACTATTTGCTTTAGACACCTGAAATCCAAGTTCTTTCAAGAACTTTACAAGTCTATAATTCCATGCCCTTGGGGCCTGCTTCAAGCCATACAAAGCTCTCTTGAGCTTGCACACATGATCTGGATACCTTTTATCTCTGAACCCTTGAGGTTGCTCCATGAATACATCATCTGAAATATAACCATTCAAAAAAGCATTCTTCACATCTAATTGACACAAATTCCAACCTTTGCATGCAGCAATTGCTATAAGTGTCCTGATGGTTGTCATCTTTGCCACAGGACTATAAGTCTCATCATAGTCAACACCATATGTCTGAGCAAACCCTTTAACAACAAGTCTAGCTTTGTACCTAGACACACTTCCATCTGCAAATCTTTTTGTCTTATAAACCCACTTACATCCAATAATCTTCTGGCTATTTGGCTTTGGAACCAAATCCCATGTTTGATTCTCCAACAATGCATCAAATTCCTCCTGCATAGCTTTCTCCCAATTTTCTTTACCTTTTGCCTCTTCATATGTAGAAGGGTCTTCATCTGCTTTAATCATGTAAGCATAATCTTTGGTAGCCAAAAATGAAGTATCATAGCTATACCTTGTAGGTTGCCATTTGTTTCTTGTAGACCTCCTAAGTTCTCCACTTCTTGAGGTTTCTGGTTCTTCATATTCAGGATCAAATCTTGGTGTTTCTTCCACTTCAACCTGCACTTCATTATTCTCTTCTTCATCAATTATTTGAACCTTTGACTTAGCTTTCCTTTGGCTCACAATCTCTTCATCATCTGTATTAAGATTGATAGTACCTGCATACCAAGTACCTTGCTCATCAAATGTAACATCTTTTGATACAAGAAAATGTTTTGTGGATGGATTCCACAACCTGTATCCCATCTGCTTATCATCATAACCAATAAACACATATTTTTCAGCTTTAGGTTCCAATTTGTGCCTTAATTGTGATGGCACATATGCATAGGCCAAACATCCAAATACTTTGCAATGGTCTAGTGTAGGTCTCTTACCCCACCATGCCTCATAAGGTGTCATTCCCTGCAAAGCTTTACATGGTAACCTATTGACCAAATAAGTAGCTGTATTTACAGCCTCAGCCCACAAATAATTAGGGCAATTTTTCTCCTTCATCATGGACCTTGCAAACTCAACAAGAGTTCTATTTCTCCTTTCTGCTACACCATTTTGTTGAGGAGAGTACCTGCAAGTAACTTCCCTTTTTATACCTGCATCCCACAAGTAATCACTGAACTCATTAGAAAAATACTCTCCCCCTCCATCTGACCTTAGTCTTTTCAACTTATGTCCTGTAATTCTTTCTGCATATGCATGATAGTGTTTAAATGTATCAAACACTTCTGACTTATCTTTGATCACATAAATAGTGATCCATCTAGTAGCATCATCAACATAAATCACATAATACCTTGACCCATTTATACTGAAATCCTTTGATGGCCCCCACACATCTGTGTGTACCAACTCAAGCTTCTCTGAGTACATAAAACCATGCTTGGAGTAGGAAAGCTTATGAGCCTTACCTAATTGACATGCCTCACATTTGTATGTCATATGTTGACCTGCAACATTAGGCAAACCAAGCATTGAACCATTGTTAATCATGTCTTTAATACCTCTTTCATTGAAATGTCCAAGCCTCTTATGCCAAAGATCTAACTCAGAGATCTTATGTCCTCCATATGTGAACATGGCATGACCAATATTACCTTGAATCTTCTATGTGAACAATCTTCCTTCTTTCTTCCCTGAAACAATTTGTTTATACCCATTGCTAGGGTCTTCCACAAACACTCATTCATTAGTGAACCTTACTTCATAACCTTCTCCACAATTTGTCCTACACTTATCAAATTCTTAGGAATTGTAGGAACATACAAGACCTTACTCAATAAGGTGCTACCATCCTTGGCTTTCACTGATCCAATTGACTTCACATTGTGCTTTGTGTTGTCACCTGTTTGAACAACATGATTAGATACCTTATTCTCCAAATCAGTCATCAAGGCTATATTACCACTCAGGTGATTGCTACACCCTGAGTCAATGTAAAAGACTCTTTGATCTTCATTCTGCCTTTCACAAGTTGCATTCATTATCAATGTTGAATCTTCCTTTTGATCTGAAGCATAATTGTAGTAGGTGTTGTTATATTGTTGACTTTGGAAGCCTCTACCTGCATTTCTTCCAAAGTAACCCCTACTACCTCTGCCTCTGAAATTACCTCTTTGATTTCTGCCACCTCTTCCTCTTGTATTATAGTTCTGATTATATCCACCATTACTCTGATTATTATGCCAACAATCATTAGCTAAATGATTTATCTTACCACAAATCCAACAAGCTTTGCCTCCATCTTTGTTGTTTCTGCCTCTTCCTCTACCTTTGCCACCTCCTCTACCCGTTGGCTTGACTAGTTGTGCCTTCATCTTCACCTGCTTGTTGCTTTCCTTTGCTATTCTTCTTCTTGTCCTTTGAGTACATTGCATGACCTGTACTTTTATCACCATCTCCTTTAACATCCTGCTCAAATGTTAGCATATGACCTAGCAACTGATTTAAATCAGGAGTGAAATGATCAAGTGATAATTCTGTAGACAAAATGAATGGCTTCCATTTGTCATCACCTCTCAAACCTGTAAGGATTTGCCTTACCAATTTATCCTCCTCAATGTCTTCATCAACAGCTCCTAATGCATCTGCAATGTCTTTCATCCTTGTTACATAGTCTGAAATAGATTGAGAGGCCTTCTTCTTGAAGGTTGTAAATTCTGCCCATAAAGATGCCTTCCTTGACTTAGTAGTATTCTGGAAATGCTCCTCCAAAGCATTCCAAATATCAGTTGCACTTTCAAGACCTCGAATATGAGGTAACAAGTAATCATTAACTGCCATATATATAATGCTCCTAGCTTGAGCATCTTTCTTCATCCAATTTTTCAAATCTGCTAACTCTTCCCTAGTTGGAACACTAGGATCTCTGACCTATGGCTTCTCTTCTTCTCCTGTGATATAAGCTATTAAATCTTTGCTCATAAGATGAGCTTCCATCCTCATTGACTATGCAGGATAGTTTTCCCTATCCAATTTCTCTATCTGTAGAGAATCTCCCATCTTGTGTCCACCTGTGTATTGAAATCTTCAAGCTTTATGAACAACATTAGGAAAAAAGGTGAACCCTGGATGGGCCTTTTAGCTCAAGGAGTGATTAGTGATGGACCAATCAGAAGAGGGTGGTGGCCACAGTCTATACCCTATAAAATACTAGGCTGAAGGGGGAAGAGGGGACAAGATTCCTCTATGTTCAGGGTTGTCTTCTAGAGAGAGAAGAAATCTCGTAATCAGGCTGGGCCCAAAAATTCAAAATTTTTTAAAAGTTGTAAAACTCATCGTAATACCATTAAATGACCTCCATATCACTTTTCAGGGTCAAAAGTGCTATTTTTGACTTCTAATTCAAAATCCGTGCATGTTTGTGGACTAAAAAAATGACTTTTTTCAAAATGACTCAAAAAACTCTATTTTCCCTCTTCAAACTCCCATTTTCATACCCAAAACCCAAAAAGTCATATTTTTCACCTCTATTCCCTCCATACCATACAACAGAAGCATTGTTTCTCCTCCTACCATTCTCCCAACTTCTGCAGCAATGACAACAACTCTTACTCCCATGGAAAGCTCCAAAGCTCGTAGGAGACCAAAGGACGAAGTTCACACAATGACGTGCCACAACATCAAAACAATGGAAGGAAGTTGGCTACCACAAGAGTTTTGCAAAGGTGCATGGGTGTACATGCAGCCATCTGGACTTGGTCCTCATCGTGTTCGAGATCGTGGAAATTTGGATCTTCATTGGAAAGGTAAGCTCTTAGGCTTCAAGCAGCAAACACATGGTGGGATGGTTGCTATTGTACAACATGTCTTCACAGTTTCAACCATGAAGTTAGAAAACTCCAATAGAATTAGATATCCAGTCCATTGTGAGTATTTCTATTTTCTCAATGCTTCATGGTGTTAAATGTCTTAATTACTCATCTCATATGTTTTTCATTGCTACAGTCATATTTCCTTCTAGTTTAGTGGAAGAGCAACCACTTCATAGTCTCACAGGAACTTTCAAAGCATTACATGCAGACATTGGGGCATTAGTGTTTCCAGATGTACCTCCTGCTAAACTTATTCGTGAAAGGATCTTCTTTTACACTCACAAGTACATTGTTCCTTCCACAGATGGTGAATATGGAAGGTTGGAGATTATCAAAGTTGACTCTCTTCTTAGTTTAGAGTGGCCAAAACCTGATTTTTGGTCCATATCATCTTTCAAGCATAAGATGGTGATGGACATACATAACTCTTTGAAATTCACACGAGTATCTAGATCAATAGGTCTTCATTGGACTCTACCAATCCATTGCTTTGTTTTCATATTTCAAGGCATTCCGTTTGTAGAAACTCCTACAATGTTCCTATGTAAAGATATTACATACGAAGCAGTAGAAGGACTGTTAGGGGAAAACTGGGGTTATGTAGAAGGATTGTCAAAAGGGGATAGATATCATTGTAGAATTGGTGACACAGGTATAGGGTTTCGCTATTTAAAACATCGCACCTCATTGTACATCAGATTTTATTATGATCGTTGGATGTGTAAACTAGGAGAGTGGATACCTTTGCAAAGCTCGGAGGGATCTTTAGCTTCATTTGAAATTAATGTGAAGTTACCAAACAATGATATGGAGGTGGTTTTAGTTAATCAACATTGAAACTTGGCCAACTTGAGAGAGCACTTACTTATCATGGGATATGACGATCTTCATGATTTCAAATTTCGAATACAAGGGAACAAGGTAAGAGTTGTATTCCATATATACATATATATATATATATATATATATATATATATATATATATATATATATATATATATATATATATATATATATATATATCTTATTCTATCACTATTGTTCATGATTTGAAAATGTTTTACTCTTTTATGAATTGTCCACAGATTGGAAAGAGATTGGAAGACAAAATCAAGGTTCTTGCAGATTGGAGCATGGATGGAACTGACATTTCATTGTCATAACTCTTTTTTGTAAAGATACTGTGAAACCTGTAAACAAACCTATTTTTGCAATGAAAAATTTTTCACATTTGCTTCAAGGATATTTTGGCCACATTCTACTTGTATCTGTAAATTCTCAAGGTTTTTCTTGAAAGAGCATTCTTATTGTTTATTTCCTTTGATGTGATCTCAAATGTCAAAGTTTTCCTTTTCAAGACTCTTATGTTTTAATTTAAGGAAAAGTCACTTCTATGAAAAAGTGGGACCCATCACTTAAAAATTCTAGAAAAGTTATAAATAGGAGTCCTCTCTCCTCATTTCTCACTTTTGCAACCACATTGAGTGTTAGAACAGTCTGCATTTGCAAGCTATGGCTTCCACCTCTGTACCTACTAAGAGTGCACGCCACAAGTTTCTAGAATTTTTGGAGGATTCAGATTATAAAGGTCAACATGACCTATATGATCTTCTCTCCAAGGTTCCTGACCTCCATGGAACCATGCAAATGAATGCCGATGCTTTGGAGGAGCTACTTCAATATATGCAAGTTCATATATTGCGTTTCTCCATTGAAATACCACCATATGATGGAACTTGGGTTCCATGTGACCTTCTCACCTACATTCACAAAGGTGATGAGGCTTTTGCAAAACGATTGAAACGGTTCCAGACAATTGCAGAGGAAGCAGGGCACCTTCTTGATGAAACTGTGCCACTTATAAGGAAATTGAATAGGAAACGCAAGATGGGTGCAAAATATCTTTCATTCATTGCTGCCACAATTTTCTTTGTGAATGAGGAACCAGAACCAATTCCTCATGAGATCCCTCATCTTCTTACAGGTGGTTTTGTCGAGGATAAAAAGGAACCACCTCAAGAACCCTTGAATCTCCTATTAGAGAGAGAAGCTATTGAGAAAACTTATCCTCTTGGTGTGGATGATAAGTTGAAAGAAGTGCCTAAGCCATCCACCTCTTCGGAGCCAGAAGCAACTATTCCAGAGGTGGAGATTGAAACTTTTTCAGTGGTTCTTGTCGAGGGACAATAATATTTGTTTTTACATGATGTAGAGAAGGCATTTGGGCTACGGCTTGATGAATGCCTAAGTTTGTTTTGTACTTTGTCAGAGTGTCCTTTGGATAGTACCTCTGAGTTGTTGGAGAAAAAGTGTTTGCCATTTGGTGACTCAGTGGCCGACACAATAAAATTGGTTTGCAATGACATACTCACAAGTGAACATGAACATATCACAGAAGAACAATTTAATAATGCACAAGAAAGGATATTGGAATAAAAAATTCCTGCCTCACCAGTAATCGAGCAGAGTGGGATGTCCCACTCCAGCATTAATTTACAACTTCAAGAGAGAGGAGAAGAAGAAGATAGAGTTCAGGATGTAAGTATCTTCAATTCATGTCATTCATTCTTACAAACACATGCAGCTACTAATCATAAAACTTTGTGCAGGAGGTGATTGAAGTCGACAAGTTTGCAGCAAGGAGCGGAGGTGATCGAGTGGCTCGTGGAGGTGGCTCATCCCTTGCAAACTACATTGGGAAACTTCCCAAAGACCATTTTGTAATTATCCATAAAGAGTTTAGTCCTCAGGGCCACTTCATGACATGGTGTCTAAAGGCCTTAAGTAAATTGCTTTGTTTATCAACCATTACACAAGGGAGTAATTGTATCTTTTTAGTTAAGAAATCCCTTGTAACTACAACCTTAGGTTCCAACTTCCGTGGAAAGGTCTTAGGCCAAATAGGTATATCTCTAGGTCTAGGTGTTAGAAATGTTGATCAAATAGCAAACTCAATTTTGACTTACACCCTACCCATGGCTTTGGAGCGTCGAAAGAGAGTCATTGAGAAACTCAAAGCCAATTGATGTAAACAATTGAATTAATATCAAATTTTCACTTTGCTTTATTTACAATTGTCTCAAGTATTTCTTTTTCAGTATATTATCTAAAATTCTTTTGGACCTGCATGTGATGTATTGATGTCATGTAGGGCATTGGGAGGACCTTTAGTTTCATTCTTTTGGACTCTTGATCATTGGGTATGGCCTCCATTAAGGTCTTCTAGGGCATTGGGAGGCCAAATAAGGCCCTGCCACAGAAACGCGGGAGAAGGCCCTGCAAAACGTTTGCAGGGCCTTCTCCCGCGTTTCTGTGGCAGTGCCTTATTTGGCCTCCCAATGCCCTAGAAGACCTTAATGGAGGCTTACCCAATGATCAAGAGTCCAAAAGAATGAAACTAAAGATCCTGACATGCCCAAGGTTACCTTACATGAGACTGAACCTTCACTAGATGGATATTTTCAAGAATGCAAATGTTCTAAGTTTCAAAATGCTCTGCTCATATGTTTCAAAGGTATAGGGAGGTCAAAATTTGTTCATATTAACTACCCCTGAACTAGCTTTACTATTCATGATCCCTCTTTCATATTTCAAAGGTTTTGTAGGGCATTAGGAGGCCAAATAAGGCCCTGCCACAGAAACGCGGGAGAAGGCCCTGCAAACGTTTTGCAGGGCCTTCTCCCGCGTTTCTGTGGCAGGGCCTTATTTGGCCTCCCAATGCCCTACAAGACCTACATGACCTTAAATGAAAAAGAAATTTCAGTACAGGGATATTATCACTAGATCAAAATGACAAGATAAGAAAACAATCATTCATATATGAGAGATTATCACAAGAAAACACATGGAAATGTAAAATGACTGCTCATGTTTCATTCTAAATAATGAGATTATAAATGGGATAGAGGAAAAGTGCTAATGTTTCATTGAAAATGGCAATATTTACAAAAAATCTCTTGTCCATAGAGATCAGTTACAAAACTTAGCTACGATCACCCCTAATTCTCCTAGCTAACTGTATGTCCTTTGGTTGTATAGTGACTCGCTTAGCATGGATGGCGCACAGGTTGGAATCCTCTAGCATTGATATCAAAAATGCTTCAGCTGCCTCTTGTAAAGCTTCTAAAGCTAGAGCTTGGATCCTTAACCCTGCACAATACCTTTGTAACTCTTCTTTGACCACCCTTGCAAAGGGTCTTCTAGGTATGAGAAGCTCAGCTGTCTTTTGATAGTGCCTTATCTCTGCAAATGCCTTCGTATATCTTCTTCTTCGTTGTGGTGCTCTAGCTTGTGGTGGTGGTGGTCTTCGTTGGACATTTTCTTGTGGTCTTGTTTGGGGTGGTCTACGACGAGGTTGAAAGAATTTCTTCTTTCGTTGCACGCGTCTTGAGCTTTCTCCTTGTTCAGGATGTTGTTGCTGGCTTTGCTCTCTCTCTTGATCATTGGGTATGGCCCCCTGATTTGATGGTAGTGTCTTTCTCGCTACAGTAACCCTATGATTTGTAGGTATTTCTTCGTTACCCCATGGTGGCAATGTTTGACTCTCATCACTTGATTGTGAACGTTGTTGAGACACATCCTCATGCGATTCATCAAAATCATCATCAGAAACTACCTGTCTATGAGCACGCTCCTTCACCCTTGTCTTTGTTGGTCTCTTTGGTGATGGAGGCTCATCATATGATGATGGTGGTGATTGGGGTTGATTTACGGCCTTTTCCCTGGATTGCCCATGTTCCACTTGTTCATGCAACTGTTCACTCCCAGAGGTATGGCCACCACCTGTTTCGCGATGGGATGCAGAGCGCGAGACACTACGTTGCCTTTTGTGGTGATTCATCCATGGTGGCTTCTGAGTGCCTTGCACATAGGTAGGAAAGTTAATGGGATCCTTCCTTACAGTTTGCTTTGTTCGTGCCATCCTCTATAGTGCTAGAATGTTGAAATGAGACAATGAGTCTCCTTTTATAATGTTTCACTTAAAAAGGTTCTGTTCACATCTGAATGGACAAAAAATAGTTTAAAAATTAAAAATTACCTGAAAAAATTGCAAACAAGAGATTAGTGTGTAACAAACCTTATGAATTATTCAGAAAATGCCATGAATGTATTAAATGACTTCACTTCCATGATGAACCCTGTCGTGTTCTTGTAGCCCGCCATTGAGCATGACGTAAAGGTCCCAATGATGACTTCCATTTTTCACTAGCTAAGTTGTGTTGATTAAATCTTGCAAGTTTTGCAACTTTCGACTCCTTGGCTCGTTCCATTGCATATGTCCTTGAGAAGGCAGTACGATAAAACCAATTAAACATCTCTTCCATATAGTTTGATTGCATTGCACCACCACCATGTCGTGTGTTCTTGAAGTAAACACCTCTAGCCTTGTAATGTGACTTCTCCATTCCTTGTGTACTAAAAATCTCCAATGAACAATATCGATGCATAAAAAATGCTCCATGTGCAAATAAAATATGCTGAAATGATATAAGTACATATAACACAATCTTATCAACAAGAAAATTGAAAAAATAAGAAAACTTACAATGTAATGTGTAATATTGCTCTCTCCCCAAGATAGGATGAAACACTTTTCAAACTCCATTAATGTATCTTGAAACAATTGACGGTCATTTTTGTTGGAGCTATTAAGACTCATTAAACCTACCAACTTATCTAAGCATGACCAAACCTTCTTTCGCCTATTACTAAGGTCAATTTGAGAATCATTATCAGTGGTGATCATGCACAAGTCTTTCCATAGCTCCCTGCATTCATTTTTCTTAGGGCTTACACCTATTCTGAAAAATTTTCTTGCCTTCTTCCCTGTCATTGACACTTGTTGCAAACTATTTTGCGATTCACCAGGTTTTTTGACAACTAGAGTTACATTACCACCATGACAACCAATCGAATTAAGCAACTCTTCCAATTTTTTGATTGCTTGTACAGATTTATCAATTGGCTTCATGGAAAATGCATATTCTATGTGGAGCTTCAATAATCTATCAAATATTCTCATGAAAGCATGCAATGTGCAAAAGTGAACATTAACTAATGGAAATGGAATAATGGGATTCCAATCTTTATCTAATGTGTCACGGTTAGGTATTTCTAACATTGGACACCTTAACAAAGGTCTATCCCATTCCGTGGAAGTAGGTGCATCTATGTATTCATCTAAGCTAGATAGTACTTTTTGTTGTCCCTTTGTTACTTTGTAGCCTCAAGTACAAAATGGACATGGATAACGAGCAGATGCACCTTGCTTGCAACCTAACATGCATTTGATAGTTTTTAATCCCCACCCAAGTGCCAATCTATCTCAAAATCACCAAAGTTTTCTTGTTCAATATGTAGACTTAGAGCTAGAGTTACAACTTTCATCAGATATGGCATTTCTCATAGCTTCATTCATGAGTGTCAAACTCAATCTCTCCATTCGTCGTCCCTTTATAATCTGGCATTCATCTAACTTCAATATAAACTGTAATTTGGTATTACAATCTGCATAAATTAGCAAAATCTTTATAACATCAAAATACAATGTATATCAAGGTAACAATAGTGCACATACCTGGTATAGTAGATTTGTAAAATTGAACCATTGCCTGTTGAAGCCTCTCCAAATCCACGAATATGTTGTTGTACTTTGTGTAAGGAAATCCATTTCCAACTGCGCTTTTCAACTCTTTTTTGGATGTAGATAAATGATAAATAGACATAGGCATAATATCCTCTATATATAAGTAGTTTCCAAGAATACTAGTTATATCTTCATTGGACATTGACTTCTTTAGCGATACCTTGTAAGGAGATGGAAACATATTCTGTAAAATACCTTCTCTTTCTAATGAATGCTTCAAAAGGTTGTACAATGCACTGTATCCTTTAGTACTAATTCTTGCTTCATCACATACCATCTGCACGTCTCTAGGAGTGATAATATCTTGTAACTTTTTTGTGAAATCTTTAATCACTTTCTTCTTGATAAGGTTTCCTATCCGTGACTCCAAAATACTAACCACCTACTTGTTGGTCAAACAAGAATTTAATAACTTGAATTGATCCTCTGTTGTTGATGATGCATTAACATCTTCAACAAATGACCTACATAACAAGAAAATATATATATATATATATACATATAAAAGTCTTCCAAAAAGAGAAACAAATACAAGCCAAACCTTATTGCAAAAACTCGTCGTTTGCGTGCTCCACCACCAATTGAAAGAGAGTCAAAGGATGTTAATAATCGTCTCCTACGTCGCATCCCAAGTGGAGTCTCTCTCAAGTGTTGGACAGTGTTTTTAAATATCTCAATTGTTCTCTCCTTTTCTTCCATATGCTTTTCAAGCTCTGCAAGCTTTTCTTGTAAAGATATGATTGTGCTTTCAAAAGTGACCAACCTTGTATGATTTAGGTGATATTGTTGAATCCAATACTTAGTAATGGCAGTTGAATGTGTAGATAATCGTTGACAATAACCTAAGAGCCCAGCTTTACCGGCACCGATGAACTGAAGTAAAGTTGAGAGGTTATGGAATGTTGGATGGTAAGAAGACATTGGATCAGGAGGGTATAATGAACCATGAGTCCAAAGATCAATATTCTTTTCTCCAGCTTCACGACGCTCATTTTGAGATTTCACATCATTGTTGCATTGTGTATTTGGAGCAAACTCTCTGGGCACACAAACATGGATACTTGTTGATGTTGGGGCATGAGGACGTCCTAATGTGAGGTTTGTAATAGGTGTCAACACCATCTTTTCCAACAATTAAACAATACTAAGAAAGAGACCAGAAATTTGTTTGGAAGAGATGCTAGAGCATGATTTTCTCAAGAAAAGTTTGTTTTCTTGGATGAGGATGGGTCACAGTGTGTTTTTCCACTGAGAATAGCCAAAAATGTTGAAATTTTGAAAAAGTCATTTTTTGGGTGAAGAGTAGTTACGGATTTGATGATGTGGCACTCTACTTTTGGAGGGATTTTAAAAATATTGCTGTTTCAAAAGGAAAATTAAAAACTAAACTTAAAAAAGGTCACTTCTGACATATATATTAAAAAATGAGCCCTTTCAAGTAAATAAACACTGAAATTGAGACTTAAAAAAAAAAATCATTTTTTTATTCCCATACATGCTCGAGTTTGATGATGTGGAAAGTAGATTCCCTTTCTCTCTCTCTAAAAGAAGAGAGAGAGGAGCCTAGTAAGCCTTAAAAAAAGCCTACTCCAGCCTACTAAAAAGTGCTCTATTAAATGCACTTTGTCCCCTTAGACAACAGCAGAATGAGGCTTAATCCCTGAAAATTAGGGATCCTTACAAGGCCCATGCAGGGTTCACCCTTTTTCCTAATGATATATGTACCTTTACTTCAAATTAGAGTCCTTTTGTCTTTCTTGATGTCGTATGGTCTCCTCTTGGATACGGTCCTTGTGCCCAAGAGAAAGATGATTATACACGCTTCAGTTTTGCCTAAATTACTCAATTCCGCCCACTTGGCCTACTCTAAGTCACCAAATTATGAGAAGCAATTCATTCTCTTTCTAATGGTACAATCTCGGGTTCAAATGGTCTCACCAATGAGTTCTTCAAATCCTTTAAACATGTTTTGGTGACTACATTATGCTTGATTTGGGTGAGGCTATGTGCTTTGGTGCTTTGCTTGATTATTTAAGTGAAGTTCTAATTAAGTTGATTCACAAAAAAAGATTGTGAAAACAAGATTGAGAAGTGGATGCCTATTATGATGTTGCAAATGGGGTACAAGATATTTGCTAAGTTCTCACTTATTGCATTCCTTGCCACCTACACTCATGGAACAGTGAGGGCCAAAAAGTATTCATTAAGGGAAGGTCTATCCTTGAAGGACTTGTTTCTGTGAAGGAATCCTCTCAGGATGTTCTCTTTCTTATAATCAACTTTGATAAGTGCTCTTATTGTAAACCACTTCATCCAGCTTCTGGGGGTGCTGAGAATAGTGCTCTTATTTTCAACAACTTCACCCCACTTCTCGGGTTGTCCACAATATCTCTTTCTTCTCATAGGTGGGATTGTATGTCCAAAGATAATAGTGCTCTTAATGGAAAAAAGGAATAGTGCTCTTATTGTTGACCAGTTCACCTAGCTTTTAGGGGTTTCCATGTCACTTTCTTCTCATAGGAGGGATTGTATGGCCAACATCTCTAGAGTTACATACAAAAGAATACCACAGAATATGTTGCCACTTCTTGATGCTCCTTTCACCAACATAGAGATTTTAGAAGCGCGTGATTCTCTTTCTAATAGTAAAAGCCTGGGTTTAGATGGTCTCAACGAAAAGTTCTTCAAATCATAGCAAAGGTGTAATTAAGTTGATTCAGAAAATAGATTGTAAAAACAAGATCGAGAACTAGAGGTCAATTATGATGTTGCAAATGGGATAAAAGATCTTTGCTAAGGTTCTTGCTAATTGCATTACTTGCCACCTATGTGCATTGATCAATGAGGACAAAAAGGGACCCATTAAGGGAAGGTCCATCCTTGAGGCCATCATTGATGTTTAGGAAGGACTTGTTTTTGTGAAGGAATACTCTCAAGATGTTCTCTTTCCCAGAATTGACTTTGATAAGCTTATGAGAGACTCAAGTGGAAATTCCTTCTTCAATCTTTGAAAGAATTTGGTTGTGGCCCAAAGTTTATCAAGATGATCTCGTCCCTTTTTGGGAAATGCATCATTGCACATTAACATTAATGGAGAGGTCTCTAAATCTATCATATTAAAATGATTCATTAGGCAAGGGTGTCCCCTAGCACTACTACTCTTTGCTATTGGTACCAATAGCCTTAATTTCTTGGTTATTATCATGCCCATATTGGTCCAATCCATGGGCTTGTGCTGCCTCAAATGCTTAGACCAGATGCTCATGAGAATGTTCACTAATGACACAAATGCTTTCTTACATAATGATCCAAGGCGTATCAAATCCTTTTGGCACTCTCTAAATACGTTTTGTGTGGCCTTTGGAAAAAATAACTCAAAAATTACTTGTAATTCTGGTGGACTAGGGATCTCTAGTGATCCACAATGCTAAAACAGTGGGATTGGGCTCTTACCAAGCTCAACAACAACGTGGTTATTGGGAAGCAATGAAAATCAACTTGGTGGTGTGGGCTACGGTGATCAAAACGTTCCTCATAGCCTCAATTGTCTACGTTCTTTGATGCTTGAGACTGAAAGACAAAGATCTTGCTTAAATGGAAAGAATTGCCAAAGTTTTCTCTAGATGGGTGATCCCAAAAGGAATGACATGCCCAAAATAAAATGAATTATTTGTGTTAGTAAAAAAGGACTCTAACGGGTTTGGCATTCTAAATGTTCAAAGGTTTGGTGAACAAGTTGGTAGCAAAATGGTTCGTTAAAGCTTGGAGTAATATGGATACCACTTGGGCCAAATTGATTTTCATAAAGTGTGCTTATGTTTCTTGCATGTAGGAAGGGTGAATATTTGCTCTCCCTATTGTTCTTACTTTTTTGACTACTGGTAGAGGCTTGAACTTGATTTTTTTGTTGGAAGAAGATGAAACCTTTCTTGAAGATCAATGAAAAGTGGACATGGGTTGCTAGTATTACACAAAACAACTCAATCTAGTTCCCAATCAAGAGAATTAAGGAACTCAATTCGAAGAACCTCCAAAGAGCAAAGAAATGATGAAATAAAGGGTTTCGTAAAAGGAAGCATCTCTAGAACCAAGAAAAAAGACAAAGGATTAATTTTGAGGACATTCAACTAATTTGGAGAGTGGACCTGTAAGAAGTCCCATCCCTTCACACACCATAGAGTGTTTTCTTTTGACAACAATAAGATCCAAAGAAAACGGGCCCCTCATGAGGGGGGCAAAAATATTATTGACCTTCTTTGTAGATCTTTCTTACGAGCCTCTAGTTATTGCATCTTGCTAATTCAAAAGCCTAGATTTTGTAATGCCTTTGAGCCGTGAATGTTGTATTGCCTTTAGGGCATTCTATCCCTGCTTTGTGGGATAAAGGGCTCCCATGGGCACTATGCCCCTTCACTTCACTTGTGTAGTTGTTCCTTCTAATAATTCATGCAAGAGAGATTAGGCTTAGCCAAACTCGTTATTTAAAAGACATGAGCTAAGAAGCCTCAAGTTAACTGAAACCAAGCCGTGCTTGGGGAAGTGATTGGGTGCTCATATGCTCTCTACAATTCCATTAGGGGTGAAGCGCTATGGAAGATGTGAAAGGAAATATGTGCGGTCAACTTCTACAAACAACCCAAAGAGTGGTCTATTGAGCAGTCTCGCAGATGTTTATAGGTAGGAGGAATAGTGATTGTAAGAAGTATCCCCTTTTTAGACACCATAGGGTATTCATTGTAGAGAACAACAAGCTAAGAAACAAGTGAGTCCCCCACCAAGGGGATGAAAAGGTTATTAATCTTCTTTGTAATTATCTATTTATAGTTTTTCCTTGTTTTAAGTTTAAAGCTTATTTTGCAAAAAATAGGGGGGAGCTAAAAAATCGAAGGGATGCTCGAAAGAGATGCTTGGAAAATTTTATGATGCAGGAGGAGATAGCATAAACGAACAAAGAAGCGAAGGAAGTAAAGGAGGCAAGGCATGCAGAAAGTAAAGGAGGCACGACATGGAGAAAGTAAAGGAGGCAAGACATGGAGAAACTTTTGCATTGAATTTAGAATCTCATAGTTAATGGTGGAGATTTCTTTTGCATGGATGAAGTCCTCACTTCTTTCCTATAGAAATATATAAATGGGGGGCTTCACTCATTCATCATGCATCAAATAATTGAGACATTTATCCCAAATTGGTCCCTAACACCATGCCTAAAAGTCCAATTCTAATACCTCTCATCAAACTTGCATTAAGAGTTCATTTAAACAACCTTCTAAGTTCTCTGCTTCACATGCATATATATGCCTCATTTAGATAGCCATCTAAGTTCTCTGCTTCATATATATATATATATATATATGTTTAATATATGTTTCATATTCTTTGCTTTCTTTGGCAGAGTCTTTGTACCTAGACTTCATTCTACCACATCTAGCTCTATATTCTTTCATTGTACATCATTGTACTCAAGATACAATATAGATAGAGATCTATACACATGTAAATAGGAAAGAGCCTGTTTGGGATGGGGTGTGTATCACCTTTTTATAGACCATAGATTAGGTCTACCAAACATGGGTCACCATGTATGTGTTAGTGGTGGACAATTGCATAGTGACTATCCTCCATAAGCGGAATACTACATGGGCGTCATAAACATAAAACATGCCAAAATGTCAAGTTCCAGCTAAAGGACCCCATATTTCTTGTGAACAAAAATTTAGTAGAGATTTTCAATTTAAGATCATCTTAATCACAAAGTGAGGCTCTTCACATAAACTGAAAAATGATTCAAATTGAATTGCATACATAATCAAATGTAATCCCACTAGATAATATGCCCAATCTAAATAAAACATCTAGTAAACTAAAAGCCATCAATAAAATTGATTAATACAAACAATGGTCTCTACAAATGTACATTTATAGAAACAAAAATCATGATAGGTGAACATTGGGCATATACCAACAAGTACATCCTACCTATCAATATATTTCTCATTTTCCTCTATAAATTGGTTCTCCATGTTATATTTGGGAACAATAACATTCCCTTGGGTATTTGATTGCCTCTCCATATCGCTAGCGACATAATTTCTCGATTTAATACTAAATTTGAAGAAACTATTGATGACCTTTTTCTTGTGAGAAGTAAGAAAAAGGTTTCATTGACGCGCTTCCGACTTGTCTCAACAATGGCATTATCAAGTTAATACACAAAAAAGAGGAAAAGAACAGAATTGAGAACTGACATCCAATTACGATGCTCCAAATGGAATATAAGATCATTGCCAAAGTCATAGCCAACATAATTTCCAGCCATCTGAGAGCGTGGTTAAGCGAGGACCAAAAAGGTTTGATCAAAGGCAGATCTATTTTGGAAACCATTATAGATATCTGATGTGGTCTCGACTTTGCAAATGAGTCAAGAAAAGATGTGGTCTTCTTCAAGATCGACTTTGATAAAGCTTACGACAGGTTAGAATGGGACTATGTTCTGCAGTCGCTTAAAGATCTCGGATGTAGCCAGAAATTCACCAAGATGATTCTGACCTTTCTGGGAAACACGTCGACTCAAATTAATGTTAATGGCAAACTTTCGAAGGTGATAAAACTTATAAGATCGATTAGACAAGGGTGCCCATGGGCTCCCATTCTCTTTGCCATTGCCATGGAAGGGCTTACCCGGCTGTGGAGCATCAAGTGGAAGCTAGTAATATTAAAGGCCTTCGTTTGCCTCATTACCACGGCCAGATCACCATGAGACTTTTTACCGATGATATGAATGCATTTGTCCACAATGATAGTACCAGCCTGGAGACGTTCTAGAGGTGCCTGGATACTTTCTCCGAAGCCTTTGGATCCAAAATCAACCATTCTAAGAGAGATGAGCTGGTGTTGCACAAAACCTTCTCTACACCTGCCAAGGTAACTCCAAGGATGCTTAATAGAATCCCTTAGCTTCACAATAATGCATTTGAAACCACTAAGTGCTTTGGAGCATCATTCCCAAAAGTTTGTAACAAAAGAGATAATTTGCATGTACTAGAAATGTGATGAAACCTTCTATTTTGGGAATAGAAGTGCTTAGTAATTTGATGAGAGCTCACAACCTGGTATGAATTGACCAAAGAGCTTTTTCACAAATCTAGTTGGAGTGTGTAGTGAATTAAATCAAGTTATTTCATCAATTTAGTTGTACCATACACTGAGAAATGATTCTTGAAGTCATCCCAACATTTCACGATCTTGAAGGTGTGTAGACATAGTCACCTTCCATGATTCATATCTCGAGATCCTCTAAACCAAATGTGGGAAAATTTATATAAAATTAGTAGATATTTTACTCTAACTAATCCAAGTTAAAGTATAGCAAATGATGGAGTACACATAGAAGAATCGATTCCACAAGATCACTGTAATGATGAAGATGCAATAGAGAACAGTAGATAGAGATATACTTGAAGAAATGTATCAAAATGTATATGCTCTGGAACATATGATACAAGAGAAATGTGGTGGACTATGCATATATGAATGGAGCTCAATTTGTGATCACTAATGTACCTCAATGAATCTCAGATGGCTCACCTATCCCATGACTAAAAGCATGTCTACTTATACTCATAGTTCAAGTTCGAATTTGAATTTTACATCATCTAAAAGTGATCCCACACTTTAGGGATGATTTGAATTGATTCTTCCTACCACATGAGTTGTGGTTTCAGCTCCTGAACTTCACGAGATTCCTTATTCTCTTGGCGTTTACATTTATCCAAAGTAACTATGCCCAAAATGACTAGCATAGGTTCATATGAAGTTCCTTCTTGTGAAGAGATAAAATGATGGGTAGTCCTGAATGATTAGCCAAGCACTTAGGCTTGCTAATTGCACCAACAATAAGGGCCTTTCCCATCCAAATTAAACACGTCTTTCTCTAGTGGTTGATTTTACATAGTGGTCTTTGGATTGGCAATAGATGCAAAGTAATTAAACCTAATTAAGGACAATGCACATATTGTGGCAGGTAAGAGGACTTGACCCATTTTTTTATTGAATTTTTGCATGTCGAGAAGTTTTGGCATCTACTTAAATATTATTTGGACTATAAGAAGATCAAATTTCTTAGTAGCATGGTGATCCTTATAGGCTATTGTAACAACCTTTGGAACATCTAGAGAAGCACTATCCTATGGAATATCTCGATTAGCAAGAATCAAGATGCGTTCATATATGGAAAAACATACTTAAATTCTTCCTGGTCTCAAAGGGGTCTTGTAAAATACTGGGATGTAGAGCATTTTATCCATTAGAGATGTCCCTGAAAATGAGTTCACAGCTACCCATGTATTAAACAGACATCACCACAATAGTTGGAGAGGTATTTTGTTATCCTTGTATTTAAAGATAGATTCTCCATGGTCTTCTCCTTCTAATGGGGTATCTATGGATGTCCTAATAATGTTTTATGGGGTCATGAAATGTACACCTCTTCATTAATTTAATTACTTTCGTTATGGTGTCAAAAAAGAAAAAGAAATAAGCACGTATTGCCTTCCTTTTAAAAGGATAATACAGTCTACTATTTAAGGATTTTTAGAGCCTTAGAATTCACACACTCCAACGCTCTTAAAGTGAGAATATATCTTAACTTTGGAACATTCAATCCTTGCCCCTTTTTTTGGTTCTTTGTTGTATCGTTGGAATATGTTTTCTCAATAGAAATTTTTACATACCATTGTAATCCATAATTAACCTCTGAATTTGTATTTTTCAAGTGTATCAACGCTCATTTTGGCACACTATTTGGCATGAAGTGCCCTACCTTTGTAACACCAAGCTTTGTGTGTGTGTGTGATTGGGTAGGCTAAGCTAAGCCACTAAAGGGTCTCAAAGTATCAATTCAGCTACTCTAAGCCCCCATTCCTTGGTGTCCACTCCAAAAATCATTTGCTATTGTATTGTGCAAAGCTCCATTTTCTTCTACAAGGGCTATAAAATGTCTACACTTTCCAACATGACTTCCTCGAGCATGTTGTATTTAGCATTGTTCATGCCAAACGAGGAAGGATTGAATGTCACAAATTATAACTTGTTGAAGGAAATCATCAAAGTTTATTTGCATACAAACCTTTTGTATGAAGTTGTAGATGCCACAAAACCCAAACTCAATAAGGATAGTGCCCCCACTCCATGGAACATATGGAATGTTAAAGTTAAGCGAGCCCTAGGGAAACTTTTATTAGCATGTGATGAGACGAGTTAACCAAAGGTCACATTACCTCTTAGAAAACATCTCATGAAGCTTGGAGGAACCTTCAAGACTTTTATGAGTATAAAAGTCCATCCAAAATTTACACCCTGGAAACCGAATTTAATAACCTAGAAATTAGGCCCAAAGAGCTTGTCACTCAAGTTATAGTCACTTTTGAAGGCTATCAATGCAAGCTCACATCATGTGGAAGGCAAGTTTGAAGTGAAGATATGACCATCAGACTTCTCAGCAAACTCCCAAAGCTATATGAGATGCTTTCCACAACCCTCTACAATAGAGATCAAGTCTTGACTTGGGAAGAAGTATGAAGATTGTTTCTCCTCCATGACTCTCAAGAAAATTCTTCATCATTTCAAGAGATGATGATCAAAGCCAACTTTAGCAAATCTAAACATTACCATCATCAATCTAGCAATTTCCATAAGCAAGGCCCCAACAATTATTCCAACAAGAAGTTCACGTGTAATTATTGTGGGAAAGCAAGAAACCTTGAGAAATGTTTCTACAAGAAGAATAATAATAGCTCAAATCCATCTACATCTAGAAACAATTCCATGTCTTCCACACATAGGTTCCATTGTTTGAGCGAAGATATGTTCATCTCAATGGAATCCTATCTCTTGATCACTTCAAGCTTATCCCAAAAATGGATATTTGATAGTAAAGCTACTTCCCACATGTGCAAAGAACAAAAATATTTTCATTAGCTAGAAGACCACAAAGGAGGTCTACCTAGAGTGTGATTCTATCAAGTTGAGAATAAAGCATCCACATCAGTCAAGACTATCAAATCACATGGAGGTGGTGAGTTTATAAATCACTAGTTTGATAATTTCTTGAAGCAGAAAAGCATCAAATATCAAGTCATACATCCTCATACCCCATCACAAAATGGGGTACTTGAAAGGAAGACATTTAGTGACATGGAGATGGCATCCACCATGCATCATAACAAGGCTTTACCTTTCAAATTTTGGGCTAAAGTTATACTCAATCTTATATACATCATCCATAGAGGCTTTACAAATGCATTTCACAAGCAAACACCATTTGAAACCTTCTTTGGAAGAAATCCTAGAGTCAACAATTTCATTGTATTTGGAAGTGAATCATTTGTCGATGTGCCTAAGGAAGATTATAACAAGCTATCATCTAATTCCAAGAAGCATATCTTCATTGAGTAGATTGAACTATCTAAAGCATATAGATTGTATGGTATGGAGAACCACTCCATCATTACGTCCAAAGATCTAGTCTTTAATAAATCATCTAAGTACTCAATTAAAGATCCAAGCTCTAGTTTGAGTCCATCCATTTACACTTTAGGGGGGGACACAATCATTTCCAAGCACAGTTCAGAAGCAAGTACTTCCCAACACCCTAGATGGACTAAAAGAATTACTGAAAAGAAACAAAGAGAACAAATTCATTATGTAAACTATGCACTTATGCATCATATCCAACAAATTGTAGAGCCTTCTAGCTTTAAAGAAGCTCAAGGCCAACAAGAGTGGGAAGAAGCAATGAAGACTGAGATGGATGCAATTCACAAGAATAATAATTGGACATTTTGTACCTAATCCATCCAAGCATCAAGACATAGGATTCAAGTGGCTTTATAAAAATCAATTACAAGTTAGATGGTACATTGGACAAGCACCAAACACAACTGGTAGCAAAAGGTTATAATCATAAGCACGGTATTGACTCTGAAGAAACCTTTGCCCGTACTGCAAGTTTCACAACTATTTGAGTAATCCTTGCCTTAAGTGTTCATTTTAAATGACCTATCAATCAACTAGAGTTCGGCCTTGTTTGTTTTAAACACTTGGTTTGAAGGGGGCAGGTGAAAGAGTTTGTGGAGGGTCTCTTGGGCCGATTTTCGGTCAATAAGGCTATCGCCTCAAGAGGAGGCTTCTTTTAGTTCCTCCTTTGCTTCCTAGTTCCTCATGGCCCTTATGTAGTTTGATCTCCATTGGCTTTGTTTGCTTGCCCACTCGCAAGGTTCAAACTCAATCTTCTTTGATTGAATATGGCAAGATCCTTTAAAATTGGGAAAATGAGAACTCCTTAAGGCTCATGCCGGACTGCTTTTTGGGGCTCACTTCGAGGCTTCGCGATGCCATTTGTGATTTTAAGGTTCTTTTGGTTTTGAAAACAAAATGGGTACAAAGACCTATCTCTGGGATAGCAAAAGTTTATCTCCGGTGGTGGATTTGGGGTCCCTGTCATGGCTTTGATGGCCCCCTCCCTTGTGATAAGAAACCTAGCCCCAGGGGGTGATTGGTAACATGGCCCCTATTTTGGAGGGGGATCTTGTGTTGCTCATGGGACCTTCGAGGGTGTTGAGCCTCCCTTGATCTCTCTTAGTAGAGCTGCAATTCTATCAAAGCAAGAAAAGCTCAAGAAAGTATGTCTCATTGGACAAGTGTTTGGCCCTAGAACTCCGCTTGAAACTGTGTGCTAGTGGCTTCGAAAAGAGTGGTTCCCCTATGGGTTGATTGTTAGCAAGTGTTAGTTCTTACTAGCTAGTCATATGTTGCTAGTCTTTGAGAATGAAGATATGGCATTCCAAGCCCTCCGTGTCAGAACCTGGCAACTCGAGCGGGCGACCCTATGTTTGTTCAGATGGTCCCCTGTTGGCATCATATGGGAAGATGCCAAGTACGAGCATGTATGCGGATCTAGCACTGAGGCAACCCATCGATTTTTTCCAATCCTTACACATTTTAAAAGTGATTCTCATCACTAAAAACCATTGTAAATACCATTTCCCTTTTCTGTATCTCCATTTTGTACAAGCCGAGGAGTCCTTGAGCTTGAGGAGCCTTAGAAGTAGTTGCCTACCAATTTTCATATTTTTTAGATCTCATTTGAACCCTCAAATAAGCCCTGGAACCTAATTTTTAACTAGGCCGGACACTACGTCTGGACGGGGCCAAAGCTAGTCAAAAACTATAAATAGAGCTAGAGAGCTCATTTTTGTGGTAGCTTCTTGTAGTTTTGAGCTTGTATGAGAACTTGGTTATAATAGAAGTGATTCCATTGTCTTACTCTCTTTGTACTTACCGTGTGTGCACGTGTGTGTGTGTATGTGTGTGCATTTTTGTGTGCTTCTCACTCACACATTTGTGCCTTCACTTGCTCGAGGTCTTCATACCATCCTCATGTCTTCCCGGATTGACATTAAAGGAGGTGCTACTCATCACTGAGCTACACCAAATTTTGGCGTCGTTGCCGGGGATTCGAGCTTTGAGGACGAGCGTGTGATGGTAAGACGTAGAGAAGACGCGTTGGAATGGTACGTAGTAGGTAAATTTCTGATTTTTCTCCATCTCCATCTCCATCTTCATCTCCATCCTCATCTCCTTCTCCACCTTATATTCCCACTTCCAAATCATTTCCCTCATTTGCCTTGTGCGAGTTTGAGAGAGAGCGAGTGTGTGTTCTTTTTTGTGTGTGTTTTTGCATGTTTCTTGTAGGTTTCAGCTTCATCATCATCTCCAGCAAGCTCAGCAGGTACGGATTCTGTCTGCGCAAACTCCGAGGCGTCGAGCTCGAGCTATCACGACACACCGAAAAGTTGCCCCAATCACGATTTTGAGTGCACCACGACACTGCGCAGCCCTAGAGCTCCTAGGATCACTAGACAGAACAGAAAAATTCACCATATCCCGACCTATCGTGACACCTCGAGGTATCGCGACACTCCCAGGTATCGCGACACCTCGACCTATCGCGACACTCCCAGGTATCGTGACACCTCGACCTATCACGACACTCCCAGATATCGCGACACCTCGACCTATCGTGACACTCCCAAGTATCGCGACACCTCGACCTATCGCGACACCTCGACCTATCGCGACACCTCGACCTATCGCGACACTCCCAGGTATCGCGACACCTCGACCTATCGCGACACTCCCAAGTATCGCGACACCTCGACCTATCACGACACTCCCAAGTATCGCGAAACCTCGACCTATCGTGACACTCCCAGGTATCGCGACACATTGACCTATCGCGACACTCCCAAGTATCGCGACACCTCGACCTATCGCGACACTCCCAAGTATCGCGACACCTCGACCTATCGTGACACCTCGACCCGACCTATCGCGATACATGGGATTAACGCATAAAATTTTAGAGTGAATTAATTGAGTGAATTGAGGTATATTTGGGCTTAATTTTGGACACATTGGGATAACATTAGAGCCTTAGGAGTGGGCAAAAGACCTAGAAACCAGGGAGGAATTTCCTGAACCCTGAGAGCCTGTTTTGACCCTTAGGTGCCTGAATGGTCATAACTTCACCATATGAACTCCGATTGATGAGATTTTGGTCTCCTTGGAAAGCCTGTTGAGAATCCTACGTGGACCTTGACTGGTTTTTGTAAGAATCATACGTGGAGTTTTAGAACATGTATTTTTAAGTTGGCCACTCGATAGAATTAGGTGGTCATAAGATTTTGGGGGTTCAGTGAGTTACTCCAAGGGGGGCCTGTAATTGTTGATGTGTGTCAGTCAATCCATTGTGGTAAAGGAGCTATATTAACTTGAGAAATTTTGCAGGATCATTGTGTGCAAGCAAGGCATTCCAAGGCAAGCTAGCAAGGGTGTGTACCAAGCTTGGGAGAAGGCTTCTTGGGCTTGTGCAGCAGTCTGAGCAACCAGAGGATTGAGGTTGGAAGTTCTCTCAACCCTCCTTTGTAAATTCCTAGCCTAGGCTAAGTACGACTTAGGTGTGGTAATTAATTAGGGCAACATCAAGCACGAATTAAGTCCAAGAGAACTAATCAACCAAGTGCAAGCATTAAGTAGGTCTTAAGTGCGAAAAGCCTAAGGGACAAAAGTAAACTTGAATCGATCACTTATCAAGTGCGAAATTCACTTAAGTATTCCTGACAACGTGATATCAGACAAGATCATAAACATAATAATCAACTAAAAAGAACAAAGTGGTTGGTGCCAATTAACCTGCAACGAGAGTGTACTTGGGACCAAGGGGGTAGAGAAACCAGGCATATGAACCTTAGGTCAGGCAGACACTTAGGCCGAGATAGACAAAGCCTCAGATCTTCTGAAGCTAGTGTCAATCACACTGCTAGGTCTTGGGCCCAGCAGGTGAGTGATTACCCATACACTTCCCGATCAGAAACAAGTGATTCTGAGATGTCCTATAACATGGAGAGACCTGTAGGTAGTTCAGGGGTGGCTTATCTAGAAAAGCCAGAAGGACCTTACAAGACTCAATTGGAATACATCAGGACTAATCGTCTAGGTGCTCGCATCTACGAAGACAGCCAGATTAAGAACCCCGATCAACCCCATGGACTAGAACACCCGGTAGTCAAGTTTGAGAATGGAGCATACCTAGATAAAGAGGGGACTATATATGTAGTCACCACTCTTCCTGATAGAACAGATGAGTTTGGAAATGTGATTGCGGAGACCGACATGGGTGATATAGAGCAAGGGAATTTAGAGAGAGAGCCAAGAACTCCCCGTGGTAAATCCATCTTGACCAGAATCATGACTCGAGAGTGGATTCCACAGGATAATAAAAGCATAGATTTGCTTTTAAACCGAGAAACCGATGAGGCTTTTTGGAGGTATAAACCTGCCCAGCCTCAGGAAGTAAGTGCTCTCACAATCTATGAGTTTAAAGACCCTGATAGCCCAGGCAAAGTAACCTACCTAGACAATACATCAGAGAGGATCTTCGTGGTCACCGAGCATGGCAGACATGCCTACACATGGAAGGGTGAATTTGTTTTTCCCCAACCACGGTCCAATATGTCCTACAGTCACCAAGGAGCTGGCACCTCCCAGGCTCATGGAGCTCAAGGAGATAGAAGTAGAGATAGACCTGAAGTAAGCTTTGCCAACCCCCACGGAAGAGAAAGAAGGAGAACAGGGACGGATAGAGAAGAAACGGAGAGATTTAGAGACCCAATGAACCAAAGACATGCTGATGATTTTCCTTTGCCAAGGCCGAGAGAACACACTAGGACCCTGAGGCCAACTCAACTGGTGAAGTCCATGAAGAATTACTTCGATGGCACTGGAGACCCTTATGACCATGTGGCAGAATTTAGGCAAGTCTTGAAAGCTGAACAGGTAGAGGACCTACTCACACAATATAATGCTTTTGGTCTAACCCTTAGGAACACTACCCTTACGTGGTTTCAACCACTGAACGAGAGGCATTTCAGAAACATAGACCAGCTCCTAGAGGCATTTATCATTGAGTTTTCTAAGAGTGGCATAAGGCACAACACTTCCTCACTAATTCATAGCTTCAAGCAAACACCTCAAGAGACGGTCAGACTAGCAGGAAGACGGTTTAGGCAATACCTAGAGAGGTGCCCAATGCCTGAGTTACCCACACCAGCCAAGCAAGTGGCTTTGTTCTTAGATGGATTGTTGAGCACCAAGCTTAGGTCATATGTGTATCTGAAGGACCCCAGAACTATAGAAGAGTGCATGCGCATGTGCATAGACATTGAGGATAATCTAGGCGAGGAGTTAGAACTATCAAAAATCTATAAGGATTCGGATAGCTCTAGTAGCCTCACATCCGATCAATCCACATCCATTGAGGAACTTGCAGAGAAGGTAGCTCAAAAATTAGGTGTCTCTAGCAAACAAATTCCAAGATTTGCCCCAGTCAAGAGGTGCTATACTTGTGGAGGTGACCATATGGCAAGTGTTTGTCCTATTATGGCCCAACCCCAAGTGAATCCTAGTAGCCAGTACTGCACCATAGAGCGAAGGTACACCAACCACACCGCACGGGACTGCCCATATAACAAACAAACTGTTAGGCAAAATTACCCTCAGCCATATCCACAATAGGGTAGATACCAGAATCAGTACCCACCACAACAATACAACAGACCAAGCAACCTTATCAGCCACCTTATCAAGGGCAGCAGAGACCTCAACCAGTCCTAGTGCAACAACCCCCTGCTCCAACCAATGTGATCCCAGTGAAATATGCATCTGCTGAAGAAAATCCGAACAGAGCCATAGTCCCAGTCACCCCATTGCTATCAGACAGTGATCCAAGTGACCATAGTTTTGACTTCACACATATTGATAGCCCACAGGCTTACTACATGCAGTCACCGGAGCATAACGAGTCATACTATTATGAGGACCCAAGTGAAAATAGTGGAGAGCCTGAGTATGCTAATGTCATGTACATAAACCCCAACTCTAGACCTCAACCTAGGCAGGTACGACCCCCATTTCCTAGAGGACCATGCTTCAGATGTCAGGGAGATCACCTTATACGTGATTGTCCACTGCCTGCCCCTACACAACCCCAACCAGTGACAATTCAAGGTTTCTGTCAAGACTGCGGAAAAGAGCATCTCCTACAAGATTGCCCAAAGAACCCTAATAACATGCCTAAAATCACTCCTATCAACGTCATTGGGTTAGTGGTAGACTCTACGGGAAGTATAACTTCCACAGCCCCAGTGCATGTGGTCACTAGAGCCCAAGCCTTGCAGCAAACTCAAGGAGTAGGGCAGGAAAAGAGTTATGAGGTTAGTGAGACAGAGAGTATAACCAAGAAAAGGACAAGAGCATGGAGAGATAGCCAAGAGAGAATGAAAAGACAATGGTCACAGAAAATGAGTGAACTTAAAGAAAGCTTGAGAGAAACCAAAGCAAAGATAAGTGAACTCGCATCTCAAAACCACTCTCACACCAACCCTCCACTACCTTTCCCTTTACCCGCCAATCCATCTTCTTCCATTCCCCAACCTTTCAATACACCACCCTTAACCCACCCACCACCCAGAGTAGGATCAGTCCTAGCCGATCCCACTCCTGAAGATCTAGACATGATGATTGAAGCATATCAGGCCAGAATCCAAGAAGGGCCCAATGTAACAGATCATGAGAAATGTTACCCTAGAGCCGATCTAGAGATAGAGCGAACAAAGCTTTGTGCTAAAATGGTCGAATTGGTGCAAGCCATGTTTGAAGCCAGTCGCTTGTTCAATGGCTCTAACCCCATCAGAACACCATTGCACTTTGATGGTCTATTGGATAGATTGGAGAGGTTACTTGCAAAGTCTGGAAAAGGAGCCACCTCCCAGGCTAAGGAGAGGGCAAGTGATAGAATAAGCATTCCTCCCTAGGGAGCTTATGTGCCTAACTCCACTGAACCAGACACCTCTTCTTCTATGAATAGGTATTCACCAGAGTTCCTGAGAGAGATTCAAGAAGAGAAGTGGGCAAAGGAGAGTGAAGTCCCTCCTCCCATTGAACTTGTGGATAATGCACATGATCAGTTCCCACAGGACATCCCTTCTATTTATGAAGAACAGGAAAGTGCCCACTCTCATGAGAGGTTAGACTTTGAGTCTAATTCCTTGCAAGAGTTACCACATTTCACCGGCCCATGGGAAACCAAGTCTACTTGCCTGAGAGCACCCACAGTCATGATAAGAAACGAAGATTCAATCATACCTAGGAATACAGAGGTAGTAAAGAACACTAAAGTGTAGTGCAATCTCACTTTAGAAGAGCTACTCAAAGTTAAGCGAGAAGTGTGGAAACACGTAGCCAAACAAGTGCCAGACATAGCGAAATCGCGTTCCCAGGTAGGATCTCATAGAACAGTGCCTGAAATACCATTGGATAAGATAGGAGACATGAGTGAAGGAGAAGAAGGAAATACCTATCTCCCAGTTACCCATCAGGGATACACAACCAAGGCAATTTTGGACTCAGGTGCAGGAGTTGCAATTGCTACGACTTCCCTATGGAAGCGTTGGGGCAAGCCAGCACTCCGACCGACGAGAATGAAATTGCAGATGGCCGATGGCCATATAGAGAGGCCCTTGGGGTTGCTAGAAGGCATAACTCTCACTACATGTGGTGTTGAGTTCGAACATACTTTTGCTATATGCGACTTTAGCAGAAACCAAGCCTACGAGATGATTTTGGGAAGGCCATTTATGCGGCAATCGCAAGTAGTACAAGACTGGGGAACCAATTCCTTATACTTGCAACACTTAGGTGTTAGAACCAAAGTCAATCTCAAGGATTACTCTCATAGAGACGTACCGCCCATTCAATGGAATCCCATCCATAGAGCCAAGGATGACACGGAGTCAGTGCATTCCATAGGATCAGGATCCTCATGGATGCATGAAGACACCCACTTATGGATGTGCAAAGTGGCAGTAGAAGAAGAGAAAAGAGAAAAAGCCAGAGATGTAGGTGCGAAAGAGACACATGGATCAATTCAAGACCCAGCCTATGCACCTATAGTATTTCTCGATGAAGAGTTTGAACCTCACGGATGGGCAGAAATTTTAGCAACAATGGATGTAGCCATCAATGAAGAGCAGTGGACACCCCACTGTGATGAGGATGGCTATGACATTTCAGTCTTCTCAATAGAGCCAATCATGGGAGATGCAGTTTTAGAAGAATGCAAACCTAGCCCTGATACATTTGAGGATGCAAGTGACTCCGACTTAGAGTCAATCATTATGGACCCACCTTTTGCATCAGATGAAGAATACTTCTATGAAGTTGAAGCTTACCCCCAGAGACACGGAGAAATCACCAATGCTGTGAGGTTAGCCACACAAGTAGCCACTAAGAGTGGAGGAAAGAAAAGAAAGAAGAAGGAAGTCACTCCGAAGGCAGAAGAATCCTTGTTTGAGGTCCCTGAAAACTTTAAAAAATATGAGATAGACGATAAGAGACTCATGATAAGAATGCCTAAACGCGAGGCACAAGCAGGAGAGGCCTATGATAGCAAGGAACTACCAAGAAAATAGTTGTCGCCATAGAAGAGGGAGAAGAAAGATGCACCTACATAGGGCATGACCTGACGGAAGAAGAAGAGCAAGAGTTTGTAGCTTTGCTAAGAGAGTACAGAGATGTATTCGCTTGGAGCTACAAGGACCTGAAAGGTGTCAACCCAGACATATGCTCACACACGATTCCCATGACCTCAGATGCCAGACCATCTAAGCAGAAGCCCTATACATACAATGATAACTACGCTGCTAAGATCAAGGAGGAGATAGATAGATTGGTAGAAGCTGGGTTTATCTATGAGATTGAGCACACTGAATGGGTATCCCCCATTGTGGTTGTGCCCAAGAAGAATGGAAAATTGCGTGTGTGTATTAACCTTAAAAAAGTTAAATGCCGCCACGATTAGAGACAGTTATCCGCTTCCTATTAGTGAGCATCTATTAGAAAGGGTAGCAGGCAAGGAAGTGTACAGCTTCTTGGATGGATTCTCTGGCTACAATCAGGTAGCCATTGCACTAGAAGATCAGCATAAGACGGCTTTTGCCACAGAGTGGGGCATATTTGCCTTTCGGGTAATGCCATTCGGGCTTTGGCAATGCACCTGCTACCTTTCAAAGATTAATGTGTCACGTGTTTAAAGAGTTCTTGAGGAAGAATTTGGAAGTCTATGTTGATGATCATCTTTGCGCTCATTCCAACATTAGACAAACCCATATACCTGAACTCAGACAAATCTTTGATAAATGCAAAGAATATCAAGTCTGCCTGAACCCAGAAAAGTGTGTTTTCATGGTCAGGCAAGGCAAAATTCTAGGACACATAGTGTCTAAGAACGGCATATCCACTGACGAAGAGAAAGTGAGATCCATCGCAGAACTACCTAGGCCAAAGAACGTCAAGGAAGTACAGGCTTTCATGGGGCATTGTGGTTACTACCACCGGTTCATTCACATGTATGCTCTCATTGCAAAGCCCATGTACGGACTTCTGACTAACTTTGAGTGGACTAATGAATGTGAGAATTCCTTCAAGGAGCTTAAACGAAGATTATGTTCAGCACCAATCTTGACCACACCAGATTGGAACAAGCTATTCCATGTTCATGTGGATGCCTCCAATTATGCTATTGGATGTGTACTTGCACAACCTACGGGTGAAGGTAATATGGATCTTCCTATTGCCTATGCCAGTAGACAGTTGAATGCTGCTGAACGGAACTATACAACCACCAAACGAGAAGGGTTAGGCATGGTATACGCAGTTAAAAGTTTAGACACTATTTGCTTGCAAATAAGTTTAAATTTTTTACTGATCATCAGGTTCTGTTGTACTTGGTAAACAATCCATGCAATACAGGTAGATTAGTAAGATGGTTCCTCTTACTAATGGAATACGACTTTGAGGTAGTGGTGAGAAAAGGCAAGACTCATTTGAGAGCAGATCATCTCTCAAGGCTCACATCAGGAGAGGCCCCACAAGGAGTGCCAGATGACCTACCTGATGCTTACTTGTTTAATTTTGAAGTGGTACCGCAGTGGGCTAAGCCATTAGTGCCAGTATTGACAAACGGTCCTAAACACCCGGTAATGCACACAGAAGATAGAGAGATAGTAAGAGCTCAAAAGTATCATATCTTGGCAGGAAGTATGTACAAACATATGGAGCAAGGAGTATTGGCCTGTTGTGTGGAAGAGGACGAGTACGCTAAGTGGTTGCAATTAGCACATGTAGGTGCATTAGAGCAACACTACTCAAAACAACGAACCCTACAGACCCTGAGGAGACTAGGAGTGCATTGGCCAACCATGGAAGTTGATGTCCATAGAATGTGCAAAGAATGCCCAATCTGCTGCACTAAACCACCAGTGGAACATGCCACTCTTTATATACTGTCTTTAGTGCAAGATTGGAGTGAACCATTAGTAGCCTTCTTGAGGACGAAAACATTCCCTCAAGATATGACTTTGGCCAGACAAAGAAGTTTGGAACAAGAAGCCTTGGATTACACAATCATTGGTGATAATTTATACAAACGTGGTAAAGATGGCTACCTAAGACTGTGTGTTCATGAGAGCGAATACCTCAAGATATTAGAGACTGCTCACCAAGGTGTAGCAGGAGGACACTTTGGTCCAGATAGGGTGATCAAGGCAATACTATTTGCAGGATTTTGGTGGCCCACCCTTCACATGGATGCACATACCTATGTGAAGAGGTGTGAGGTTTGTCAGCGAACCCAGTATCCCATATGCAAGGATGAGATGCCATTGAAGCCTATGATGGGTGGACGTGCATTCTCTAAGTGGGGAATAGACTTTGTGGGTCCTATTAATCCCCCAGCTAAGGGTTCACATGCTGAGTATATCATCGTGGCCACAGACTATCTAACCAAGTGGGTAGAAGTGAAAGCCACTACAAAAAATGATGCTCAAACAACAGCAAAGTTCTTATTTGAAAATGTGTTCACGAGGTACGGATTGCCAATAGAGTTGGTGAGTGATAGAGGCACACACTTCTTGAATGAAGTCATAGAAAACCTTCTCCAAGAATTCTTGGTGATACATAAGAAGTCTGCTCCCTATCATCCACAAGCTAATGGTCAGGCTAAGAGCACAAATAAGATCTTATGCAATGTGCTGACTAAATTGGTGAATAACAAACGCTCTGATTGGGACAAATAGCTACACCACGCTGTTTGGGCATACCGAGTTGCCCATAAAACGGTACTCCAAGCCACACCCTTTCAGATGGTGTTTGGCCAGAACGCGGTGCTACCATTGGATTTTTTGATACCTACATTGAAGGTAGCACAGGAGCATGATTGGATCGGCCATGAACTCTCCTCTAGAATCTTTGATCTTGAACGTTTAGGTGAGACACGATTGAGAGCTGCAGCAGGGATCTATGCAGCCAAGAAGAGGCAAAAGGCGTATTTTGATACACACGTGAAGAATAAAGGCTTGAAAGCAGGAGACCTAGTCCTAGTCTACACATTGAAGCAACATGCAAGCTTCTTGCAGACAGCTCACTTATCTGAGAGTGAGTTCTTCTCAGACACGGACGGCCCCGACTCATCATCCTAGAGAGGACGGACACAAAGTGCGGCGAGAAGGGTGCATTGGGAAGATGAGACACAACATCCTCACGCTGAAAGCACACAGAATCAGGAAGAAGTACAAGGGAAGGAATTAGAGGAGAGTGAGGAGGAAGCTCTTGCCTACACGGCACAACTTAAACGACTATACAAAACGATCAAGCAAGTGCAGAGGAGGCATAAGATGTCAGAAGAGGCCAATAGAGCACTGGTAAACTAGATGCTGCAAGCGGAAAATGTAGACCCTCAATTTGTAGAATCATTGAACCTTTTAGCAAATACCTGTGGGATAGTGGAAGCCATGAGGACCATGGTATATCGTAATACCCCACAATATGACCAACGAAGGATTGATACGCGACTGCAAAGGGGCAAAATGATTCAAATGGAAGTCTCTACCGCACTTCCTACCACCACTCAAGAAGATGTTCACATGGCCAGCCCATCCAACAGTGATGAACCAGATGTACATATCCAGGTACCATCTCCACCATCACCTCCCCTCCAGCCCTCAGAAATCCTCACCACTAGCCATTCTGAACAACCAGTATTAGCCATTAGTGAAACTATAACACACGCCACCATTTCTCCATCCGCCCCTTTACCTCCACCCACCAGTTCCAGCCAACTTTCTGAACCCCATATAGGTAACCCTTCATATTTCCCTGCCCTCGGACAGCCACTTGCCACTACCCAAACCTTAACTCACCCATTTCCATTCACCAATACTATTCCTCTTTCCCAACCCCGAACCATTGAACCCCTCTTGACCTCCGCAGAGCCTACACAAGTCACCCTACCTCCGTTCTTGGCAAACCTGGTGGAGCAAATTGAGAATTACAGGAGAAAGGCCCATTCCCACCCCACCTCCCCCACATTCACGGCAACCACTAACACACTACCCACCATCCCTGTGTTCACTATTCACACTTCACACACTATCACATCCGATCCCATGGACATTTCACCACCCACAGGAGCACCCACCACCACGTCTGTTCCAACATCATCACATTTCACTTCACTCATAGGCACTTCATCCACTTCTCCCTCTCCCATTTCCCGACCCTTTGCATTTCCCACCTCTACCCCTGCATCCACATCATTTAGTCATGCACTAAACACCATGTTCGAAGCAGCCACACAACTTAAGCAAGAGTATAGATTACTGGAAGAGAATAACACAGCGATGTGAAATCTCTCGTCTCAACTCCAGGCACGTGTCAATGCCTTGGAGCTAAGTAATACAGCACTACAACAGGAAGTGACCACCCTCCAACAATTCCATGTGGAGCTCGAAGCCAAACATATAGAGACGACTAGGGCAACGAAAGAACAACTCAAAGATCAGCTAGCCCGTAATGCTAGATTACAACGAAATATGGCTCTACTTTGACGCCACCTAGTGGTTGCACAAGAAGAAAACAGGAGATTACAGCAACAAAATCAAGACAACCTAGAAGCCGCCATAGAAAATACTCCAGGGGCACCCATCGACCCTCTTAACTTCCGGGCCATCCCTTCAGAAAGCATACAACAAATATTGGAAACCTATGCCAACCTCTTAGAAGCACATGATCAGCTGGTCGACCAAGTAAAGGAATTACAAAGATCCCAAGTGCCTACGCCACACCCACCAAAACCTACAGTGATGGTCGATGCTCCTACTTCACCAGAACCTGAACCTTCAACGGCCAATGAGGTACTGGAGCTCCGACAACAGATTGCAGAATTAAAGATTAAGTTGCTACAATATGAACGACCCCCCTCTCCACCTGAGCAACCAACAGAGGAGGAGGCCATAGCTATCCCAGTGGAGGCAACATTTGATAATACGTATGAGCCTCAACCTTTTCCAGGAGGCACAATCACTGATGAACGACAAGACACATACGAGGAACCCCCTCTGGCATGGATGAAACTGGTAGAAGAGATGGGGGTGACTCACGAAGAGCGTATCTCAACCAAGATGGTGGCTATGAAGACTATCAAGGAGACCATACTTCAGTCGGAATATTTTAAGCACTTGGCTACCAGGCGACTGATAACCAGCTCAGAATTACAATAGAAACCATACTTTGTACTGTTGGCAGACTACAACGCCGAGATCAAACGTAAAACCAACAAGTACCCTACTTTCGCTACCCAATTTGAACCTGAGGACATTCCAGAGGACGCCCACAAAGGGAACATATACCAACCCACCTGGAGGCAAAAGTTACTGGAAACCTATCCGGAGATGCTACGAACATGGGATCACGTGCCCATGCACTTGAAGTATAACAATTGCTACGGGCAGGTGCAACGGAGAAGATCATGGAAGGCATTTGCCATAAAGGTTAAGAACAACACCAATTGAAAAGAATGGCTCAATTACCCTGCCATTGCACCCCCAACAGGCACACCAACAGTTCAATATATGATAGCTACCATCTGGCATTGGATGCCACGCCTACACCCTATGCCAGATGTCGTCGCGCAGATGATGCTCAGAATTTTGGACATGATGCAAGTGGTGTTAAAGACTTTCCGAAATGTACGTAATATCCAGCCTCCAATTCCGGGCTTCATCAATGGTAACTATGATCTACTTTATGATATGAGCAAGACCCCGAGTATCCGTGTGGCTTATGCGTGGCATGCATGAATAAGATATCTCCCTGCGTGTTACAAACAAACTTTTGATGACATGTTCACCACGGGGTTCTGGGAAGCACACTCAGAAGTATTCGCGCCCCGCCCAACTCATCTGCTCTAGTTATTCGCTTGCGAACAAACAATGCATTCAGAACTCTACACCACGCCACAGCCTGATATGCCTGGCGCAGTTAATTGGGATGCCCTGCAGAGAGATTTGGTCAGGGGACTACGCATCAAAGAACAGGAATTGGCAACCGACCTACTACAGCAATACATTCATCAAACCGTGGAGCAGAGGTTTGTCAGAGGCGACAGACACTAGGGGGGGGAGAGTGTTGGCATCATATGGGAAGACGCCAAGTATGAGCATGTATGCGGATCTAGCACTGAGGCAACCCATCGATTTTTTCCAATCCTTACACATTTTAAAAGTGATTCTCATCACTAAGAACCATTGTAAATACCATTTCCCTTTTTTGTATCTCCATTTTGTACAAGCCGAGGATTCCTCGAGCTTGAGGAGCCTTAGAAGTAGTTGCCTACCAATTTTCATATTTTTTAGATCTCGTTTGAACCCTCAAATAAGCCCTGGAACCTAATTTTTAACTAGGCCGGACACTAGGTCTGGACAGGGCCAAAGCTAGTCAAAAACTATAAATAGAGCTAGAGAGCTCATTTTTGTGGTAGCTTCTTGTAGTTTTGAGCTTGTATGAGAACTTGGTTATAATAGAAGTGATTCCATTGTCTTACTCTCTTTGTTCTTACCGTGTGTGCGCGTGTGTGTGTATGTGTGTGCATGTTTGTGTGCTTCTCACTCACACATTTGTGCCTTCACTTGCTCAAGGTCTTCATACCATCCTCATGTCTTCCGGGATTGACATTAAAGGAGGTGCTACTCATCACTGAGCTACATCCCCCGATTTTATTCTCGAAAAATCAAAATCTCTCTGCTACCCTCTCTGGGTCAAGCTCACTAACCTACCATACTTCTTGTACAAATTCATGTGGGACATCATATCTCCAATCAGCAAGCCATTGGCTTCGCAGGAGGATGTTGTTGGTCTCATTTATGAAGGTTTGAGGCACTCTTTCAATGTTGGGTGGCACCCTCAAATCTCTGTCGAGGCTGACCTCAGCACGCCACTTCCATCAAAGATCAAAGTGGACCTAAGCAAAGGGGATGTCTGGGAAGAAGACATTAATTACAAAAACCTACCTAACATGTGTTTTTGTTGTGGCCAACAAGGCCACAAGATTAAAGATTGTACACTGAGATAAAAAAGCAAACAAAAACAAGAAGCATCCAGAAAAACTCAAGACAACAATGGGACACTAAATCGCCTGGAAAAGGAAGAGGAAATTAAGGGCTCATGAAACCCAGAAAAAGACTCAAACCGGTTCAGGAAGTCAGAAGAAGAAGGAAAAGAAGTCCTAGGGCGACTTTGGAGAGAAACTCTATTCCAGATACCCCCCCAAACATCTTGTATTGCAACCTGGAATAGGAGATTAATGAGCTTGATTACGCAAGTAGGAACCAGTTTGAGGTGGACACCAGCAACAAAGTCCTAGAGATCCTTGACAACAAAGAAACCAATCAGGAGGGCTACACTACAAGCAAAGAAGACGGCTTTACCACCAGTAATGAAGACAACATGGATAGTGAAAGTTCCATCATTGGATTGACTATTTCATAAACGATTTCCTATCCATTCCAATAGGAGGCCTCCCACAAGGGAAAATAGCCTATTGAGTTACCCTGGAAAAACAAATTACTAAGTCGAGATCCCCTCCCAGCGAAAAATCAAGATGAATCCAAGAGGAGAAAGGATAAGGCCCCTTCCCGTAAAGAAGGTAATTACGGCAATGATCATCATCTCGTTAAATGCTAGGGGGTTGGTTGACCCCTCAAGAATGACCATCATTGGTCAATGGCTTCGTGACATTAGCCTAAACCCTGAAAATATATGTATTAAAGAGACTAAAATTGATGGAGCAGACCTCCAGAAACATCTTAGACATGTCTCCCCGACCCATGTCTGGATTTTGATGTCACACCCCCAAGGGTCCGGTGGGACAGTAATTGGTATAAATCAATTCTGATTTGAAAAGCTTGAGAACTCCATTGAAGATCAGAGCCATCGATGGATTGTCGTTTCCTTTGGTGCCCCCTTTCGATTCACATTAGTTTCTATGCCCCAAATGGGGAGTTGGAGAGACTGGCCACCTGGGCCTCCTTGGACTCGCTTCCCCACAATGTGCTAATTTGTGGTGACTTCAACATGGTGGAGGACCCTATGGACAGATGGAACAAGGGCCAGATCATCGACAGTTAGAAAGAAAATTGGGACAAAACCAAATTGTACTTGGGTATGGTCAAATTCAAAGATTCAAATGGCTTTTTGTGGTCAAATCTCCAAGCAAGTGAGGACTTGAGGACTCCCCTCTCCCCTCATAGACGGGACTACATGGCGGCCATCTCTAGGGTATCTTCTCATAGGATCCCACACAACCTTTGATCCATGCTTGATGCCCCTATCTTGGAAGAAGAAATTGTTGAAGTCATTGATGCCCTTCCCAGTGGGAAAATCCTAGGGCCGGATGGGCTCACTAATGAGTTCTTCAAGTCCTTCAAGTTGGTGATTGCCACCCCCCTTTATTTGGTCTGGCAAGAGGCACTCCAGTTTGGCATGCTTCCGACTTTTCTCAACAATGGCATCATCAAGTTAATCCACAAAAGAAAGGGGAAAAGAACATAATTGAGAACTGGCATCCGATTATGATTCTTCAAATGGGATAGCCAAAAGAATTTTCGGCCATCTGCAAGCTTGCCTAAGCGAGGACCAAAAAGGTTTCATCAAAGACAGGTCAATATTGGAAGCCATAATTGATATTTGGGAAGGTCTCGACTTCACGGATGATTCAATACAAGATGTGGTTTTCCTCAAGATCGACTTTGACAAAGCTTATGACATGCTAGAATGGGACTATATTTTGCAATCACTTAAAGATCTCAGTTGCAGCTAGAAATTCATCAAGATGATCTCCACCCTATTGGAAAATGCATCGACTAAAATTAATGTTAATGGCGAACTCTCGAAGGCGATCAAATTAAAACGATCAATCAGACAAGGGTGCATGTTGGCTCCCCTTCTCTTTGCCATAGCCACGGAAGGGGTTAGCTGGCTATTGGAACAATAGGTGGAATTTGGTAATATCAAAGGCCTCATGTTGCCCTGTAACCATGGCTAGATCACCATGAGACTTTTTGCTGACAATATGAACGTGTTCGTCCACAACGATTGTACCAGCCTGAAGACATTTTGCAGGTTCCTGGATACTTTTTGTGAAGCCTCTAGATCCAAAATCAACCACTCAAAGATGGCTTTCAAAGCCATTGTCAGGATCCAACCTGAACTTCTCTTTGAACATGGCTGCCAAAACATTCTCGCAAGCCAAATTCTCTGATTTCTTGGGATTCCCTTGGGCTTTGGTATCTTGTTGGAGTAGTGGTGGAACTGGTTCTTGGCCATACTCAAAAGCAAGCTAAACTTTTGGAGAGGTATGAAAATCAATCTCGTATCACGCAATGGTTATTAACACGTTCCTCATTTTGTCGACCATTACTTCCTCTCTTGTTGGAGACCAAAAGAGAAAGACCTGTCCAAACTGGAAAGTATTTGCAGAAACTTCCTTTGGACTGGAGACCACAATAGAAGGGGGGTTCCCAAAATCAAATGGTCCATGTGCACTAGCCAAAGGGATAGTGGAGGCCTTGGTATTCTGGACATTGTGTGCATGGCTAACAAACTTGTGACAAAATGGATGATTAAGGTGTGGTGCAATGGGGAGACTTCATGGGCCAAATTGATCTTCAAACAACAAGAACTGTTGACTTTTGTGGGATTCCTGAATCAGAAGAATCTTGACATTCTCAACCTTTTGTTTTCCTCGATTTCGATTTTCTCAAAAGGCTCGAATCTAGTATGCTCCCTATGGAAGAGTTGAAATAAAGTCAAAAGCTTCATAGGAATCAATGAAGATTGGAAGTTGGTGGCCCGTATCAAACAGAATGACTCTATCTGGTTTCCGATCCATGGCATCAAGAACGTGGAATCTTGGAACATTCAAAGTGCCGAGAGGCTTTGGAACAAGGGCTTTGGGGAATGGAAACATCTATGGAAACAAGACACCAACCAATGGATCAACTTCAAGGATATTGACTCTAGCATCAGCATTATCTATGAAGAATGGAATATTTTACAAAGCAGACGTCTTGTCTGGGACCCAATGGGCAAGACTCACTGTGCCCATTGGGTCTCAGATGGCACAATGGTAATTGCCTAACAAAAATCCTGAATATCAAAGGAAACATTGATTATCACGTCAACCTCAACAAGAAGTGGTGCCTATCATGGATGCAGTTGCGGTGGGATATGAAGTTCGTGACTAAGTGGCACCCTCTCATAGAAATCAAAAATTATATCCTCTTATGGAAAATTCTTCATCGGGGAATCTGGACCAACCTAAAGGCAAGAAAAATTTGTGGGGCGTCTCCTAGATGCAATCATTGTTGTCGGTCCATTGAAGATGTTTTCTACATCTTCTTTACTTGTCCCAACTCCAACAGGCTCTTGCAGATTGTCCGAAAGATAATTAGACTTCAGAAGCATATCAGCTAGAAACAAGCTCTGCTGGGAGAAGTGATCGATTGCTCGGTGACTCTCTGGAATGTCATTAGAGGGGAGGTCCTCTAGAAGGTTTGGTGGGAAAGATGTGCTTATAACTTTGGTGACTCCCCGAAAGAGTGGTCGATTGAGAAATCGATGTTCCTCCTCGGTAAAAGAATCACCAACTGTAAGAAATTCCCCCCCCCCCCTTCAAGCATCATAAAGTGCTCATTCTGATCAACAACAAGCTTAAAACCAAGTGGGTCATGGATGATGGTGATGAGAGGGTGATTAACCTTCTTTGTAATGCCATTTAAACTATGTAAGATCTACCCCTGCTCTGTGGGACTTGGGGTTTCCTATGGGCAATAGTCCCCTTCACTTGTACTTTTCTTTTCCTTTTATTCAATACAAGTTTGGGAGAGTAGGCTAAGGCCAAAATTCCTTTATATTAAAAAAAAAGGTGCTTTTCTCAATGGTGATCTTGAAGAAAAATTATATGTGGAATATTATGAAGGTTTCCAAATCAAAGGAAAGAAAGATCATGTCTACAAGAAAAAATCACTTTCTATTCTTGAACAACTTCATGGGCCTCCTATGAGAAAATACACAAGTGCTTTGAAGTCAAAGGATTCCATCAAAGCACTATCGATGCTAAACTCTTCATCTATTAGGCCCTAGTTTCCATCATAATCCTTTATGTAGATGACTTGATTTTGATAGTTTCATATGATAATATCATCTTAAGCAGTTTCATCTTGGGTATATGTTTATAGATCTTGGCTTGCTTCACTAGTTCTTAGGCATGGAAGTTTGGTAGCTAAAAGATGGCATATTCCTATCTCAAAATAAGTACTTCTCTTATCTAATTCTAGATATAGCATAGACCAATGTTGCTTCGTCTCTACACCTTTTCATCCCAACTTCAAACTCACACTAGAGGACACATCACTACTCGTGGATGTGCATGATTATTGGTATCTAGTTGGCTCTTTGCCCCTCTTAGTCAACACAGACTAGACATTGCCTATGCAGCTGGTATTCTCAACTAGCTTCCACATTTACCTTATGAGGCACATTGGCATGTTGCTCAGATATTTCTTCATTACATTGCCCTCACCTAACATCATGGTCTTTGGTATAGAGGGGGCATTGATCTCACATGATATTTTGATTCGAATTGGGCTAGTGAACTTGATTCTCAATTGTCTACTTTTGCTTACATATTCTTGCTTCACTCATGCCTATCTCTTGGGCTTTCATCCACAAAGGTTGATAATCTACTTTTGTATCATGCGAGTCCATATGGTTTTGTCATTTATTATTTGACATTGGTATTTTGCAAGATATCGTACATGCATCTACATTGACAACCATTAAGGATTGGCCATCACCAAGAATCTAGTCTTCCATGCTCAGACTGACCACATTGAGATCCAGTACCATTCATCTGCAAGAAGATCATATCTTGAAAGATTACTCTAGATAAATGTACCTCTCCAGAGAACCTAGTAAACATGTTCACAAGGGCTCTACCTCCAATTTCGCTCCAACTCTTGGTGTACCTCTATGGCATTCATTCACTCCAAAATAGATCTATAGAGGGGGTGTTGATTACATGATTTCATCTATTCTATTTACCTTTGTATTCTTATGAGTGAATCTCCATTTTTTATGTAGGAGACACTCAATTTCCTTTTTTTTTTGGTATCTTGTTGTACTTGTGTGAATTTTCATTAGCTTCTACCTTGTAATCGTTCTCCTTCAAGGGGAATCATCCCACATATGATGTACTTCAAAGAGCCTCCTCTAACTCTATAAAGGAGGGCCTCTGACTACTTTGTATTTCATTAGAATCTTGGAGAGCCTACTTCATGCTCTTGGCAAGCTCACTCTAATCCATGTGAAATTTTCCATTCCATGGTCTAATCACTTTGAGTCTCACACTCTTTCATTTAATGAGTACACTCTTCATTTCATTTTGTTATTGCATGTATAATCCATACACTTCCTTCATTTCCTTCATTATATTCTCCAATGTTATATATTTATATTTTCTTGATACATAATCCCACCTTGGTATGAGCACTTGCTTGAGTATCTTCTCCTTCAAGCTTCAACTTATGTGCTAGCTTATCCTAGAGATGAGGTTGGATTTGTAGTAGATCATATAATTTGTTAGTGCATTTGAACTTAAATGTCCTAAGCTTTTCATATCTAGATGGTTCATGTTGGAGTTCAAGGTTTCGGAAGCACGCGGACAACACAAGGAAGAAGAAAAAGCTTGGAGCACAACACACAATACTGAATGTATTACAGCTAGAATATGCAAAGATAAGTGACTCATTAGGGTTATAAACATATATATGAGCCGTGGGAAAAAACCTCCTAAAGAGGGAAAAAAAGTGCCCCAGTAGTCCTAGTATGTTCACACACATCACTACCTAAATATATCAACAAATCCCCCCTGGGAGTGATGTGGTGAACAAGGAGCAGACACTCATGTAAAAGGAAGTGCCAAGCTATGTGGAATCACACCACAAATCAATGTTATTTTGATCTCCTAATCACCATGAGTATGCTCACCAATTTTTGTGCGATTCTGAGACTATGACCGGAGAGGTGTCGATGATGCCCCAGATGAAGTGACGACCTACTCTAATACCAATTGTTGGAGTTCGAGGTCTACAGAACCACGTGAACAGCACAAGTAACAAGAATAATCTTGGAGCACGACACACAATACTACAGTTATTACCACTAGAATATACAAAGATAAGTGAATCGTTAGGGTTGTAGGCGTATATACAAGCCAGGGGAAAAAACCTCCTAAAGAGAGAGAAAAGTGCCCTAATGGTCCTAGTGTGTTCACACACATCACTACCTAAATATATCAACAATTCAATCTCTTCTTCCATGGTCTGGTGCATTCTTGTATTCCATCTTAGCATCATTCTCTTCGATGTAGTTAGGAAGCATCTTAAGGCTCATGGTTTCCTCATCTAGAATGCTAAAGTTTTAAGCATCACCATGGAAAATCGCCTCATTTTCCCCCCTACTATCTTAGGGATATGTGGATGATCCTATTTCTCTTTCTTCCATCTTTCGCGTGAACTCCCTCCCAAAGTTCCTAAGGCCACATTTTATGCACAGTGCTAGGTATGGTCTTTTTTATTTATGTCTCTATTTTTGGCTTTCTATGTTCTTAGAGACTTTCTTTTTCTAATCTTGAGGCACCGTCAGGTTGTTATTTATGTGCCATTGTTTGACTCTACTCCTAGAAGTAAAGTTCTAGAGTTCTTGAGTTGACAATATAGATGGACATCCTCTCTAGCATAGCCTAAGAAACTTCCACCATTTCCATGCATAGTGCTGGTCATTCTTGCTCCAAGCCTCCTTGTGAGTAGCACTTCCTAAGATGCTCCAGGCCCAGTCCCTTGGTTGATCATGCATGATAAGGTTTTGAGATCATTTGAAGTATTCAAGAATAGGATCTATTATAATCAATCTGGCATAGTGCTTCATTTATCTCCTCATTTGTTCATCTTGCTTCTCTCTCACTGTGTGACTATTTGTTCCTCATTTGTGAGAGCTTGAGTAATCATCTCATTTTCTACGATGATCTATTTTCTTTTGCATGTTATTTTTGTTCTTATCTTTTATAGAATAGTTCATATGCACTTGTTTCTTAGATTGATTCTTAGTCTAATTGTCATGTTTTCCACAACTTATGGAATTAATTTTTCGTCATTCTCATGTGACACACTTAGTTTCTCATTCTCAGTTAAGACCTCATGATGTTGTGTGCTTCTACTCTTGTGACTACAAGGAGTGGTGTTGACATATCATACTCTATCCTTGATGCCCCTGTGATCACACTCTAGGAAAGATCTATTCTCCACTCTAGAATTGGATGTATGATTATTAGGGTGTGGCTAGTATTGGATGAAATGGTCTCCCTTGCACCTATAACAGGGTCCTCTAATAGGTCGATCTCTTGCCTTTTTGACAGGAGGTCTAATAGTGGTGTAAACACATTAGTGTACCCCGTATCCTAGTATGCATCTTGAGCATAGTATGGTGCATTGTATGAGGCATGATATTTAGTATTAGGATCATCATAGTAATAGCCTTCTCCACTTGCATATTAATAATTTCTTTCATATTTTTCAGGTGAGTGCATAGTGGACATGGGTACAATTGCTCTCTCACTTTATTTTCCTCAATATTTGTATACTTTATTGGAACCACATCTTGTGGTGAAGGAGGATTTTCCTCCAAAATTGTTTGTGGTGAATCAAGGTCTTGTTGCTTCAGCAATGGCCTTGGGGCTTGCTAATATGGTTCTTTTCTTTAAGTGTCTAGATTGTCCATGTGGTGCATAAAGATATGGACTAGGTTGATACATAGGATATTGTCTTGCATGGTACTTATTGTAGAGGCAATCGGAGGACCATGATATGCATATTTTTTTTCATAGTAGCAGTATTGAGCTTCCATTTTACTATAGGTAGTAGTGGTACTCACCTAAAAGTACATGCTTGAGTAGGATGGTCTCTTCCACATCAATAACACCTACAAAGTGTTTGCACTTATTGAGGAGAACATTGGTATGCTATTTTTCTAGATGGCTATTGAGATCCAATTTTCTTTACTAGCATGTCTCTCAATTACTTGAGATCAGATGGCATTTGCAAGCCACTTTTGGATTAATAGTCATACGTCATTTGTAGTTGGGAAGCTTGAGATCTTTTGCAAGATTGTCCTCTACATTGACGCACTCTTTTCATGTAGGCATCTATTGTTTGCAAGCACTTCATGTAGACCAATGATCTAAGTTCTTCACTTAGAAATCTGTTAAAAGTGTGTTTTTTTTCGTCACAGGCACTTTTAAGTTTCTCGGGTTCTTGGGAGTGATAGGGGTCTGATAAATCAGAGGCCCTGTATCTTATTTTCCCAGTTAACTTATTCAATAAGTAGTACATTAATGTTCAGTATCAAACTCTTATACAGGTTACTGTTAAAACTTTGGTTAGACTTTTCACAGTACGTAACAAAATCAAGGCTCGTCTACAATGCCTTGTATATACATGGTTCTTGCTAACTTGAAGGTTCTGGTAATTTTCTGTTTTAGCTAATCTAGCATCATCTTTAAAGTGTCCGGCTCTACTAATTGTGTGTCAGTGCGAACAGAACTGGCTGCAATTACTTGACTCATCAAAACTTCAGCCTGAGTCTGCAAAAATGCCTCTTGCAAATAAAAATCATTGGCAAGGGCTGCGTCACGGCTCAGTCTCATATCTTCAATTTGTTTATCGATGCGCGAAAGATGCTCTGCTTGATATCCCAACTGCCTTTCTCTTCTCTCCAGCTCTTGAGCTTGATACTGAATAGTCTGATAATATGCATCTCTCCCTCCTTGTCCCTGCTATGTCCTTCTGAAGTTGATTGGTTAAGGTCATCTGGGATTTGAGAGCAGAACTTGCCTCAAACAGATTGGCATTTGCATTTCGGAGTTCTACATTAGCCTGCTTTGCTAGATTCGCCATCTCCTGTCCTCTCTGCACGACTTCATCAAGCTGTACTCGAGTTTCTTCCAATAAATTCCCAAGTGCACGCGAGCATCTTCTTTATCTTGTACTAACTGTTTTAACTGTATAATCTTTGCATCACGAGCATTTAACAAATCATTTTTGGCTCTTAACTCAACCAACGCGGCATCTCTTTGGGCAATCAAAGAATCCTGTCTGGCAATCTGTGCATGAAGTTGCTGAATCTATACGTGCAGGGCATGATTTTCGGCTTTCACTGCATCTACTTCTTCCTGTAATGGGGTAATATCAGCTTCTAATACATCGACTTTGTGTTGTAAGTCTTGACGGATACTATTTGTTGCCATCTTCAATTGTATGGGTAGTTGCTATGAAAATTGGATCAACATACGACCCATCGATTCTAATTCAGTAAACATTGGGATCGAAGGAAGAAGAGGAGGAAGTGGCTGGGATGACGAGGCTGATAATAGACGAGGGGAAGGTGGTGGAGAATAATTGGGTGAAGAAGATGAGGTAGCGGGTTCTTCAGGAACAATAGGTTGAACAAGTACAATGGGCTTGACCGGAGTCATTGTTGGAGGAGTGGGTATAAGAGTGTTGGGCACCAACACTATTCTGGTAGTCTGTTGCGTAGTCGCGTCAATTCGGTCAATTACAGCATCAACCAAAGTAATTACTTCATTGACAATCTCAGCAACAATGGCTTGCACATCAACTTGGGTCTGCTGCCGAGAATCCTCCTTAGAAGAAATTGCTTCAGATTCGGTGGTGGATGCACTTTGTTCCTGCTGCTGATTCGGAGAAGAAGGACCAGAAGACTCCACGTGAATTGAAGTGGCAGTGTCGTGGAAGACCTCTTCGTCATGTCCGGCGGTGGAGCCCTGTACTTGACTCTCAGAGGGGCTTATACGTGTGTGTTTCCGGTGAAGAAGTTTGAAGAGATCTTCATCATCATCTTCTGTGTCTTCGAGCACTTGGGCAGATTCTTCATGGAACAAGATTGGAGCGTTTGGCGGGGGTTGCGCGGCTTGAATGGCTGGGAAAAGAAAGGTAAGGATATGTGGTAGACGTGAACGCGGAAGATCACCCTTATTAACGTGTTTAATAACCGTAACACATTCACGGTGAATGCACCGGAAATAAAAAGAGGCGAAATTGACAGGCTCATGAGAAGCCATGTCAATCATCGAAAAAAATGGACGCGAAATGCCATACGTACGTTTCTGCAAATTCAAGATCGGAACTAAAAATTGTAATACGGTCCGTTCAGGATCAGGGCGACAGAGAATGGCGTACTCATTAGATGAGTGTCATGGAAATAATTCGATCATGGTGGCTACCGGAAGGAGAGGACCATTTTCCAATCCTTCCATAGGGAGACGGAAAGCTGCAGCAAACGACACCAGGGTGATAACAACACGTGATGGAAAACAAAGAACAGGCCAACTCTGCTCCATAGCAGGTGTGGCGGCAATGGAAGCAATAATCTGTGCGTAAAAAGGGTGACACTCTACTGAATGCCAAGGCAATTCAGCGAAGTTCAAAAGACCTCGAATGTGCAGAAACTCACTCACGTCCGGGGTGAGTCCTTCACGAAAGGTAGCAACGTTGGCTAGTGCTTCCATGATGCGCACGCGAAAGCTCAAGAACGTAGAGAACACAGCAAACACAGATCACATAAACACACAGACACAATAGCGATTAACAGTGAAAGGAACAAGATTAAGTAGACACACAGCAACGTGAGGCGATCAAAAACGCAAATCATCGCGCGATATTGAAATGATAATCTCCATAATTACGACGTGCATGCATGAACAGAATCAGTAACACAGGGCGGTGATTAATCATATTTAGATATCAAAACGATGAGGTTTACGATTTATATTCAACCAAAATACAGAAATAAAAAGAAAATAAGTGACATGCGGAAAAACGAGGAACACGTCGGCGGTGATCAGGCGGTTGGTGATATGGGCGTAGCTTTGAACCATTAATCACTTTGGAAAGAGGAACTCCGGTCAAGGTAGTCAATCGAAAAGTAGCTGGTCCCACTTGCTCACTAATCCGGTAAGGACCGAACCACCGTAATTTAAATTTTCCAGCAGAACGATTTGATTTAGCATTATAAAACAGCACGAGTTGGCCCACCGTAAACATAGGAGTCTTGAGGAAACGATCATGAGTTCGAGCTTGCCGCAACTGAACTTCTTGAAGAGTTAGGAAGCTTTCCCAATGTTGTTCATCCAAATCTCTGAGTGCTTCCAACCGAAAGGACAAAGAGTCTTCGGGCAGTAATTTCTGAGTTAGGGCCATGCGTAAGCTTGGCACTACGAGCTCCATCGGTGCGATTGCTTCCAACCCATAAGCAAGCTTGAAAGGGGTCATTCCGGTGGCAACTTTGTATGTAGTCCGGTATGCCCATAACACTGCGGGTAGTAACTGATCCCAACGTTTTGGTGATTCTACGACCAATTTGCGAAGCATACTCAACAGCGTCTTGTTAGTACTTTCAACTAAACCATTAGCACGGGGATAATATAGGGAACTGAATTTATGCAAAATTTGAAAAGTATGCGTTAGTACGCGCATTGAATTGTTAGCAAAGTGTGTTCCTTGATTTGTCACAAGTTCTAGAGGTAATCCATAACGTGGAAAAACATCCTTCATCAGGCATTTTGCCACCGAAACAGTTGTGGCTGGTCGTAAAGCCCAAGCTTCCGCCCACCTGGTAGCGTAATCTTACAAGTCAGTATATATCGATTGTTGCTAAGGGTGGCTAGTGGTGTTATTGGCCCAATAAAATCGAGACCCCACTTCTGAAAGGGTTCCAAAGGTAATACAGGTTGCAAAGGAAAGAAGTGGCGCTGTAATGGATGTCCAGACCGTTGACAAGTGTCACACTACTACACAAACTGAGTCATGTCTTTGTACATGGTAGGCCACCAAAGCCCACTTTGCAGAATTTTTCGGTGAATAAGATCGGCTACAAAATGTCCACCAGAGGGTATTGAATGTGCCATAGCAATAATTGATTCTGCTTCATGTGGTGGAATACAAGGAAGTAAGACACCAGTATGATCCATATAGTATAGTTGACCGACAATCAACCGGAATCTGCGACTATAAACTGCAATTTTCCGCCGCAGAGCAGGAGGAGTATGAGGAGGAAGGCACCCTTTAGTTAGAAAAGTGAGTAGCGTATCATAGTAGGTAGGCGACACAAGAGTTTCTGTAGATTCGTCCCAAGCCGGCTCAGTAGCGTAAATTGTTGGTGTAGTGTCATCAACCCCCACCGGAGCTTCACCGGAATCCAACCGAGATAGAAAATCTACCAAGGCATGTGTTGTGTCGGGTCGATGAATCACTTCATAGTCGAACTCCTGTAATAATAAAACCCATCAAGCCAAGCGACCACCTAAATGTTGCTGCCGGACCAAATACACAAGTGCGGCATGATCCACGTGAAAGGTGAATTTGCAGCTTAGCAAATAATGCCGGAATTTCTTCACAGAGTACACCAACCCGAGACATTCTCTTTCGGTCACAGAATAGTTTCTTTCAGTAGGAGCTAGGCGGCGACTGGCATAATAGACCGGCCGAAACCACTTGTCAGTTTGCTGCATTAAAACGCTTCCAATGGCTATGTCTGAGGCATCTACAAAGACATGGAACGGACGTTCCCAATTAGGGGGTTGCAAAATTGGGCCTGTGTCAATAATCCTTTTAAACGATCAAATACAGTCTGGCATTCTGGGGTCCATTCGTACTGTCGTGGAGTACTAGTCATTAGCCGATTAAGTGGGGTTGCTAAATGAGCTAACCACCGTAAATGTCTACCATGCCACTGGATCTGACCCAGGAAGCGCATAACCTCTTTCGGAGTTGTGGGAACCGGAGCCGCCAACACGGCTGCGACTTTATCCGGATCAACTTGAATTCCTTGTGCAAAAAGTCCGAGGATTTTGCTACAAGAAACTGCAAAAACAGATTTTGTCGGATTCAAACATAACCAGTATTCATGGCATTTTTGAAAGCAGTGTCGTAAATGATACAGGTGCGCCGCAATTTTCCCAAATAAGGAAAAGTCATCCAGATATACTTGCATAAAAGTAGTCAGGTAGGGTGAAAAGATTTCTTGCATACACCGTTGAAACGTGCTAGGAGCATTCCTTAACCCAAACCACATTACCGTACAAGCATAAACACCCCAATTCGTGATGAAAGCTATTTTCGGTATGTCCTGTTCTGCCATTCACACCTAGTTATAACCACTGTAGCCATCCAGAAAGGAGTACATCTCATGCCCGGCCACTCTGTCAAGCATTGTGTCGAGAAAGGGGAGAGGAAATGGATCAGGTACCGTGGCCGCATTCAGTTTTCGATAATCCACACAGATACGCAGCTGTTTATTTTTCTTCGGAACAATCACGATCGGAGATATCCATTCAGCATGCTCGATTGGTACAATGAATCCCACCTTCAATAACCGATCAAGTTCTGCTTTAACCTATGCTGCATAGTTGGGGTTCATTCGGTAACTGGATTGTTTAATTGGCTTTGCCTCAGGTTTGAGCACTACCCAAGTGATAGATTCACGGATCAAGACCTTTCATGTCGCGATAGTCCCAGGCAAAAACATCGGAGAACTCGTGCAGGAGTCGGATCAAATCTTCTTGAAATGCCTCGGACAATCCTGCCTTAATCTTAACAGGTCGCGGGTTATCCTCATCACCCAAATTATATGTTACTAACTAATCTTCTGGGACATAAAATTGTCTAGGTTTCACCAGATCGTCAGCTGACTGTAAAAGTTGATGTAGGGTGGCTCCATCCATAGCAACACTATCATCTGCATCTGCCTCTCCGGTCACTAGAACAACCGTACACGCTGCCGGACTCCACGTGTCCGCTATTGATTGAAGATCTACAGTACCTAAAGAGATCAGATCTTTATTGTTCTTCAGAAACGCCTCTTCCTCATCGTCAGATAAGCCATCCAACATATGGACCGGCTCCGCAATATATGGTCTGGCGTGAAGCTCACAGGGTTGGATGGCATTCAGCTTAACAACATATTTACGGTGATTATCTTTGAAAGTCAATTCCTGTGCTGACCAGTCTGTACAACTTTGGCTTGTTTCAACCATGGTCGACTGAAAAGGAGATTGTAGTCGAGGCTGGATTCTGGTAGTTCTAAGACTACAAAAGTCATTTTGAATGTGGTACCCTGCAAAGTAATTGGGATATTCCGTACTAATCCCACCGCATGGACTCGGGATTGATCGGCCATTCTTACAAAAAATTGGACAGGCTCGATTTGGGTCCACCCAAATTTCTTGTAGAGAGCTGCAGTTGCTATATTCACACCCGAACCGCCATCAATTAGCACTTGAGTGATCTTTTGATTCTTATACCAGACAGTGATTAATGGGACTGAATGATCCACCGTAGAATCAGTTTCCGGTTGTATTGCGACCGTCGCCGGAGTACAGGAAGTTCCAGGACTGACCTGTTGTTGGAACTGCTACCTGACTCCTGGCACCAATGCGAGCAACTGTCCCAAAGGGAGAGTAATTGAAGCCTTAGATAGAATTTCCCATACCTGCTATGTTTGAATCGGACTTCTCCCCGCTTCTGATGATGATTCTGCTATAACTGGATTAGGACTCTGTTCATTCGCTCTCACCTTTGGCAGGGGAACCTGTGTTACCGGGATCGGATCAGGAAACACAGTTTGCTCTTTAGCTTCCCATTGGCTAGCTTTGGTATACATTCACTGCTGCTCACGGATACCAGGTTCGAACACCTCAACTGCTGGTTGCAACTGCTTACTCGATCGTGTCTGGACCACTGCAGCTTGTGATTCCACTAGTGAGATATAGACCATGTTGGTCATCGGATTTTGACGTTCCTTCTTTCTTTTGTCGTATTCGGTGGCATCCTTGCAAAATCTCCGGATGTGGCCAATCTCACCGCAAAAATGACATCGAGGTGGTGGCAAAGAAGTACCTTCCGCTGATGTACTCGCCTGCCATCGATTTGCATTGAAGTTAGTATTCCGCTGTCCCCGATAATTTCGGTATCCTTGCGGTTGATTGTTTCGCATCTGTGGTGGCACATAGTGGGTTGCTAGCTGACCTGGTTCTTGTATAATGGCGTTTACAGCTGCTCGTCCCTGCACCTTGGCACTATACGCACAATTTTCTGTTGAGTGTCCGGTGGTATTGCAGATGGCACAATATATCTGATTAAGGGTGTAGGTAGCACTGGTGTGCCCTGGATTTTTGCACTTGGTGCAATACATCTGTTTAGTCGGATCATCTATAACGTTTTTACTTGCCTTCAACCACTCCAAGTCTTCAGTGAATCCTCCAACTTTATGCTCTAGATGTAGAGCCATCACAATAACAGCATCTAGTGTCATAGCACCCACGCAGCGGATGATCATGATTTGTCTTAGTTGTGGGGTCAAACCATTAATGAACCACTGGGTTATAACATCATCCGGTAAATTAGCATGTGCCGGAGGTAATCATCTTAAATGAGTTCTAAACAATGTGGCATATTCCTGAACAGTCTGGTGCGGCTTCTGTCGGTTATTCTGCAAATAGTCGAAGATTTCGATGGGATTCTTCTTCAACCAGAACCTCTGTAAAAACGCATCTCTTACCGCATCATAGTTAACGAAATGGTTGATATCATACTCTGTTAACCACCTCGCTGATTCATTGACTAATGTTGACTGAAATACGATGGCCTTGTACGCCGGATCGGGTGGATGGTTCAGCATTGCATAGCTTATCTCAAAGGTTCACACATGTGCATCAGGGTCGTCACCTGGAAATCCATCGAACTTTGTGTAAGTCACCCCTGTTGGAACCGGTCGAAGTGGAGGTGGCTGTTGTTGCTGATGTTGTTGTTGTTGTTGTTGTTGTTGCTGTTGTTGACCACTCATTGTGCTATTAGTGGTACCTTTGTTGTCTCCTGGATTTTGAGGGGGTGTCTCTTGTCCTTCGGAATCTGTATTATCAGATTGCTCACCTTCCAGCTCGAAAATAGTGTTCAGTCTCTTACGTATCTCCAAATCAAATAGTTTATCCTCAGCTTTGGTATCCCAAGTAGGCAAGTTTACCTCGAACAATGGTGTCCGAAATGAAGATTCACCGGGGAGTATCACACTGTCACCGGAAAACTATAAATTGCCACCAACTGGTACCAAACTTTCACCGGAATTTATCGAACTTTCCCCAAAACACGGTATTCTTTCACTTGCAATGATCTCTCTGGGTAACACCACTTTATCCTCGAAAAGGTTCAAATTCTGACCAGACGGTGTCGGGTCAACTGCGCACTGCGTCCCTGTACATTCCAAAGTTACTGTACCCTCTGCAGACTGTACCGAAATTACATCGGAATCTATCGGAATCTCATCATGTGTCACCGGAATGGTACCAGAATCACTGCTAACTGGCGCTCCCTCGACAACTGGGCTTAACCGATCTATACCTCTGCCGCCCGAGGGTGTCCCTAACAAATTTGGTACCGTCCAGGGATGCTGATCTCTCCTGTACTTCGGATAAGACTCGCCGGACCGAGTAACTGGCATATATCACCTTTGCACCACTTGCGTACTGCTCCACCTTACTGATTATTCACAATCTGTTGTCACCTTCCCACAGACAGCGCTAGTGTTAAAAGTGCATTTTCTTTTCGTCACAGGCACTTTTAAGTTTCTCGGGTTCTTGGGAGTGATAGGGGTCTGATAAATCAGAGGCCCTGTATCTTATTTTCCCAGTTAACTTATTCAATAAGCAGTACGTTAATGTTCAGTATCGAACTCTTATATAGGTTACTGTTAAAACTCTGGTTAGACTTTTCACAGTACGTAACACAGGAATTATTCATTACCGTCACATAGACTTACTATCTGCAACTTAACATTACTGTGTTAATCACAAGTTAATGTAATTAAACAAAGTAAGAGTTAACAGTACTCAGGATTTGATAACACTGCACTACGACGACATCTCCGCAGATTGCCAATCGCCCAGACAGACAGTCTGGTGATCCCCTTCGTCTCTGTGCCACCGGAGTGTCACCGTAATGTCTTTTCATTGATTGATAAAAAGGTACAACACTTCGCTACGACCTTTCGGTACGTGCGGTAATGGAAAATATAAATTACAGAATGCCAATCGGGCAACCTTACAAATCCATCTAATAAAAGAGAGATAATCTTCTTATCAGAGTTTCTCTTGTAGGACAATGGTCTATGTATTGTTTGAATCTACAAGTTACAAGTTGAATGGTGTCATTGCTTGCTTTCTTTAAGTTGGCTATTAAAGAGAAAATATCATGGAAAAAAACTTCTTTGAAAACTCATCGATAAAATTATTCAAGGTATGTTTTACATCTCAAAAGACTTTTCTATCAACTGGTTGAAATCTTGTTCCAACCAATGTGAGTCCAAAGTCTTTGTATTGCATGACCGTTCTAAGCACTTGTTTGAACTCTACCATGTTGTCGCATGGATCTAAAATGACATCATAATGATTTTTCATACATTTGGACACTTGTAAAGATCAAAGGCTTTGTCCACAATCTTCAGGTTTATGAAATAAAAAGATGTCATTTTGATTAATTTGGGGGTTAGGAGATTCCCATGTCATCTAAGCTCCAATACACGGATTCATATTCATTCCTCCCAAGCGTCTTTCACTTGAAAAGACTCAAACAAGCAGGGGAATGGGAATCATCCCCATCTAGTGTTTCTTCTCTTGAAAATCTCTTTGAGAATCATTTCTAATTATTGCTCCTCCTCAAGAATCTTTTTCTCATGAGGCTTGGGTTTTGGAAAGACAACTTTCCCAAGTTAAATGTACTTATCTTTGTCTACATTTTTCATTAGTATACTTGACACACTCCTAAAGACCCGCATTTCTCAATTTGTAGTTTCTCAACCATCCAATGCATGAAGTGAAGTTACATACCTATAAAGCAAGTGGAGGGGATCACGAAAGTGCAAGAATTTCCCAAAATTTCCAAGAAAAGATGTGATTTTTAAAAAAATGCAATTTCCTTAGGATATCATGATTTCTCATATGGGAACATTTCCACGTACCAATCATGACATTTTGATGGGTGATCATGATTTCCCAATGGTGATTGCACATGGGAAATCATGATCCCTCTACAGCACACGTGATTGGGCAATTCTGATGTCTCATGAGCAATCATCATGTCTTTAAAGAAGTAATAATTTCTAAAGATGTGATGTCCATACAAATCCTAATGTCTGATAGGTGATCATGATTTCCCACTAGCAATTGCTAGTGGGAAATCATGATTTCTCTATCACTATGGTGATGTTTTGAAATGCATTTGAATGTCTCCATATGATTTATTTGTGGTATGCTCAAATACCTTAACAAAGATGCATATTTGACAAGTATAGACAATACTGAGTATGCTTGAATCCTCAAAAATATGTCTTTAGGGTTTTTCAAGGAAAAATACTAGGACATATAGTCTCCAAAATGGTATCTCTACAAATGAGGATAAAATAAAAAGTGATCCTATAGTGCCAAGACCCAAAAATGTAAAGGAAGTGCAAGCCTTTATGGGCCATTGTGGATAGTATAGTTGATTTATCCACATGTATGCCATCATTGCCAAACCATTATATGGTTCGCTAATTCATTTCAAATGCAGTGATGACTGCACACAAGCTTCAATGAATTGAAGAGGAGATTGAGTTCTACCCCAATATTAAATGTGCCTAATTGGAATAATCCATTTCCATATTCATGTGGATGCTTCAAGTTTTTCATTCATAATCAAGCTTTGTTGTATCTAGCCAACAAATCTTGTAACACAGGAAGGCTAGTCTGATGGTTCTTGTTGTTAACAGAATTTGGTTTTGAGGTAGTAGTCAAGAATGGAAACACACACATTAGAGCCAATCACTTATCAAGAATGACCCATGGAGAACTACCAATGGGAGTAGCTAATGAGCTTTCGGATAAATATGTATACAACCTAGAAGCGTGTCCATCTTTGGGTGAAATGATGCTACCTATGCTCACACATGGATCAAGTCATAAGGTCAACCCCAAGATAGGATAGGAAATCTAGAAAATAAGAAACCTTTACATTATGGCAGGTAGCTTTTATTTCAAAGACTTGAATGGAGTTCTATTGAGATGTGTAGAGTATGGAGAAAAAGAAATTCTCCACTGGAACATGCACAAGGGTATAAGTGGAAATAAATGTGACATTTAGGAGTGTATTGGACAGATATGCAAAGAGAAGTACAGGAATATGTGTCTCTCTATAACATATGCCAAGCATCCTACCCAAAGAAACATTCCTTTATGAGCTATTCCACGATAACACCTAATTGCAGTAGGCCTATGATTGAATCCCTAAAGTCACGAACATATCCAATAGGAGAAAGTATAGCAAGAAAATGATCCTTAGAGGAGAAAAGTAAGGACTATGTCATAATAGGCAAACAACTCTTTCAATGAGAACGAGATACTCAATTATGAATATGTGTCCATGAAGGAGAATATCTTCCAATCCTGGAAATGGCACATGCAAGAGCAGTTGGAGGTCATTTCTCAACTAATAAAACTGCAAAGATGATTCTCTTTGTGAATTATGGTGTCCAAATCTCCACGTCGATGCTGAAATGTATGTGAGAATTTGTGATTGTCAACTAACAAAATACCAAATTAGAAGAGATGGCATGCCTTTATGACCAATGGTTTGTGCAAAATCTTTCTCAAGATGGGGAATTGATTTTATTGGACCCATTAATCCCTCGACAAGAGGCTCTCATGCTAAGTACATCATAGTGGCCATAGATTACTTAACAAAGTGGGTAGAAACCAAAACTATTGAGATAGTGAATGATAGAGGTACACACTTCATAAATGAATTAATTGAAATGAACAAGTTCTTGATGATTCATAAAAAACTTGCACCCTTTCATCCACAAGCCAATGGACAATCATATAGTTCCAATAAGGAATTATGCACTATTTTGACTAAGATAGTCAACATTGGTAGATCTGATTGGGATAAACAATTGCATCATGCAATTCAAGCATTTAGAGTGGCATACAAGAAAATCATAGGAACTACTCCTTTTAGCCTAGTATAAGGGTAGAATGCAATTCTCCCACTTGACTTCTTAATCCCTAATCTTTGAGTAGCGAAAGGTATGAGTGGACAGACCACGAATTGTCTAAACAATTGGATCAAATAGAGAAGTTACAAGAGACTAGGTTGCAAGTAGTACTTGGAATCTATGCTGCCAAAAGAAGGCAAAAGGCCTATTATGATGCCCACTTGTCAATAGAATTTCTTCATATGGTGTTGTTAACCTAGCAATACTAGATGGAGATATTCTAGCCCATTACATGAGTGGATGTTGAGTAAAAAGATATATCAAGCCTCTCACTAAATGAATATTAGAAAGGCTCTTAGGAGCACAAAATTGTAAAAAAGAAGAGGAACCGATTTGACAGGAAGCTAGAGAAGAAGCAATGGAGAGAATATGCAAACATAAAGGGTGGATTTGAGAACAAAATGAGAGATACCTAAAGGGTGAAGAACCAATCCCTATAGCTAATTACTGCATGATGAATATCAAACACATTGGGCAACATTCCAAGACAATCATATTTAAACCTAATAATTGAGAATGAAGAGTATTTCTTGGTTGATTCTTTAATAGACACCAGAGCAACCCTAAGTAGTTTTTGTGCTTCCTTAGTGAACAAATTAAAGATGCCAAATACCCCAACATATGCCTACATGATTGGAATAGGATTCAATCACATCAAATGCTTAGGAGAGACAACCTTCTCTTTGCATCCAAGAAATAACACCATGCAACATCAATTGGTTGTCCACAATGACTCAAACTTGCTAGAAGAGCTCATCCTAAGTCACAATTGAATACATGAATATGAGATTACTCAAATTTAGCTCAAGGCTTTATTTTTGCCAAAATCTATTAGAAGAAAAACATTTGATAAAACCTAGTCTCTCAAGCCTTGTTGTGTCTACATTAGGTAATAGACATGATTCTCACCATGTTGAACTCAATTCCCAACCCAACATATCTCTCTTTAACAAATTGTGTCCTCATGAAATCCCATTACCAATCCCACCAAAACTAAAATCACCTCAAGGGGGTTCCAAAGAAGCAACAATACCAAGAGACGAGAGTGGAAGAATCATACTAGAAAACAAAATATAATAGTCAACAGGCATCTATACCACTAGAGGAAGGCAGATTTGGATCTCTGGGGACCACCTAAAAGACCATCAATGAGTTCTAAAGAGGTCACAACCAATGGTTCCTAAGAAAAAAGGAGAGAACAAAGCACCAAGATCAAACCAACAAGCTACTCCAAAGCATATTAAAGTCTCGATACCCAAGAAGCTAATGGATGTTAAACAGCATGATCAACGAATTTGGGTACCAAAACAAGAACTCAATAGAGTACGGACTACTTTACAAGCAACGAACAAGGGACTAGCATACAAAAAGAGATCTCAATGAAGGAATCCAACAAATGGGAGATCACTCAAGAAAAGCACGTCAAAAAAGAAGAATGTTAAGAACATTCTTATACGGAGAGCTAAGGCCAAAGAAATGCAACCAATGCATATGATGTCACAAGGACAACAAATTCAACATCGAATAACCAAGAAACAACAAGTGTGAAAACTAAAGAATGCTTATTCAAGTCAACAACAAGAGAAACATTGTACTTATTGCACACATAATGAGCTAAATGCACCTAGAGTAACCACAATAGGGCCATAGTACAAGGTCTTACATTCGGCACATTGCTTCTCTTCATCTGTTTAGTGGTGCACATTTCCTTAGAAAGGAATAGAAATTCACTTGTACCATTAGACTCAGATAATTTTCTCATTAATACTAACAATTCTTTTCATAAATGCTTCTAATATCACTAACTTTGATGTTTAATTGCCATATATATATATATATATATATATATATATATATATATATATATATATATATATATATATATATATATATATATATATATATATATATATATATATATATCAACAGCACAAAAATGTATATAATTTTTTATTTAAAATAATTAAAAAATACATACAAATCAACAATGTCACAATGTATAATCACACGAGGAGTACCAGACATGAAGGCATGCAACTACCTCCATGAGCACCAATCTAAGAGCACAAATTCCTTCATATGTCCTAATGATACTAATAAAGTGCTACTTACTTTGAGTGTAGATGGTAATAAAGCAAACAACCAAGATATCGCAAGTAGGAACTCTACCATTGGAATTTGCTACCAAAGCAAGAGGTCATTGGCTCATATATGGAAAAATAGCACAGGAGCATTTGTGTCTCATAACCATTTGTATAATGGACAAGGACCATGAGTTTATAGTGATGACTCAAGATTTCCAAATCTTACATCAAATGATATTCACCCAAGAAGTTTGGAAGCAAGCAAGACTTGATGTATATTTAAGGATGCTCATTTACATGCCTGATTTTGAGAGATGTGATCAGGTCATTAACACACTACATCCAGCATTAAACAAACCTTCAATACTAGAAGCAATAGTAGTACACATTAAAGGGAGACTAAGGACAATCAAGTCAGACATCAGTTAATAAAAAAATATTTTGGATGGGTGAAGGATGGAATGGTGGACCTAGAAGATATCTAACTGACCCATCAACATTTTTTGCTTTCCCAACATGAATAGATAGACAAAACCTCAAAATATTGTTGTCCAACTGCTATTTCGTGCAATAAAGCAAGTGGGGAACCAGATACACCTTACCCCATATGTGCAGGAAAGACTATTTGAAGCAAAATAGTGGGGACTACAAAAATTCTTGAATGGAAGTACCAATATCACCATATTACTATATCATGCATTGAATATTTGACAAAAGCTACTTTTAATTCCAACCACCCTAGAAATGGCTCAATTTATAAGTCTACATCTGTTTCATATTTATCTTCCTTCTTTGATCATGCAATATTAGTAGATTTTTGTGTACTAGTAGGCAAGCTCCATTTACCTTTGCCCTTCTGATTATCTAAGAAAGATTGATCTACAACATGCATAACTGACATATTTTGTCTAGATTGATCTTCTTGCAATAAAACAAAGATTATCTCCTCATAATTGAGGGGATTTGGGTTGCTTTTCATCACCAAATAAAGAGTAGAAGCAAAACTCTGATAAGAATCTGGAAGACCATTAAGAGTAGTTTTCACAGGAGACATATCTAGCAAGTTTTCATGGGAAAAATTCTACTCTTTCAAATCCTTGATGTATGTTAGAAAAGTGTCCATTGAATCTCAGTTTCATTCATATGTTCACTCTCCATTTTTTTTAAACGTAAGTGACACAAGCCCCATCTCATGTCTGGTATAGTGTGGTAAGAGTATCCTAAGCATCTTTGGTTGCTTAATGGGCATGTTTGATAGACAAAGATATCAAGGTATGTGCATGTGCATGTGCATCTCTTCCAACTTAAGGAAGCTACTCAATAGTAGGTGCAATAGGAATAGCAATAGGACCAAGAAATTAAGATCATCATCTTTGACATCACATGCATCATCTACTATCATAACATTTGCAAGTGTAGGACGTATTTCAACACCTTGCACAATATTCCACAAACCTTTTTCTATGGATACATGACATATCATGTTCACCCACAATGGGTAGTTAGAACCATCCACTTATCCTTAGGGAAAATGCCATTGCTTTCAACCAACACCAATGAATATACCCTCATGTAGAAAATCTATTTTTTCTCAAAAACATTGAACAAGAATACCCAATGGACCTCCATTGGACCTGTAGGATAATTTAAGATGCTTGTACTATCAAACTAAAAATTCTATATATCTTTTGCAAAAAAGGATGAAATTACATGCATAGTCAATATGATTATGCATTTGAAGGAAAAAATGATCTCAAATTAAAATTTCAATGAGTATGCTCACCAAATTTTGTGTCATCTTGAATTTGTGATCAGAAAGGTGTCGATAATGCCATGTAGAAAGTGACGACCTACTATAATACCAATTGTTGGAGTTTGAGGACTACAAAAGCACACAAAGAACAAGGCATCTAAGTGAATGTATAGAAATAAGTGGCTTATTAGGGTTTATATAGGTATATACAAGATGGGAGAAAAAGCCCTCTAAAATAGGAAAATAAATTTCCATTGACAATCCAAGCCATTTAAATCAAGCCTAAGTGTGATTTAAATAACTCATTTGTGAGCCCATCCAACTGTGGAACTTTATTGAGTGGTGGAGAATCAATGAAACCAATTATCTTAAACCTTGGAAGAGAGCCTTTTAGTCCTCCTAGTAAATAACCAACAACATCACTCACAAAAAAGGACATGTATAATAGTAACCAAGTATGTCAAATATTTTGCTAGGACTAGGACATCCATTATGTCATCCTCATTGAAAAAGCATTCAAATTGATGTTCATGACCATTCAAGAACCTTGTACTTGGATCATTTTTCCAAAGGCGAACAAAAAACTAGAAATATGAAAAACATTAATCACCATACTATTATGTTGATGGAATCTTCTTCCTCCTACCATCTCAACTCAATGTGGTCCCTCAAATATGACAAAAACTTTGTTGGTTGTCCTAGCCAGAATCATTATAGGGTAGAAGCACATTAATGTAGCACAAATAGCATATGTTTGGGACATTGTTAGTTAGAAATGCTCATTTGCATATGTTCTCCTCGATTTTGAATACTTCTCTCTCTCTCTCTCTCTCTCTCTCTCTCTCTCTCTCTCTCTCTCTCTCTCTCTCTCTCTCTCTCTCTCTCTCTCTCTCTCTCTCTCTCTCTCTCTCTCTCTCTCTCTCTCTCTCTCTCTCTCTCTCTCTCTCTCTCTCTCTCTCTCTCTCTCTCTCTCTCTCTCTCTCTCTCTCTCTCTCTCTCTCTCTCTCTCTCTCTCTCTCTCTCTCTCTCTCGCTCCCCCTCCCCCTCCCCCTCCCCCTCCCCCTCCCCCTCCCCCTCCCCCTCCCCCTCCCTCTCCCTCTCTCTCTCTCTCTCTCTCTCTCTCTCTCTCTCTCTCTCTCTCTCTCTCTCTCTCTCTCTCTCTCTCTCTCTCTCTCTCTCTCTCTCTCTCTCTCTCTCTCTCTCTCTCTCTCTCTCTCTCTCTCTCTCTCTCTCTCTCTCTCTCTCTCTCTCTCTCTCTCTCTCTCTCTCTCTCTCTCTCTCTCTCTCTCTAGAAAACACAATCCCTCACATTTGCATTGTGGTTTCCCTTCTCTTGGATTCGGACATGCACAAAAAATGCACACATAAAGCAAGTAGATGGAGCAAGACGAGCAAGAAAGTCTATGCTTAAAGCATGGAGAAATAGATGCTAAGAGCCCCTAATAGGTGCTTTTCTACACGGGTCTTTGAAGCCATCGAGTTCTCAGTGCTTGTTTAGCTTTCGGGGATGGGTCCTTGCACCACACAAGACCAGGTTACATCTGTCATATGGGACTATGAGAGTTAGAGAAAGAGGTAAAAAAAGAGGCACAAAGACTTTTGCACAAGGAGAAAAAATTGGATAGTATTATTTCCAGCCTCTTTAAGAAGAGGATTGAAGATCATTCTCAAGAGTTGAAGCAAGAAATGAGTTTTGTTGCTCAGCGTCTTGTACTATACATGATTAAACATCTTGTCATTGAGGACATGGTACTTAAAATTTCAAATGTTTTGAATATTTCACAACATGTTGGCTCATGTGAAGCAACAAAGTTCCAATCAAGAGCTCTTTATTAGAAACTCTAAATTTTCAATGATGTTGAATTCCAATGAGAACATGCAAATCGAAAACATTTCTAGGTTCTTGAAGATTGGATGTCACACTCCATACAAAGCAAGATCACATTTTCAAACTAATGGAGATACTATATTATTCTCATTAGTTGCTTTTCACAAGTTGCAATACGAAAGCCCACTCACAAAAGAAACAAGGAAGCTAATCTATAATTTTTAGAAAGATGAAATGTGTGTATACCCCAACAAAAAAGATGTCTATAAAAAGAGAATTGTGAAAAAAAAGCTTTATGCAATACCCAATGCATCTCTTGGAAGAACCTCAAGTAATCTCTTACATGTTGCTTGACCCACCTATCAATGATTCACCCACACAAGAGAAATCAAACACAATGCTTTCTCATTATGCACAATGACCTGAGAATTGTCAATATTCTAAAACTAACCTAAACTTATAGAGAGCAGATGTTATTGCCTATGGCCACAATTAGGACTTGAAACATTATTACCTGATTCATTTAGAAGGAATTTTTTCTTGGAGAATGCTACTTTCTGGATCTTACTGAGGGCTAAGTTCCTTTGGCATGCATTCATCAAGAGAAACAATGAGCCCTTATTCTCAAGAAAAATTTGGAAAGTTTCTCTATAATATGTTAATGACAAATTTAGGGCTAAATCTAATGTTATTGTTACACATATTCATATGGTGTATAAGCTGTCTAATGTAGGGATCAATTCTTGTTCCTCTTGTAGATATTTATGTTCAGTTCCAACAAGGACTATAGCTAAATAGGATAGTTGTTGCATTAAGCATCATAGTGAATATGCTTACTAGCATAGTGAACATGCCAACTAGCATAATCACTAATGTTGTTTAGCACAATCATTATGCTAGGTAGGAGAGTCAATATGCTAAATAGCATAGTCAGTGTGCTAAGTAGCTTTGAAAATATACCTACAAACATGTTGAACATGCTACATAGAACAATTAAGATGCTAATTAGCTTATTCATTATGGTAACTAGGAGGTCCATATGATAATTATCATAAGTAGTATGCTAATTAGCAAAAATTTTATGTTATTTAGAATAGTTTCTATGTTAATTACCATAGTCTGCATGCTAATTAGCATAGTCAATATGCTAAGTAGCATGATAGAATCTTGATTAGCATAGTAAATATGATAATTAGCACAAGTGTATACTAAGCAACACTTTCCTTATGCTAATTATCACAAATCAATATGCTAGTTAGCAAAGTCAATATGCTATTTAGAAAAGGAACTATGTTAATTAGCATGTCATTATGCTAATTAGCATGTCATTATGCTAATTAGCATGTCATTATGCTAATTAGCATGTCATTATGCTAATTAGCATATTACTTTTTTTATTAGCATAGTAGTTTGCTAATTAAAAAATTCATATGATAATTCACACATTCATTATATTAATTAGGATATCAGCATGCTAAATAGCATAGTAGTTTTTTAACTAGAAACAATCTGTGATAATTAGCACAATCACTACGCTATTCACCATAGCCAATATGCTAATTAGCACATTATATATGCTAATAAGTGTGGTCATTATATTAACTAGCACTGTTATTATAATAATTAGCATATTATCTATGATAATTAGCATAGTATCTATGATAATTAGCATAGTCACTATCCTATTTAGCACAATCAACATGTCAATTAGCATGGCTAACATGTTGATTAGCATTACCATTATGCTAATTAGCATAGTATGTATGATAATTAGCACATTCACCATGCTATTCATCATGGTCAATATGCTAATTAGCATGTTAGGTATGCTAATTAGCATAGGCATTATGTTGATTAGCACTTTCATTATGATAATTAACATGTTTGTATGCTAACTAGCACATTCAATATGCTAACTAGCACATTACATATGCTAATTATTGTTTAAGATATATTCACAAGCTCATTGTCACATGATCTATGCTTGGATAAATTTAGCATCTGAGTATAAAATCTAGTGTCCCATACCACCCTATTTTATATTCACATTGATGTGTGAGTGATACTTATCCTAAAGTCAAAACATATCTTGATAGAGTACCTTTTTACTTCAACTCTTTAAAAGAATTTTGAAGTTTCAGGCATTACCTCTAACTTGATATTCTAGGTTTTGATTTCTTCACATGATTATCATACAATCATGTGCTTTGCCTTGAAAACTTGAAAATCTCTTGATAGAATATCAATTCTTCTTTGCTCCAGTTTTTAAATGAAAAACGGTCATAACTCCAAGTTCTTGAATTTCTAAAATTCAAGTCCAATTGGTTATTCTTGAACAATTTTGTAGTGACAAGAGCTTTTCACTTCTTGTCTTTAGATTCCTTTCTTACTAATGCTTTAGGTACCTACCCTGGCCAGGACTTTACAGGAATCTCTCTACTGCGTAAGTCTAAGCATCCGCTCATGCTTTCTGGATTTGTATCAAAATCCCTTTAAGGATAGGTAAACATTATGTTTTGCCTTCCACAGACTTAATTACCATCTTCACACTTGCAAATTACACTCTTGGAATTCCTTAACTTTGTCCAGACTTGGAACAACTTATTATTTTCACAATTTTCCATTGGATAAATGGAACTTGAGTGAATAATTTCCAAAATGAATTTTATTGCCAATGCTTGGGAAAACTTTAGAGTAGTTCCAATCGCAAGTTCTTGGATAATCATGCCCAAGCTTGATCAAGTCTGGTTGACCTTGCAACTAGGATAAAGACTTAGTCTTTATCTTCCTGAACTATAAAAAGCTTCTTTGCTTACCCGCGGGATTTTTAGAGATCTTTCCCTCAATCTTACATCCAAGCATACATTGATACCTCTCAAATTCCAAAGCTAAGAATCTCTGATAAACCTTTAGGTTATATCAGTATTTGGACTTAAGTACCAGTACTAGTGGTTTGGGAATTACTAGGAACTACTTGCTATTAAACTTACGTGAAAGATGGACTTATTTATTTGAGTTTGCTTCAAGTTATAGCATAAATAATTTCCTAGAGTCCAGTATACTCTAGAATAGAGAAGTTAGGAATTGCTCAGTAGATTGACAATTCCAAAGAACTTTTAGCTCAAGTCTTTGAGAAAAGTTCCTAAGTTGGATAATATTCATTTTGAATTTGAATTGGTCAAGTTATAGTATGGTTGACCCAAATGAAATGGTAAACTTTCTCCTATAATTTACATAGGCTTTTTAAACCCAATCGAACAAAGTAGTCCTCTAGTCGGGTGAGAAAATCAAGTAACTATTGGATAGGAGTAAACCATTTTACAAACATCCAAGTTAGATGTTTTGAGCTAACTAAACTTCGAGTTCTCCAAATCAAATTCAAGTAAATCAAGCGTTCACGAAGTCTTGTAAGAAATAAGAATCCCTCCTTAATTACTAAATCCATGCATCAATCATGCCCAAAAACGGAATAGTAATTTGAATCCACCAAATTCAGATATTTGTGCCCAGATCATACCTAGTAAAAAATTGTGAATTGGCTAAGGATGTTTTTAGATCCACCCTTATTATTCATTCACTACTTTGTACTAGTTTAACAAAGTGCAAAGCGAGACAGTGTTTTGAATCATTTGGGCAGGGATGACACCACAGAGATGAGACATGTTCTTCCAATTCTAGAACATGACCATATTCTTTTAGTTTTAGAACATGAGGCTCGAGGGTTGCCTACAGTAGTTATATAGCTCTACTTCGAGGACAAAAATATTTTCCAAGGGGGAGAATATAATAAAGTGAGTCTATGATCTAAGGGTCCGACCCGTTAAGATGGATTTGAAATCGGACACCATTTGGTCAGCTGTGTGTATGACCAAAGATCTTGAGTCTAGACTTACTAAGAGGTCACGTGCTCTTGTGAACAAGTGATTCACTTAGCTTAGTGCTTAAGTCTCAAGGATGTGAAGGAGGTCTTGGGTTCAATCCCCATGGAATACATGGGGAGAGTATTTTGCCCAAAGAGATCTAGAGCCTTCTAGAAGCATCCACTTGAGTTAAATCGAGTTAACTAGGAAACTTAGCGCACATGGAGTTACATGGTTGACACATGGATGCTTAGTATCCACCTGCCCAAGAAGGCACTCTCCTAAAACGAGCTATATATATAGGCACAAGGTTGGGAGGAGAATCATCTCTCTGGCACATGGTGGTCGTAATCTTGCATTAATGAAAAGTAAAAGCTTCCTCATTATTCAAGATGTTCTTTATAAACTCAAACAAAACAAAATACGTCCACATCTCATAGGTGGTAATTTGGTAAAGCTTTGGACTCTTGAGGCAGAGGTCCAAAGTTCAACCCCTGAGCTGGACATGTAATGGTTTTGATCAGTTTAAAACAATTGTAACCCAACCTACCAATTGTAACCCAATCTAACCCCTGCTTTGTGAGATACAAGAGTCTCGCGAGTACTATGTCCATTCACATGTATAGTTGTACTTTCAAAGTTAAAGCCGAGGGGAGTAAGCACTTGTCATACCTTCCGTTATTTTTAAGACAAAATATGTCATGGATTTCTTACCACATGAATGAGAGTTGAAGCACAAGGAGGCACTTTTGACGTCAATATACAACTCTTCACTTCGACGTTGGTCCATAATTCGACTCTTGAAGCCTCTGCCATCATTGATGACTATACCTCAAGCGACCACTATCATTGATGACTATACCTCAAGCGACCACTTCCTGTTCCTTGACCACCTCACTTTGGTGTTCACATACACCTTCAGCGATCCCATCCCGAGCTTCGTTAATCTTCCTCCTAGCAGGAGCTCTTGTTCCTGCATTTTTAGCACTCGTCTTCTTGGTGTTCTTCTTCATACATCCCGCTCCTTCCAGCATTATCTCATCTTACCCATTCATGCCATCCCATTACGCTCTCATATTTCCCATTCTTTCCATCCAATTACCTCCTTTTTCTCACAACCCTCATTTTCTTGCATATCTGCGCTTTCATTCTTGGCATTTGTCCTACCTAATTATGGCTTCTCATGAGGTTGAGGCTGACCAGCCCAAGCCATGCAACCAGACGCCAGTTCTTCCAATTCGGGGAACACCACTAGCAGGGGTGGAGATTCAAGCGACAAAACCTATAGAATTATCAGGGTTCTGTACGTCCTCACAAGCTATTCTACGCCAAGTAGATCATACATTCTGTGAGGGCAACATCTATACATAACTTTGGCTGAAAGGTCGTACACTACAGTTCAATATTGGAAGTCAGGATACTTACTTTCAATCATGTAACAAAATAATAACGTGTCCACAAAGATTGCCCCACAGCCATGAAAGTTTACCCTCGACTTTGAAAACAAGTTGCACGTCGCATAAAAACACCACTTAGGTATAACCGCGTTTCCTTGTCAACTGACATACCCCGACTCCAAAGAGCTATCCACCAACAAAACCAGTTGATATTATAGTTGCTTTCGCAATATGAACTCAAAAAACACTACTACAACCAGAATGCCGCTAGAGAATAGAACTGGTTGAATTATCCGAACAAACTTTATACAGATAACCTTTCAATGCTAGCTGCAGATGTTGGGGACATATAGGGAGATGAAATTCCACAACCTGGCAATACTAGGCACGCCCATCTTTCCTATATATTATAGATTTATGTCCTAGAGCACTGAAGATGCCTCATAAACGTATGTATCAAGCAAACAATGTGATTTAATATAGCTCTGCTTTCGCCAAGCCATTCATTGTAAGTGCATAGTTATCGTTGTTCTTGACAGAGGAAAGCTGATTATTTGGTGACACTTCCCATGTCAATTCCACTCATCTGTACAACCACCAGAGCAGAGTTCAAAATACAGCATTCTGCCCTTGTCAGGAAACTCAGCAAAAGTGAAAATTGAACTCCATAATACCATTGAAGAAACCTTTTTACGGAAAAGTTTCAGAGGCACCCATTATCTCGCCTTAATGGGGACATTTAACAAATGATTATGGTACAGGTAGTTTGTCAAACGCACATTGGAGTCTTTGGAATCTTTATTATACTTAGGAGGTGAGTGAGATATCCACATGCAATGATTCACATCAAAATCATAGGATCTAGCTCCCATTATAGTAAAATACCCTTGTGAAGCTCCACAGTCATATTAGTGATGCACATGCTTCAAATGGAGAGTGCATGGGTTAAGAGGTGGAGCAGATTCCATAGCACGTTCCTTTGCTTGCCTGATGTTATGTCAAGCAGTAAATGTCTGCTGCCTCATTAGTCCCTCTGCTGAAAAGCACACAACATTTTTTATACAATGGCAGAAGCCGGATAGGTCTCTAGCTATCCTCGCGTCTTAGCCCGCTTCATTCCTGAATTGCTGAAAGGTGATGAATTCCCACTCCAGGATGGAGAATCCTCCCTCAATGTGCCATTCAGCATGGCAAGTTCTCGAAGTTGCTGTTTCTTAAAGTAATCATGTGACTCATCCTGTAAAAGAACATATGCTATTAGCATACGATTTCTAATAATCAAGGGCAGCATTGAATCAAACATGTGTTTGTGCACGTGTGCATGCATGCACACATGAGAAGGAAAGAAAATAGTGAACGGCAATGAATGGTTAGTTGAGGTGGAACTCAATAACTCGGATGACTACATATGGTTTGTTTGATGTTGGTTTCATAAAATCATACCACTGGCTTGAGAAGGTCTTCAATAATGTCACGAGCTTGATTCAACTGGATGTCAATAATGTTAGCAGGTTGCTCTGCTTCTATAAGAACATGCAAAGGCTCGTTGAGATGCTCATAGCCAGGTTTGTCTCGAAGCTTCTCCTCCTACAAAACGTGTATATATATGCGGATTCCTAATTAATTTTTATTCATCAGAAACAGGATAACATGCTTAGAGTTCATGAAAGAAATAGAACCATGCTTATCGTTCCACAAGCTGAAATCAAGTATTTAACACACCATAAGGTATCAAATATGCATACATTCCCCAGAACAGAGATGATGTTTAAAGATCCTCCATGTGTTCTCTTACAGATAAAGCACACGATCCTCCATGTGTTCTCTTACAGATAAATGCCTGGGGTACTCGATCCATAAAACAAAAACAATCACAGCAAGCTGCTCAAGCTCTGTTGCAACTATTAACCATCAACCTAATCTAAATGGATTTGGAACCCCAATTACATAAAGTTGTATGAAAATTGAGCATTTATTTGCATAGATTTCCAGCTACGATGACATGGAAGTTGAGCATTTTAAAGGTACTAAGTTACTTTTAAGTGTTTCCATGGAAGCCTAAACATCAGTCACCATATGAAAGACACATGAACTACTTACAGGTCTATTATAAAGGAGAAGTGTGGGAGAGCTTAGTGATACTTCAAGGGAGACGAAAGAAATAGTGCAGCATTGGATATGACAAAGCACACAGATACTATTTCGAAACAAGATGACACATTGATGAATTTCATTCTAAGATGTGTGTTCTCATACACAAGGATCAATGATTAATTTGTGTCCATTAGCATGATGAATGGAAAATCACAATTGTCTTAGAATCTGGATTCTTCATTTTCTGGTAAGTACTCAGTTCTTAAAGTTATTTCCAACTTTAACCTTAGCAGTAACTTTTAGAAGGTTGAGCGGGATTTATTTACATTCTACCAAGACAGAACATACCAAAGCACCTGCTGGATAGCACCCAGCTGTTCTACTTTTATTTAGTCTTGGAGTAAAGTAAAGCATAAAACAACGACCATATCAGCTTACACAAATGAATGGGCTACTATACATGGGGGTGCTACATAGGTCGACATGTAGATATCTCTCAGATTGTATGCAGCTGGTCTTCACCTACTGCCCCTATTCATCAGCTCCATGCAGTTTTCTATCTGCAGCTCTCATGCTCTTTCAGCCCTATATGTGCAGCTAGTCTTCACTGTTCCTATTCATCAGCTCCATGTTGTTTGTTATCCACAACTCTCAAGCTGTCTCAGCCCTATGTAAAATCAAGCTGTGGAGTTCAGTCTCAACCGCGTGTACCTGCTTGTTTATAGTGGTTCAGTGTCAGATTTTTCCTACTCCATTTAGTCTCAGTCCATAGCAGGAGGTTTCTCTCAGCGTGTTCAGTCTCTTTTTTCTTTGACCTCAGTCTTCAGCACTCTGCTTCAGTCTAATGAGCTACGCTCAGCCTCTTCATGGTTTATGAGGAATCTTCTTTTTCATTCAGTATGATTCTATTGTTTTTCAATCCTAAACTCTTTTGTTATTAGATCCTGCACAGCATGTAAGCAAAGTTTCTTGTATATACTTGAGTAAATACAGCTAGTTTTTACCAAACAGTTTGTTTCTCCATCTCTTTTTGTTAATTTTTTAATATTCATGATTATGATCCTGTTCATGTTTGTGTGCCTATATGTTAGAATATCCCCATGTTCCAACGCCATTGTCATCATTGTAAGCAAATAGAAAATAGGATGCCAAGAAGATTCTGAGGTACAAAGAAATCCAACATCCAAATATGATGCAACAAAACATTATCAAGCAGCACACTGCTGACATAATGGTCATAATAACTCAAAAAGCTACATTCTGCATCGAAATATTGAACAAACAGAAAATAGGATGCCACATAAATTGGGGAAAAGTTTGATCTTGGACCTATTCCTGTTGGAGATCAATGCTAAATGATGCTCTAACATGTTTTTGTATTTTTGCACTGTTATGCTGTTTCTTATCATTTTTAAAAATCATTTTTCATATTTTCTGTATCAAACAGTGGTTATGAAACAAAATGGAAATGAGAACTGGAAAGTCAATCCCAAAACTATACTATGTTGAAATTTTCATCAAATTTGGACTTATACTTCGGGAAATAGTAATTTCTGAACGTTGCAGAATTTTCTCTTAATTTTCCAGCAATAAAAATGCTCAAAATTTATGGCTGAGATTTGATCTAAAGACAGATGGCTAAGATTGAAAGATGGTTTTTGCACTATTCATAAGTGGCTCTTATGAGAATTCTCAACTAGAACCTAAGGTCCGAGGCTATACAGTTTAGTAGAGTGTGGCAAGAAAGAAAAAGAAGCTAATTAAATTATCAAAAAGCATAAACTTGAAATGAAAGACCTAAACATTATGTTGATGAAAACGTAATGAGAATTGACAATTTGAATCATGAAACTCAATATAGAGATAGCATATAATATTATATCAACATTACCAATAAGAAGCAGGTTATATAAACAATTGCATCTACCATGTTCGCACAATCCTTATAAGTGCAAGCTGGTCACATTTAGTACAGAGATTTTACATTTAGAAATGAAAAAGTAACCTAGAATCAAGAGAAAACCATGCAAAACACAGACCGGTACACTGCTAATTCTCAAAACGTGTTTAATAATGTTCATCACTGAAATATATTTTATATCAAATTTGATGAAGCTCCAAATTTTATATGTCTATACAATAAAAACAACCTATCTAGAGGAGGATATGATACACATACCCAAGTCACATACCTTATCAGTATCTCTTACAGAGCCTCTTCCTCGTATGAAGACACGGCACCCGGTACTACTCTCCACACGTTTTAAGGAATTGCCCCTCGGGCCTAGCAAACGGCCTACGAAGTTGAACTGCAAATCCAAAAGAAAAGAAGACATTCACAGAAGACACATTTTCTTCAATCAGGAGTGCAATTTCGCAACTGAGTGCAACCTCGTAAAGTCAAAGATAATAAAGAAAAATAGTTCCATTACTGTGGGGTATTTGTCTACAGGTACTTCGATTCTTATTATCTTTTTGACGATAGGACCTGGAGAGCCTCCTGTGCTAGATAAACTTCGCCAGGGCATAGAAGAGACTAGCCTCTGTGAGATATAGACACATATATATGCAAAAGACTAGGTCAACAAAAGGGTGCAAAATATTACAAAGTCACTCGACTTAGAGAAAACGAAAAAAATAACCTCTGAATGAAATGAAGACCAGCCATTTGAATCAATTCCCGATCCATTTGACATCATACCCCCAGGGGAAAGGAGACTACCATGTTCTATAGAGTCATGATCACCATATGAAGTAGTCCCCACTAAACTTGTTAACTTCATGATCTCTGCATAAAGAATCATGAGGAACATTTAAAACTTGTGACAATAAACTTGAAGTTCTAAACAAGCTATAAAACACTTTCATGCCAATCAAGTTTCAACAATCAAGATATCGATTTCTTTTTCACTCATTTGGACTTCATGTTATTAACAAGAGAGATGTTGTAAGGGTCGATATTTTACACTCTTTTCGAAATGGATATCCACACTTGAAAAGATTCGGATCGGGCTTTCCTAACTTTCATCTCGTAGTTTTTCTTCACCTTGACGAGCTCATAATGAAAAGGTTTCCTGCTATGTTATATTTTGAACTCTGTTGAGCTAATCATAGACTTTCAATTCAGGAAATAGAAAATGCTTGATTTCTGGCTACAACAAGAAATGGCAAGGGCTGTCCAGTTCATTTTACCAGTAAGTAAACAAGCCGGGGTGGGGGGCAAAAAGTATAACTGGGGTATCAGAAGCTCAAATGGTGTGCATATTATATGATAAAACAGAACAAGTAAATAAGATGCCGATTAGCACAAATGGCACCATGTATCAATCATGAAAAAATATCAGCATTATATACACCAGTGAAAGGTTCGTAAGTGAGGAAATGTGCATAAAATGCCTTCCATCTGCACGGTTAACTGTTTCACACCAAAATGGATACGGATTATCAGTACAAACCTAATCAAGACGCAAAGTACACCTTCAATCCCATGCAAGTCAGTTATCTTTGGATAGAACAGCAAAACACAGCAAAAACATGTCTATCAACTTTTTAGATGGATTGTTTTTAATCAAGAAAAGAGGAACTACGAAATATATTTTGCTGCTAGTGTTATATGGAAGTTTGTTTCATGCGTGTATATTATCTAGTCAAAACATTCACACTAGAGCAAACTGTGAACCCATTAGGGAGGAGTAGAACCTCCATTTGGGTGGGCCCTTCTTATAGTCAGCCATTTGAAACAATATGCAAAAGCTTTGAAGGATTTTGTATTTGTTGTGTGTACTGCTTAGTTCAATTCTTCAAAAGCTTCTGATGTTTTGATTTGAGTTTGTGCGGCCAGACTATCTTCTAAAGCCTTCCATAAGAGAACCTTAAGGTACTCCCATCTTGCTTCTGGAGATCACAAGACCAACAAAGTATGATGAACCAGAGACAATGCAGTGCTAAGCTGTCCTCTCAGAAGACAACAAAGTCCAAGATAGTCTTCATGCTCTCCACTCTCCCTCTGTGTAGTTTCTGCATCCCTACAAAAAACTACGTAGAGCATCAAAAATGCCTCTTGTGAATCAAGTGGCAACTAATAAGCTACTCATGTGCATCCCTCAACACCAATTCACTAGCCATTGTGAAGTACCACCACAAGCTAGCTAGAAGCAGGGAAGGTTCCTCACCCAATCAGAGTCCATAGCATATTCAATCTTCTAGGTAAATACCCAGAGAGCTACCAACACAAATAAGGCACCAGGAGGGCTACCAACAAGGGCAATTTCCTCCACCAAATTTGGCTCCAACCATGTTGTGTCTTCATACGTATCGCGACAGATGCCATCAATGATCACCCTAAAGAGGGTATGATCATGCCTCTCCTAGCATAACCTCCATGATCTCCAACATGTACTAAGTCCATCCTAGGGACTATGTGTACACATGGGTTTTCCTATATGTAGGAAATCCCCTAATAGGGAATGCTAGAATAAGCTACCCTCTAGTAATGCATACTACATAAACAGCGGTTCCATGAGAAGCTAAGCATTCAGATCGTAAACTCTCACTATGGAACTAAAAATGAGGACCCTCTCCATAACATAGTTGACCAAAGACGACTCTAATGACTTCACGACCCCTCGAGTCAAAGGAACTATCTCATGATAAGTTTGTAGTGGTGTTAGTTCTCCACTCTTTGAACCTTGTACTAGAGACAATTTACATGCACATGATCTGTGTTTAACCTCATTAGGTATAGCATCACGAGCATCTTGATGGATACCTCCAAGTGAAGGTTCATACCCCATGCATGAACTATGCGCCAAACCTCAACTCGCATGGCAACTCATGCATCTGCCTAGGTTCATACCCCATGCATGAACTATGCGTCGAACCTCAACTCGCATGGCAACTCATGCATCTGCCTCATATAAAGGGTCCCAAATGTACGCACAATCTCTCTGCCTTTTCTCAACAAGCATGGAACTATGTGCATAACAATCGTCACTTCATAGAGAAGGTCCCATCCTACAATCATGCAAAAGCACCAGCCTACTAGGTTAAGGTACAATATATATATATATATATATATATATATATATATATATATATATATATATATATATATATATATATATATATATATATATATATATATATATATATATATATAGGGATTAGCCATGAGTGCCAACATAATCTCCTCTTGATTTGTATCTCCCTTGCCCTACTATGAAAGTAGTCCAATGGTAGTGGATACTTTCCTACCATCTTTCTCTCACAGTAACCAATACTTGGGGTCCATGCTTGGACTAACTACCTTGTCCAATGATGGCAACCATATGATAGCTCCTACCAAGAAAAAGATGCACATAGTCGAGACCTCTATGGAACCAAAGAGCATACTCCTCGTATGACCTGAGGGAATGCCACTATATAGGTAATACTCTCCAAAAGTGTTATCTCAAAAGCTCACCTCAACACACCTACAGCCAAGTGATGGCCATCACCCCAAATGCATGGTATCCCATAACACCATGCCCACACCATACATGTGTGTAGGGGACTCCACCATGGGCCAAGAGTCCAAGGGCCTCATACAAAGAATGAATAACAAGTGAGCCTTTCGGTCCTATTTATAGATTCCTTTAAGGAGGTGGCTAAGTTCATAGTGGAAGACACTCCACAGTGCATACTTAGCCGGACACATTAACCACGTACCCATCTTGATGTCCTTTGGATTTGGGGACATAACACATGTCATCCCATTATATTGGTTAGTAAGACTAAACTTTTTAAATCCAAAAGTTAATAAAACTATCAAACGAAGAGCCACAAAGCCAAAAGGCCACATGGGGCCCCACAATAGTTTTATCCATGAGAGCTTTAAAATGAAATATGCATGTGCCATATACTCTACACGTTCTACCCTCCTTGATTGATGGTATGCACTATGCAAGACCTAATTGTATGTACATCTCCATAGACAAGGTTTTCCTCTAACTTAAATGTCCTCACTCTGTGACAATACAAATCCTCCTACACATGACCTATTTACCATGTATTATACATCCCCTTTCTTATACCTACAACTACAACTCTTACTTTTAGAATAAGAAAGCTATGCACAACTCTGATGTATGAGACATCAAGGACCATATTTACTCCCCAAGCTCTACCACTACTTATGTGCAAAGTTGGCTTCAAGAGTACTTATGAAGAAGGTGGTGCAACAATCGATGAAGGCCCTCACGAATGCAACTAGCCATCCTTTGAGACAAATAATCTTGCTCACACCACCTTTGCACGAATATGTGCAATGACATGACATGCTCACTTAGCTATGTTCAATTACACCCATTAAAGGTTTACATATCTAGCATGACCTTAGATAGAGAATCCACAATGTCGATACCAATACCCTCTGACCCATGATTCATCAATTTGACATCCAATAAGCCTAGAGGATATGTTAGAGAGGGCTTATAAGGCTATTGACGGAGGGCACGAAGAACTACGCAATGATGTGCTTGGTTGCTCCAAACACCAAGGGGAATCGGGTAAGCTTCTACATGAGGAGAAAGAAAATAGAGAGAGAAAGCGCCTTGTGCAAAAAAATGAAGAAGTACATAAAAAGCTTCTGAAAGTCCTTAACTTGAAATGTGAGTCAAGGCCTTAGTTTTATTAAGCTGAAGAATTTGATCACTCACTTGAATGTGAATAGGCTAAAACAACCATAAGTCATTGAAAATCATACAAAAAATGCCTATATTGTTGGAAATGCAACCTTCCACAAGAGGGATTGCACATATATTCTAAGTTTTGGTCAAATTTTGACAAGGTCAACCTGGTCAAACCAAGGTCAAGGTTGGTCAAAATTGGTCAAAGTACGCAGAAATTTTTTATTACATATTTGGAAAGAGCTACTCAAGAACTATCCAATGATATATCATATGCATTGGAGCAGGTATGAAGGTCCAAAAGTCAAACCCTAATTTCACGACAAATTCGCTTTTCACTTATTATTAACCAAGGACCAAGACTAAAGGTTTAAAAAGCATAAAAATCAATGGTCTAGATTATTTCGCATCAAAAGCATCCTAAAGCAAAGTTAACAAATTTTAAAAAAAAAACATTAAAAAAAACTCAATCCCGAGAATTGTGCCCCAATTCGAGGGAAGCTATTTTTCGAGCTTTTTAGGGTGATTTTTCGCATTGCTTTTATGAGGGTTGTAAAAATTGACACATCATTGTACCATAGCTTCTTCAAGATCTCCACGTATAGGGTTTGTGAGAAGACTCTTTGTAAGTATATTTTGGTAGTTCTAGAGCTATTTTGTAGGAGCTAATTGCTCCTTTGACAATCTCATGTACATTGTCTCACTTGTCTCTCTCTATTGTCTCTCTATACACACTTTCTCTCTCTATATGTTAATAGTGGGCCTTAAAACCAACATATATCTCCCTAATTTTGGGGTCAAAAAATTATATAAAAAATATATCTAGAAAGCTCTCAAACAGAGCTATCCCTTGAAAGGATGGAGATATAGAAAAGGAGAGTCCTTTGGACCTTTATCCCCAACAATCCTCCACTTAAAAGGCCAACAAGACTCCTTTAAACTACGTAACTCCCACCATCTTCACACATAGCTGGTGTTGTGCCTTGGATAGACACTTAATGGGCATTTGTAGGATTATGTGAAGTGTTGACCTTGATCAAAGTGACAAGGCCATCCTCCAACACCTCTCTGATGAAGAGGTATCTCACATCAATATGCTTTGTGCAAGAATGGGACATGGCATTCTTTGTAAAACAAATGACACTCTGACGATCACAACCAAGAACAAGTGACTTGTCAAGCAAACCAAGCTCATTACATAGGTGTGCTAACCGAATGGCTTATTTAGAAGCCTCTATGGCAGAAATATATTCATCCTCGGTTGCAATATGCAGATAGTGCTACTATACTTTGAAGTCTAGATGTTCATCTCTAGCCTCATCAGACATCGTGATGGATGCCTATAGTTATACATGAGAATGTGTGAATTGGAACAATTGGGCAAGGGTCCTATAAATAGGACTCTTGGGCTCATTCTTATTCATTCTCGCGATGAGCGTCGAGACTCACACTCATAGGCAGAATCACCCACACACCTGTACGGTGTGGGCATGGGGGCATGGGATTCTAGGCCCTTGTGGTGATGGCTTCCATGTATGGCTACAAGCTCCCACACTCGTGGAGGGTCGTTGTGGACCCTATAGCTGCGAGGTGAGTTAGATATCCAATTCCCTATGTGTGTGAGTATGGCATGTGTCATGCCTTGTGTTGCAGGGCTGATCCTAGAGGGATCTAGCATTGGTATCAAAGCCTCGTCCTACAAGGAGGAACAAGGCATGGCAACATACACAATTTCACTATAGCTCATGGAGATGGGATGGTTTAGCTTGATATGCTTTTAAACTCACCTGTTGGAGGTGGTATGGGACGCATCCAGCAAGAGCATATGCAAGCCAGTGGTCTGGACCCTGTCCGAAATCAATAGGTGAATTTTTACTACACAAAAAGCAGATCATGGAGGGGGTGGCTGCATCTTGACCCCATAACCTCTTTACCCTCAAAAGAAACAGAATGCTGCTGTTTAACAAAGTGTGTTGCTGTCAAGGGATTGTTTTTTGACAACTCAAGGTGTGTGCAGCACTCCATAGTCCTCAAAAGCTATTTTCTTTCTCATGCCCCTTAATAGGGACAAATTCTGGTTGCAGCATGTTGGGGAAGACCCCTTTCATAACTAGGAGGTTGAGCCCCCTTGTTGCACGAAGGGAGTGCATCTCCAAAAAACAGTTATAATCTGAGTTTCTTTCCATAAAAGGCAAACGTTCTGAAAGAAATATCTGCCAGGGGTGATATGGATGTCACAAGAGCAATAGCCAACTTTGGTTCTGTCAAAAACCATTTCCCTGCTGATTGGATCAGTTTTGGGGGGTCTTCATACACAGATGGCACATACACAACTGGGTGCCTCTTTTTTGGCTGCCCTCCTACATGGATGCTTGTGCTTGGGAATGGAGGAACCTTGGGTGTATGTTTGCTGCTTGAAAGCTGCATGTGGAGGAGTAGGGGCAGGAACTTTGCTGGAATCCAAGGATGCTGAGAGAAAAAACTTAGGGCTGAAACAAGAAAGTCAAGGAGGTGAACTTCAAAATCTACATTTAATTGTGGATAAATGTTTTCCACAAGTGCATACTATTTTTGGCTCTAAAAAAAATGACTTATTAATTTTTATGGCCAAAAATAGTAACTTTTTATGTGGAAAACTTTTTATTTTGGAAGCCAGTCAAGGAATTCAGCAGGTTTCACAAAAATAGAGGTGGCAAAAACTTGCTATTTTGGACTGAAAACTTTTTGTATGAAAGGAGTTCCCCTCTCATTCGCAAGTATTCAGCTCATTTTGCGAAATTTGCAATCAAGTTCAGCAGAACACCTTCTTCGATTGGAGTTACCCCCAAAACCTCTTCTATTTTGAACTACCCTCCTACATCTTCACTAATGGAAGGATTTTCTCAACCCATTAGCTCTAAGCCATCTATGGAACAAACTCTAGCCCAAAGATTGGACAAGATAGCTTCTTTGATGCCTATTGATTCGCACGGGCTATGTCAAGAGGAGTCGAACTTTCCATCTATAAGCATAGAGACTTCTTCGGTGGCTGCCCTAGGGCAATAGTTGATGAAGTTCAAAAGCAGGTTGCAGAGCTAAGAGCCACCCAAGTGCACAAGCCCTTGCCAATGACCATGGGGTCGTTGCCACATGAGTTCCTACCAACACCTTTTAGAGGCGATGCAAAAGAGTGTTAGGAGGGCCTTATCAATACTTGTGAAAGAGTGTGAGGGCCTAATCGATACCTGATTGGCAAAGTGGATAGGTTTTTTTGACATGTATACATTTACAAATGCCCAAAGGATTGGCACCTACAATTCATGTTGAAAGGAACGACTTATGCCATAGTGGGTAGCTCTGGAGCTTCAATGAACCTCATGGAAGGAGTTTAAGGAGATCTTTTGAGGCCACTTTGTTCAGACCGATAAGGTCCACACTTACAAGAAACCCTTTAGGTGTGAAATGAAAAAAGTTTATGCTTGATGCATATTCACAGGAATTCTAAGACCTCGACCAAAAGAGTCAACCTTTGAGGAGCCACACGAGTGGCTACTAATTCTATATCTTTTGGGATTGCCATCAAGAAGGAACTTAGATTAGGTTACCATCAAAGTCACCATCAAGAACAAGTACCCATTATCCAAGATAGATGATTCGATTGATTGACTGTCATAAGTATTTCACAAAGATCGAACTTAGATCATGTTACCATCAGAAATGGATAGCACTAGGGAATGCCTCAAAAACTATGCTCCGTACATGGTATGGACATTACCAGCTTTTTATCTTGCCTTTCAACTTGACTAATGGTCCAACCATTTTCCAATAAATGATGAATGATCTTTTTCGTCCATATCTACGGAAGTGCAATGTAGTGTTTCTTGACGATATTTGGTCTATAGTAGGACCATAGATGATCATCTATACCATCTTCGTCTCGTCTTGTGCATCCTACGGAAAAAAAAGTTTTATACAAAAAAGAGTAAGTATGAATTCTTTCGCATCGAGTTACTTTACATGGGACATGTCATCTCACGAGGTGGTGCAAAGATTGATAACTATAAGATACGAGCCGTGCAGTATTGGCCTATTCTCTGGATCCTTAGGCAAGGTGAAGAACTTTTTAAGATTCATTGATTCTTTAGCAAATTCATCAGGGAGTACGCTCCCCTTAGGCAAGGTGAAGAACTTTTTAAGATTCATTGATTCTTTAGCAAATTCATCAGGGAGTACGCTCCAATTGCAGGACCCTTCATTAGGCTACTAAAGGAAGTCCATATTGGCAAGCATGGTACCAGTCCACTAGTGGAGACCGTCGAACCTTTTTGTGATAGAGATGAATGCTAGTGAGTTTGTTATAGGGACCGCTCTCTACCATGAGGGCTACCCGTAGCTTTTGAGAGACAAGCTCATTGATATTGAGAGACAATATACCACCCAAGAGAGGGAATTATTAGTGGTCATCCATGCATTGAAGGTGTCGCACCATTACTTGTACGCGACTCATTCTCTTCACTATTTGGACTTACCATCCTTCTTTGAAGTATCTATGTGACCAACTTTACCTCAGAGAATGAAAGACGAGGTGGACCAAACTCATGCAAGAGTTCGATTTTGAGATTAAATATAGGAAGTGTGACACTAGCATGGTGGAATACACCCTTAGCAGAATCCCCAAGGTGAATGTATTATCCTTTTCAAAGATTGGGACTAATTTCCATTGCTACCAAGACCGTCAGCATTGTTGTTGGTTTTTAGGCCTACCATTAATATAGAAACAAAGTAAAGAGAGGAAAGAAAGAGACAAAATATGGACAACAGATATGCACAAGATATGGCAAAAGGAGCAAAAACAACTCCAAAATTGATTAATGTGCACAATACTTACAAAATTGATCAAACCAAGAGCAAGACCTAGTATACATGTGATAACTATATGTTACAAGTAGACTAGCCCTCATCCATGAAAAATTCGCTAAAAATGCCCAAAAAGCACTTTTCTATGATTCGAATAGTAAATTCTTGGATAGCTT
>CM035436.1:23870984-24148484 GCA_020310875.1 Ceratopteris richardii | reverse complement strand
GTGGTTTAAGTTTTAATGTGGTGCGCACTCCCGCATGGAAAGAGGCCATGAAAATGGTGAGTAGGCTTGGGGTTGAGTGGGAAAAGCCTTCTTATGAAGAGCTAAGAGGAAGTGAGCTGAGAAGAACAAAAGAAATTGTGCAAAAGCAATTGGAGCCTATGGCAGAGACCTGGAAGAAATATGGCTGCACTTTGATGTGTGATGGATGGACAGATATTAGGAAAAGGAATGTATATAATATACTTGTTCATTGTTGCAAAGGTACCATGTTCCTGCGTGCCATTGATGCATCTACTCCAGGCCTATCCATCACAGGGGAGTACATTTTTGGACATATCAAACAGGCAGTCTTGGAGATTGGAGTGGAGAATGTTGTCCAAGTCATAACGGACAACAGAAGTAATTTTGTTTCCATGGGGAAGATGTTAGAGCAGGAGTTCCCATCCATTGTATGGACTCCATGTGCAGCTCATAGCATAGACTTATTGATTGAGGATGTTGGGAAGGCCCCTTGGATACATGAGATTTTTTCCACATGTCAAAGAGTGGTCACCCTGTTCACGAAGAGGCCAAAGTTGCTTTCCATTTTCAGATCATACAGTGATTTGGAGCTTCTTAGGCCTGCAAAGACCAGATTTGCTTATATGTGCATTGTGATGGAGAGATTGCTTCGAGTGAGGCAATCACGTATGCAGACAGTTGTTTCTCAGGAGTGGCTTGCATCGAGTGGCCATACATGCAAGAAAGTAGAGTCAGTACGCATTACATGTTTGAGTGACAGATTTTGGAGAGAGGTAGAGGCTTTGGTGGGAGTGATGGAGCCTCTATACTCCATGCTATGCATTGTTGACATGGAGGGGAGTACTATAGGCCTCGTCTACGAGTATATGGACCGCGTTGGGGAGTCCCTTTCTCAATGCACTTCTATTTCTTCATACAAGTATGCCATATGCATTTTGATAATGCTACATTCAAATTTTATTATTCTTGTTTATATTACCAATGACATGTCACATGCATTCACATTGATTCTTGATTCTTGACTCTTGGATAAATAGGCTTGACGAGATTAGATCTATATGGAGGGATCGATGGGGTTGGTTCCATCGACCGATTCATGGCATGGCTCACATTCTACACCCCTTATGGAGATCTGAGAGGCAGATGTTGGATCATGAGCTTGACAGTGCATGGACTTCATACATAGGTAGACTATATCCTGATGATGTTGATATGCACTTGACACTTGAGGATCAGCTCCTACTATTCCGGAACTATGGCTCCTACTATTCCGGAAATATGGGGGTAGTTTTGGGAAAGATACCGCCATGCTCCGGTCTAGTCAATTGTCACCTGTGTCTTGGTGGGAGAAATATGGCCTATCTGCACCTGAGTTGGTAAGTAGTAAGTACAAACTTCTAAGTTTCATTTAAATTTTAATTCATAATTTTGAACTCATAATTCAAGCAAATAATGCATACTTTTTATGGAACATGCAAAGATCAGTTGCCATCCGCGTTCTTTCACAGGATTGTAGCGCTAGTCCATGTGAAAGAAATTGGAGCACTTGGGCCCTCTTCCACACAAAGAAGAGGAATCGCTTATCTACTGCACAGTTGGAGCGGATAGTATATTGCCGCTGCAACTTGCGCCTTTTGGAGAGCGGAAGTCATACAGCAGATGTGCGACAGGTCAACATTGACCACATTGACATAGAGAAGGTCCATGAGATGCCTACTATACCTTCAAAGGAGTTAGACCTTTACAGCATGTTATATCAGGAGTTGACCGAGCCACAGCATCATACTCGCTCCCAGAGACGTACTCGATCACGAGCTGTAGCATTTACAGGGGCCTCTACTAGTTCTGCTCCACATGGTAGAGAGGATGAGGATGAGGATGAGCCTGATGAGGATGAGTTTTCATCAGATACTGAGTCAGATTCTGATGATTGACTCTTGGACTGACTTATATTTGTATATTTATTTGGACATGTCACATGAGTCATGACATTGGATATGCATTTATGACATTTAGATGATAATATGATTGTCTTGACTCTTGACTTTTGTTTTGACTCTTTAAGATGACTCATGTACCTAGATTTTGCATTATAATTGATTATTGTATTTTGTGGCATGTGTCATTGCTCACTTCCAAGTTCCATCTCGATTCTTGTCACTTGAGTATTTAAGTTTTAACGGTGATTCCTTAATTTATTGAGTATTCTTATGAAATTTGAAATGTGATCTATTTAGTAGTGCTTGACTTAAAACTTAAAAGTTAATGTGCATTCACATTGTGATCAAATTTCTAAGTTGAAATGGAGGTCAGGTGTCGACGTCATATGATCTATATATGAAATGTTTAAACGTTAATATATAATACTTATATGTGTTCTTTGCATATATTAAAGCATTTATAAGAGGATTTATACAGTTAGGGTATTGAAAATCTAAAAAAATAATAAAAATTTGATTAAAAAAAATGAATTATAGGCAACTTTATCGCAACTTCTTCACGTTGCTAACACGTTGCTAACGCGTTGCCTACGACGTTGCCATCCCGTTGCTAACCACACTGGACCAGCGTGATTACAATTAGAAAAAATCCTTTTATGGGAGTGATACACATAGGGTTGAGTGTATATAATGCACAAAAGTATAAGGAATCAGCAAAATATGCTATAGGAATGAATCATACACTCAACAGTAGTACCTCCTACTTTTCAAGAATACGCATAGATTTACCCCGAGACAGAAAAACTAAAATTTCTCCCAATCTACTAAACCAAATGCTATGAAAATTTATAACCATAAACTAGACACTAATACCTTTCCAATGAGCCATCTTTGACTCAATTTGACACTCTACAGAGAGAGCAGCAGCCTCAGCAAGATTACTGTTGGCGAAGAAGATGATGCAAAAAATTGAAGGAGCAAGACAATGATGATCACAAGTGTATGTATATTGCTTCCATGTATTGTACACGTGATTTCAAGTTTTTATATAGACTCTAGGATGTTCCACGACTTCTACAAGTGGATTTTGAATTCAAATGAAGGTGGGAATGGTTGTTGGAGGGAATCAATTCACTTTCCTACAATCTAGGAAAATTGAAGATAGTTTGATCTACTTTTAGGTGATTGATTACTTGATTGAATGAAACTCAACCACCACAAATTCGTGGGATTTAGGCTCTATCTTTCTACTTTTACATGTGTAAAGCTCAAGGTTTTTACGATGGTAAAAGATCCATGAAAAATCTTTTCACAAAATACAATAAGTGAGTATAAGAAAAAGAACTCTTTAACGAATATTCTTTCGACGTAATAGCCTTTGATGTAGATCAAATCCACCTCAAGCATGGTGTAAGCTTGATGTTCCAACATTTCATGCATGAATTTCTTATTCACTATTTTCCAATCTCTTGAGTGGATGGTCCGATTGATGTTAGCATGTGTCAATGCTCTAATAGCATGTGAAATCAATCTACAGAGTGGGAAGTGTAAGATCCACGCAGCCAAGGCATGAGCGAGAACATGCTAGGCTAGATGAATGAGCTACAAATGGAAATAAAAGTATTCAGTGTGCTACCAAAAATGACAAAAGCACAGTGAAGAGCAGGGAAGAAGGAAGGGAAAAGAAAAGAATTTGAGGCAGGTATGGGGAAGAGAGACACAAAAAGAGAGAGAGCTACAGACATAAAGAGATTGGCAAGGGCATCCCTATCCATGAGGAAGTAGCATGTTCAACCCATAATGAAGCTACTTGGAAATAGCAGTATAAAGTACCTGAGAAGCTCTAGTACTGAAAACTTGCCAAGAATGTGAAGAATAAAAAGGTCAATAGGTGCCTGATGAGACATACCAAGCATAGGACCCTCGTTGACAGTCTTATACAGACTTAAATTATAATGTTCCCGAAAAAACTCCAAATTAACCTCAAGCCTTGGAAACATAGCTTGAAAATACATTTAAAATTAATCTACGGCCGGCAATGCATCACTTCCACATGTCAAAACTTTCTATTGCAAAAAAATAAAAATTAACCACATGATTAATCATCTAATAACGAAATGACACACCTACCAAATCCAAGAAGTGAATTACAAAATTTACAGCAAATAGTCTACAGAATAATAGAACAAACATGTACAAGAAATCAATAAGAAAAATTATGACAAGATGATTTGACACAGTGCAAAAATGATCACGTTTTCATATATAAAAAATGTGAGATGGTCAAATTTTTCTTGCGCCTCAAACAAAGACTATGGACTCTGAAATCATATGATCCATCCTTATTACCTTGTGCAAGTTACAGTTTTTCTATAAAGTAAGACTTCATCATTAAACAAACAAACTGCATTAATATTGCACAAGATATCAGATCTCATGCATGGAATTTCAAGTGCCTTCCCTTTCGACCTTACAGAATCCAATCCAAGCCCCCATGGTGCCTAAGATGCTTGCCATGGAGGACCCAATTGTGGAAATATGGGATAGCAATGCATCAACTAGTTGACATCTTGAACTTTTGAAGGGCTAAAAGCTTTCCTGTATGAGCTTAGGCATCCCCCTTGCTGACTTTCTGAGGCCCATTTGCTGCTTATGGTAGCATCCCTCATTGTAGCAAGACCTTTGGGGCTCTTTCTCACCACATGGTAAGAAAAGTTAAAAATGATAAGCCCCCTACGTAGGAAGTAAGAATCAAAGAAAGGCCAAGTTCAAGAACATTGGCCTGCCTATTCAGTACATATTCACTTTTTAAATTCTGTATATTTATTTAATTTATTAACTTATTTATTTAGCTAGTTTTTATTAACATATTGATTTACTTATTTATACATACTTATTTATCTATTTATTTGTTTGTTTGTTTAATTATTGGTTGCTTGTTTCCAAGGTTAGAAAACAAAACTACATGCCCAAAAATAATTATAGCTGAGGCAAACAAAAGACTAATTTAGATTCCAATACCAAAAACCATGGACGTTAGTAGAGACACTAGAGATGGAAGCCTATCAGCAGGAGATAACCATTTGATTTTTTGCTGAGTAAAGTGGAAGGCACCATGCATTATCTTATCTTCACATCCATTTGTTAAAAGCTACTCACCTCTGATAATACACATTTTCATATGTGTCTATCCATTAGCCCATTGATGCAACATTCAAACTCCAGTATTGAAGTTTTTGAACATAGAAATATTCTTTTATATATCCCTGAAGAACAAGACTTTGGCTTTTAAGGCCCAGGAATTCAAAGATGCCAAGTATTTTGACTAGCATCACTATTTACGATCAATAAGACTTTGGCCCGTGAGTGCGGGAATTCAATCACCAAATACTTCTCATACAGCAAATGCATTTACTTTTATAAAAGAGAGACATGTACATGCATTGCAAGCATATTGATGTGCACAATTGAAAGCATCGAAGAACACAGATACCTTGGTTTAGAAGCCTGCTGCAGTTGGGCAAAACTTGCATAAAGGGGCCCAACTTTTGGCGTTCAGTTAATAGCTCAGAGAGATATCTAAATGCAAATAGAAAGGAACTCTAGATCAGAGAGATTAGACATAATAATACACATACACAAGCATAATTTGGAAATTGTCAGCTATGGAATGATATGATCAGGAAGCTTTATAGAAAATGAATTTTGCTAACGCAAGCTTATTGCAAACATCCACTATCAGTATGCATTTTCGCACTGAAAATATGACCTTGGAAACCTGGGTTTGAATCCTTGATACCGCAGATGTAAGAGTAAAATAAAGATCCAGCCACTCTTGTGAACCAAAAGGTAGTTATTACATCAGACATCCTACACTCAAAACACAGGACAGGAACATTTACACATAATATCGCAGCAGATGGCCTTCTACAATTTTCGAGATGGATCCGATACATCGATATGCATTTTGCAGTTGCAAATGCAGATTATAAAATCAAAGCAGATTAAGAAAATTTCCCTGAACATTGTCACGTTTGAGCAGGCGTGGTCCTTGTGGATGAGGTCTGGATGGTTGATTTAGCAACCACCTTAAGATTCAAATAGGAATGATCATTGATGCTAGAAATGGAAAGTACATATTTACTTTCTCCAGAATACCAGGCTGAATAGGCACTGACATGTCCAAACAGACTCATTAACAGCGCCAAAAAAATTATATGCAGAATGGAAGATCAGTTCAGCAGACATCGAAATATACCTATTCATTGAGTCAACGTCATTGCACAAAATCATTCACACGGTGGGACAAGATATAACGACATAATGATGGACAATCAACACAACTTACTCACGTACCCACCGCAAACTGACAAAAACGCACCCCTGAAGAAACGAGAAGTACAACACAGGGAGAATCTTACTTGTCCAATTCGGAAGCACTTGATGAAGAGGAACGATGGTGAGGAGATTGGCTAGCGGTAGGGGAGAAAGTCTGTAGATAAGGAGGGAGCGAGTTAAGAGAATTCATGGGCTTGGGAGACTGACGGGTGGGAATCATTCTGCCTCAATCGCTGCTTCCTTTTCTCCCTCTGTTTAAGTCTTGCTCTCGTGTTGTGTGTATGTACAGATCGATCAGGTCAACACATACTAACTAATTTCAACAGCGCTTCAGCCCAAGAAGAAGAAGAAGAGAGGAATCCTCCTCGCCCATTCCCCGTCCTCGCGCCCACTCTTGTAAGACTTATACTACTCGTGATGGCCCAGTAGAGCTCTCATTTTCCCAGCATTTTAGGCGCCATTGACAAACAATCTCACTCGCCCACGAGCTTCTACTATTCGTTATATCATGGTGGACCGTGGAGTTAAGTTTGTATGACCACCATGGTAAGTAAGATAGAGTAACATGGCCAAACAAGTAAGAACAGACATCCAAACCATAGACACCCGCTTCTTTTCTCCTGCATAGCACATGGATAAAGTCAGGCTGCTGAAGTTTAATGCAGCTTTTACCATGAGAAATGAGCTACTAATCTATGAATCTTCTGTTCACTTTCCTCCAAACAAAACTGAATGTCAACTGATGTTATGTTCATCATAACATAGAATTGCATTGGACCATGCATCCAAACATTGTATTCTTCATCACTTTGGTGCATGCCATAGGTAAATATATGTATTTGGTTGATAATGTTGTGCTCAAGCTGACAAAATTTCCCCGGGAAAAAGGGAAAAGGGGCGCCCTGGGAGATGCTTCCTCTCATAGACAGAGATGCTACAGAAGAAAACGATGTGCTTGGTATTATCAAATCATTCAATTATTTGACAACCCATTCCTCTCCCTCCTCATGTCGTAAGACGCCATTAACAAATAACCATCATGCGCCCAATAAGCATTCGGTGATCCTTGTGGCGGTCAACTTTCAGAAAAAGAGTTTATTTGCATGCAATCACAGGAAACAACACCCAACGATGATGCTTGAGAGTTGCGCGCATACCACATATGCGTGTACGTATTCGTGTATGTGTCCACAAATGCACGTAGGTGTTGCATCGGTATACACACATACATGTATATGTGCAATTCATACAATGATGTGTGTGTACACATGTGCTTATTATTCACATATATACAGGTATACATGCATCAGCAAAATACGCACATATAGGTAACTGTTGTTTTTTATTTTAGTATTTATAAAGGGTCACCAATTTTTTTGTATGCATGCCATGTTAGCTTAAAACTAATCCGAACTTATTTTGACTGCCATAGATATCCAGGTGAGGAAAGAGGAAAGAGGATGCATGCATAAATAGGAAAAAGAAAAAAAAAGAGGATGCATGCATAAATATTTGCACACACATATATACACATGTTGCGTGATATGCATGGAGAGATACTTCATTGATTTTTCTGTTTTCGGCATCAGAATTGATTATAATGATTCGATATATATATATATATATATATATATATATATATATATATATATATATATATATATATATATATATATATATATATATATATATATTTCTCCCATATATGTATACATATACATATATATAGTTGTCCCATATACATGCGTATACATATACATTGTTCTCTCAACATGCATAGATGCAGAATGAGTTATGCTTTTGCTCATAATTTGCAAGTAGTTATGCTTTTGCTCATAATTTGCGAGTATATACATAGTTGTCTGCATATAGATAGTGCATGGCAGGCGTATTTGTTTGTGGGAATAGTACCTCATTTTCTTGAAACGAATATGTACACAATATAACTATAAACAAGGGGATATACCTTTCATCATTTCACAAGACAATCATGTCATGTGTAGAATATCCATCAACTTGGACGTTATGTCTCCCACAAGGTGGTGCACCCAACTTGAATTTTTTAGTACTTGCTTTTGTAATGACAGTGTAAACACCATCACGAAGAGGTGTTCTTCACCTCTCAATCAACTATTATGGATGTTATGTCTCCAACAAGGTGGTGCACATCCAGCTTGATTTTTTTTATTACATGTTTTTGTAATGGCAGTGTAAACACCACCAAGAAGAGTCTCTCTTCACCTCACAACCAACTATTATATAGCTTCTCAATTGAGGGTATTCTCTAGAGCTAATTCGAACTTACATGTACATGCATAACCAAAAGTCGAACAAATTTTACACCTAGTTCACTTGAGTTGGAACTTTTTAGAATGTCTTCTAGTTCTCAAGGCAAAATACATATCCATCTAGGATTGGAATCCACGACCCCTACCTTTTGTCTATAAGAATCAACCACTAGGCTAAGTGTTCATCTTGTTTATGACTGCAGAAGCGTAAAAAATTAGCTTGTGTTAGCTAGTTTATAACGTTCCCCTCCCCCCTCTTAGAAGGACATTTTAACCATGGAAATGTGCTAATTTGGATCCAATGGCATACTTTGCTCTTATAAAATCTCTAAGGGTCTTGTTTAAGTACTTTCAAGGACTTGGGAAAAAACTTTCTTAATTCACTTTCTTGCTTTATCAATTGAAAGTTCTACCTTTAAATCACCTTAGAAAAACAAGAATTTCTTTGACTCAATCTTTTGAATTGTATTGTTTGATTGAATATCATTTCATATTTGCTTATTTCCTTTCTAAAAGTTTAGAAAAATAGAAATTATCATTATCTCGGGAAAAGAATTCACTTCTTGAAATTCTTGCCTTTTCTCTCTCAAAATATTGAAAGTAGCAAAAAGGGGAAGGGGCACTACTAAAATAGTAGAGTCTTTTATGTTCCTACTTACACATAAATACAATGTAATGAAAAGAATTCTAGTACATCACCAAACATCAATTCATTGCAATTCTCCGATACATGAGTGATCCCTCAGAGTATCAATCGACAATCTACACAATATCAATCTATTGCATTCTACATAGTATCAATTGACAATCCATGGCAATCTATCCTATTCAGCCACAAGTTGAGCCTGCCTGGCTAAATGCCATATTCATTACAATTGTTGTTTTTCTTCAAAATTCAACAAACTCTATTTTATAGTAAGAATGTTTTTGAATTACAAGAAATCACTTTAGTGGCTGACACATTTCTACTTGAATGATCTTTAAAAGGTCTTATGGATCTTGGACAAGATCTTCAATTTTGTGCTCATGTCCTACCCTCAACCTCAAGAATGAGTTCTGAACTAAAAGATAAATGTCATTTCAAAAATTATGTCCCCGTACCATCATACCTTTTATATATGTGAATTCAAGATCCTATGTCCCATACCATTAAACCCACATTCATCATATATGTCTAGGTGATGTGTCTCTTAGAGTTCAAACACATCATTCCCTTTGGATTCTACTTTTTAACCAAGTTTCGAACAAGGAACCATGTACTTGGTTGATGCATCTTTATTTTTCTTTTGTCTTGTTTAAAAAACTTCCAATTTATGTAAAACCTCCTTTGAATGCATTATCTTGAAGTATAATTAAGGTACAAGAGGTTCACTGTTGGAGTTTGAGGTCTGCATAAGCACGCAAATAGCACAAGGAAGAAGATGAAGCTTGGGGCACAACACACAATGTTGAATGTATTACCACTAGAATGTATGAAGATAAATGACCCGTTAGGGTTATAGGCGTATATACAAGCCGGTGGAAAAAAACCTCCTAAAGAGGGAAAAAAGTGCCCCGATAGTCCTAGTGTGTCCACACACATCACTACCTAAATATATCAACAAAATCCCCCTCGGGAGTGATGTGGTGAACAAGGAGCTGGCACTCATGTATAAGGAATTGCCAAGCTATGTGGAATCAATCCACAAAAGGAAGTAAGCCCAAAGCTTTGCGGAAAGCTTCAAACTTCTCCCTACGTAGGGCCTTTCTGAAAAGGTCTGCAATGTTCTCCTATGTGGGCACATATGCCAAACTGATCTCTCCTGCAGAGAACCTCTCCTTGACATAATGATAGTGCACCTAAATGTGCTTAGTGCGAGCATGGAACACAGGGTTCCTTGCAACTGCCAATGTGCTTTGACTGCCAGTGAAGATGGTGGTGGCAGAAGACTGACCAACACCCAAATTGGCCATAAGGCATTTGAGCCACACACACTCAATAGTTACTGTGAAAGTTGCCCTATACTCAGCCTCACAACTGGAAGTGGCCACAATAGGATGCTTCTTGCTCAACCAAGATATGCATGAGCTACCAAGCATGAAGGAAAAACCATTGGTGGACACACAAGTGTCATAACAACCAGCCCAGTCAGAGTTAGAAAAAGCATGTAAATTTGGCAGTAGTGATCTCCCCTTGGGATTAAAAAATCCAACTAGTCGGGTACCACTCAAGTAGCAAAAGATGCACTTAACCGCCTGCCAATGCTTGACACCTGGGCAATGCATAAATCTGCTCATCTATGAGACAACAAACTGAATATCTGACCAAGTAATGCATAAGTAAATCAAGCATCCAATAGCCTCATGATAGAGACCAGCATCAAATACATCACCAACATCATGAAGACTCAATTGTAAACCTGTCTCCATAGGAATGGCAATAGATATACAATCTTAAAGGCCAAAATGCTACAATAATGTGTAAATATATTTTTTTTGACACAAAGCTATTCTACCATCAACTTGCATAAACTGAATGCCCAAATAATGATGCAAATGCCCCAAATCGAACATCTCAAATGAGGCATGTAGATCAGCCTTAAAATCAGCAATATGCTTCTCATGAGGACCAGTGATCAACATGTCATCAACATACACAACAATGATCAGAAGAACATCATTTGAATGCTTAACATATAGGGTGCTCTCAATTGGAATGTTCTCAAAACCATGTGCAATCAAATAGGCATGTATCTTTTCATACCAAGCACGTGGTGCTTGCTTCAAACCATATAATGCCTTTTTCAACCTGCACACTTGGTTTTCATGCCCTTTTTGAACAAAGCCACGGGGCTAGAAAACATACACTTTTTCATGCAAGTCGCCATTCAGAAATGCAGACCCAATGTCCAACTCATGTACATTGCAACCATGATGAGCTACAAGTGCGCAGATGCTATGAACAGTAGTCATTTGGCATGTAGGAGCAAAGGTCTCATCAAAATCAATGCCTCTTTCCTGAGCATAACCCTTTGCAAAAAGCCTAGCCTTATACGTGTCAACTGTTCCATTAGGCTTACGCATGAGCTTGCATACCCACCTAGTGCCAATGGTCTTCTTGCCAGGAGGCAAGTCACATAAGGACCAGATACCATTTTTCATGATAGCATCATATTTTGATTGCATAGCAGCCATCCAATTTTTTGAATCGTGTGCTTCATTGAACAAAATTGGATCATTCTCATCACAAAGACTCGATGCAGCCATAGCATAGCAATCTAATGCAAAAGAAGCATTATGAGAACTTGAACGAGTACAATATGACAGAGGTGCATCTAATTTGCCATCACACAAACTCTGCACCAGCCATTTTGGCATAGTTTTTGCCTCCTCAATATCAGCTTTCTCATCAATAAGTGCATCATGTAAATTTGCATCAGAAATGGAATGATCTGCACCATCACATGAAACTTGTAAAGGCTGAGAAGTTGCCTCATCAGGACCAGCACTAGATTGTCCACCTATAAAAAGAGGCAGCAAAGTGTCATACATGTCTTTGGAGCTAATTGATGTCTCCTTAGTGCATGAAAGTAATGGTTGAATAACATCTTCCACAAACAAAAAAATCACGGCTAACCAAAATATGTTTAGTATGTGGATGATAGAGACGATAGCTTTTGCTTTCAGAACTGTACCCAACAAAAATATATTTCACTGCTTTATCATCCATTTTGTTGCATTGTTGTTCAGGCACTAATGCATATATCAGACAACCAAAAACATGCAGGTGAGCAACAGATGGCTTGTGACCATGCCAAGCCTCATATAGAGTGATAGACTACAATGCTTTAGTGGGACACCTGTTACGTACAAATGATGCACACATAATAGCCTCAAGCCAGAAACTATTTGGTAAAGCCTGACTCTTGACCATACACCTCACCATCTCCATGAGTGACATGTTCTTCTATTCAGCAAGCTGAAAATGCATTAAAATCAGAAGACATATATTCCTCCCCTCAATCAGAACGGAGGGTGCTCATTTTCCATGCTAATAGATTTTTGGCCAAAACGAAAAATTGTTTGAAGCACATAAACACTTCGGAATTTTCTTTCGATGGATATACCCATGCATGCGTAGAAAAATCATCAATGAAAGTCAAGAAGTAAAGATAGTTTTTGAAAGAGGGTGTTTGCATAAGATCATAGACATCACTGTGAGCAAGCTACAATTTCTAAGTAGCTCAAACTGAACCATCTTTTGGGAAGGATGAATGTTGCATTTTGCCCAAAATACAGCCTTCACATACATGTTTACCAAGTGCCTCAAGTTTGGGCAAAGAGGACAGCATTTCAGATTTTTGCAGGCATAGCAAACTAGCAAAATTTAGATGACTAAGGTGTACATGACAAAGCTTTGCATCTGACATAGCCTGAGAATCATGTACTGCACATGTTGAATCATTCACACATTTTTCATAGTTTATGAGCTTATACAGCCCATGAAATAAAATGCCAGAAGCAATAATGACATTGCCATTTGACAGACCATGAACTGTGCATCTTTCATCAATGTCACAACCAAGCCAATCTTGGCTAAAGCTAAAACTGATAATAGATTCTTCTTGATCCCTGACACAAATAAAGCATCTGATAATGTAAAAGAACTACCATCAGTAGTAGTCAAAATGATCTTATCAACTCCCATGATAGGATAAGAGGAGTTGTTGGTGCATGTGACAATATTCCCTATAGAGACATGCTCGAGTGAAGTGAAAAAACTGCGCTACGAGGTAATATGTTTGGTTGCCCCATTATCAAAGTACCAAACATCTGAGTCTACTACATACATACACTATTCATGAGAAGATGGGTCATAACTACAAATAGTGGTAAATGCCCATTCTTCATTTTGCACAAGATTAGTAGACTCTATTTTAGGTGTAGAGACCTCTGCAACAACCATTCAAGCCTCTTTCTTCCTTGCCTCTTTAGGAGCTAGTTTTGGACAACTCCCTATGACATGATCATTTCCTTTAGAGTATTTTCAAAACAATTTTTGCTTTTCTGTTTTCTTCTTGTCTCTATCATCCTTCTTTTATTGTGCAAAATAAGCAGTTTTTTGCTTACTAGTAGAAGAGCTCCATTTACCTTTGCCCTTCTGACTAGCCAAGAAAGCGTGATCTTTAACACACATAATGGACCTATTCTGCCTAGATTGCTCTTCTTGCAACAAAATAGAGACTAACTCCTCAAATGTTAAGGCATTTGGATTGCCTTTCATCATCAAACAAAGAGTAGAAGCAAAACTTTGATATGAATTGGGAAGGCCTTTCAGAACAGTCTACAGAAGTGAAATACAAGGCAAGACTTCATCAACAAAAATCAACTGTCCCTTCAAATATTTGATCTTTGTCAAAAATCCATGGAATCTCCTTCATTCATGTGTTCACTCTCCAAATGTTTTGGAGGTAAGCAACACGGACCTCATGCCTGGTATAAAGTGGTAAGTGTATCCCAAGCATCCTTAGTTGTTATGCAAGAATGAATGTGAGGAATAATGGCACGTTTGACAGACAAGGCTATCAATGCATGTGCTTGAGCATCTCTACTATCCCAACAAATTACCTCTATAGTAGGTGTAGCATGAACCGTAGCACGAACATACATGAAGAATATCACCATCTTCAACATCATCTACATCACCTTCAACAACTACATTTGTAGGTGTAATAGGACATTTTTCAACACCCTGCACAATATTCCATAGTCCTTTTGCAACCAATACATGACACATCATATAAGCCCATGATGGGTAATTGGTACCGTCCAACTTATCCTCAACAACCAACATACAGAATACATCATTGCTTTCAGCCATGGCCACTAACTAAAATACATTGATGCAGAAAAATGATTGTATCTCAAAAAGTTGAATAGACCTACACTTTCAAGTTCTACTAGACCTGTACCATAATTTGTGCATGTTTAAACCAAAATTGGAGAAGCGTCTCAATCTACTAGAGTCTACACATATGTGTCCTAGTTCACTTGAGTTAATTCATGTTAAGTTGAATTGGAGAAGGTCTTTTAGGTCTTATGGATAAATACATCTTCGTCCCACTTGCAAGATTTGAACCCAAGATCTCTAACTTCTAGCCATATGACTTAACCACTAGGATAAGTGTTCATCTTGTGTATTATCTATAAGCTTTCAAAGGCTAATTGATGCTTATCTTCTTTACAACAACCTCCCAAGTAAGAGGAGGGAAAGAAGATCAAATGTGATGCAATATCTTATTTTTGTATTCTCAAATGTGCAATAGCAAATGAATTATACATTTGTGCATAATCCAAAGCATACTTTTGTCGTGCACCCTAAAGCCAAGGAACATCCATCTTATTTCTAAAGGTTTGTCCTACTAACTTGGAAACAAAAAGAAAGTGCTCCAAGCTTTTTAACGAAAAACAAAGCCAAAGTACATGCTTCACGCTTTCCCTTGGTGATGTACATTTGTTGCATTGAGAAAAAGAATATCCATGTTTAGCAAAGAAATCTATCAAATCAAATTGACCAACAAACATTCTCCAAATGAGAATCTTCATTCAGCATGTTAACTTTGAAGACCACAAAATTGAAAATGGATTCCCTCACCAATCCTTGCTTTTATTGATTTGCCATCTACTATTTCCTCGAGTAGATATCATATTAGTGTGCAAAAATTGTGATTAAAAGAACTCATATTTCTTGCCCCATGGGTACCAACTTTTTAGCCCAAGATGGACACAGTTCTAGGTTAAACAGATAGCTATCTAGGAGCTCATCAACTACTCTAGTTCGTGGTTCCCCATGATTCATTCTTGATCGACTCTAATGTGTGTATTTCCTTTCTTGACCACCACCTCAAAGTCAAATTCCATTGACAACAAGAAACATCTAACATTTGTTACAAGGCATGTTGAACAAGTATAGAAAAGCTTGATGATCAACAAAAAACTTGAATTTTTTGTCTAGAAGGTAACGATAGAATTTTTTTACTACAAAGTCCATCCGTAATCCCTCTCTTTCAGTAGTCATGTAATTTCACTTAGCTTGGTTGAATTGTCTACTAGCATATGCGATAGGGTGGTCCAATTTTCCTTGATCCCCTAGTTATGCCAAAATACATCCAATGGAAAAATTGGAAGCATCCACCTAAATACGGAATGGCTATTCCACTTTGGCACTTTTAGTATAGGAGCTGAAATCAATCTCTTTTTCAATGCATTGAAAGATCGTAAAGCAGTCATTGCTCCATTCAAAGTGAGTTAACACACCATATAATGCTTTAGCAATGATAGTGTACATGTGGATAAACTGACAATAATATCCACAATGGCCCATAAAGGCTTGTACTTCCTTAAATCTCTTTGGTCTTGACAAATCTAGGATCACTTTGATTTTATCTTCATATGTCAAGATACTATTTTTGGAGACTATATGACCTAGCATTTTTCCTTGATGCACCATGAAGTCACATTTCTGAGGATTCATACATACCCAATATTGTCTACATTTGTTGAATATGCATCTTAATTTGGGTATGTGAGAGGATCTTTGAGAAGAGTAGGTCCAAAACTCATCAACATAGACTTCCATAGTCATCCTTAAGGATTGCTTGAAGACATGAAACATTAATATTTGGAAAGTGACTGGTGCATTGCTTAAAGCAAAATGCATAACCCGAAAGGCATATACACCCCATTTACTAGCAAAAGCAGCCTTGTGCTGGTCTTTAGGAGCAATAACTACCTGATTATAGCTTGAAAATCCATCAAGGAGGCTATACACTTCCTTGCTTGCTGTTCCTTTTAGAATATGCTCAGTGATTGGCAATGGGTAACAATCTTGAATGGTAGCGGCATTAGATTTCTTTAGGTTAATACAAACCCTAAGTTTTCCATTCTTTTTAGGAACTATCACTAGGGAAGAGACCAAGGAGATGAAGATGTGTAGACACAGTCACATATAATGACTCATAAATTGAGATCTACACATCTAATTTTTTTTTGAAACTTTTGTTGATATATTTTGGTAGTGATGTGTGTGAACATGCTAGGACTGTAGGGGCACTTTTTTCCCTCTTTAGGAGGGTTTTTCCCTCGACTTGTATATATGCCTATAACCCTAATGGGTTACATAACTTTGTACATTCTCTTGGTAATACAATCAGTACTGTGTGTTGTGCTCCAAGCTTCTTCTTCTTCCTTCTTCCTTGTGTTGTTTGCCTGCTTCCATAAACCTCAAACTCCAACAATTGGTATCAGAGTAGGTCACTGTTTCATTTACGGCATTGTTGACACCCCTACGGTCATAGTCTCAAAATCACACAAAAATTGGTGAGCATACTCAAGGCAATTAGGAGTTCAAAACAACTTTGCTTTGTGGTATCAAAATCACGATTTGGGCTTGTTTCAGCCTCCAAATGAACTATTGTAGTGCCTATGTAGGCAATTTCGTTCTTTTATGCCAAAGATATACACAAGTTTTGGTTTGCCAGTATAAGCTCCTCGAAGTCTGCTAAAAGTTTTGCAAAACTTGACAAGGTAGTTTTGTTCAACTTTTTGAGATACAATCAATTTTCTACATCAGGGTATTTTAGTCAGTGGCCATGGTTGAAAGCAGTGATGTATTCCGTATGTTGGATGTTGAGGATAAGTTGGATGGTATCAATAATCCATATGGGCTTATATGATGTGTCATGTATTGGTTGCAAAAGGAATGTGGAATGTTGTGCAGGGTGTTGAAAACCATCCTATTACACCTACAAATACAATTATTGAAGCTCACACAGATGGATTGAAGATGGTGATATTCTTCAGGTTCTTGCTCATGTTGCGGTTCCTACTGCACCTACTACATAGCAACTTCGTTGGGATGGCAGAGATGCTCAGACACATGCACTGATAGCGTTGTCTATCAAACGTGCTATTATTCCTCACATTTGCTCCTGCAAAATAACTTACCACTTTATACCAGGCAAGGAATGAGGCTCGTGTTGCTTACCTCCGAAAATAGTTGGAGAGTGAGTAGATGAATGAAGGAGATTCCATTGATAGTTTTTTGACAAAGATATAAAGATTTGAAGGGGGATTTGATTTCTATTGATGAAATCTTGCTTAATATTTCACTTGTGCAAACTGTTTCAAATGGTCTTCCAGATTCATATAAGAGTTTTGCTTCTACTCTTTGATTGATTATCAAAGGCAATCCAAATGCCTTAACATTTGAGGAGTTAGTTTATGTTTTGTTGCAAGTAGATCAAGCAGAACATCTCCATTATGCGTATTGTAGATCAAGCTTTCCTAGTTACTCAGAAGGGCAAAGGTAAATGGAGCTCATCTACAAGTAAGTAGAAATCTGCTAATTCTACACAATCGTAGAAGGATGATAGAGATGAGAAGAAAATAGAAAAGCATAATATTTTTTGCAAATATTGTAAAGAAAATGATCATGTCATAAAGATTTGTCCAAAATTGGCTGCAAAAGAGGCAAAGAAAAAAGAGATTGGAATGGTTGTTGCAGAAGCCTCTACATCCAAATCAGAGTCTGCAAATCTTGTGCAAAATGAAGAATGGGCATTTACCACTGTTTGCAGTCATGACCCATCTTCTCATGAACAGTGTATGTTTGCAATAGATTAAGATGTTTGGTTCTTTGATGGTGGGGCAGCCAAACATATTACCTCATAGCGCAGTTTCTTCACTTCACTTGAGCCTGCCCCTATAGGGAATACTATCACATGCGCCAATAACTCCTCTTATCCTATCATGGGAGTTGGTAAGATCATTATGACTACTATTGATGGTAGTTCTTTTACATTGTCAGATACTTTATTTGTGCCGAAGATTAAGAAAAATATGTTATCAATTTCAACATTAGCCAAGATCGGCTTGGTTGTGAAATTTGTTGATGGCAAATGTACAATTCATGATCTATCAAATGGCAACATCATTATTGCTTCTAGCATTTTATGTCATGGGCTGTATAATCCCGTAGATTATTAAAAATCTATGAATGATTCAGCATGTGCAGTTCAAGATTCTTAGGCTATGTCAGATGCAAAGCTTTGGCATGCTCGCTTTGTTCATCTGAATTTTGCTAGTTTGCTACACATGTAGAAATATGAAATAGTGTCCTCTCTACCCAAACTTGAGGCACCTAGCAAACATGTCTGTAAAGGCCGTCTTTTGGGCAAAATGCAGCGTTCCTCCTTCCCAAAAGATGGTTCAATACATGCTACTCAAAAATTACAGCTTGTCCATAGTGATGTTTGCAATCCTATGCAAATACCTTGTTTTGGGAACTACCTTTACTTCGTGACTTTCATTGATGATCTTTCTAGGCATGCGTGGACATGTCCATTAAAAGCAAAGTCCGAAGTGTTTATGTGCTTCAAATATTTTATGATTTTTCCTGAAAATTTGTCAGCATGTAAAATGGCCACCCTTCATTCTAATTGAGGGGGGGATATATGTCTTCTCATTTTAATGCATTTCTGGTTGAACGGAGGATAAAACATCAACGTACATTGCAGTATACACCTCAATAGAATGGAGTTGTTGAAAGGAAGAACAAGACACTCATGGAGATGGCGAGGTGTATGGTCAAGAGTCAGGCTTTACCACATAGTTTCTGGCTTCAGGCTATTATGTGTGCAGCATATGTACTTAATAGGTGTCCACTAAAGCATTGTAGTCTATCACTCCATATAAGGCTTGGCATGGTTGCAAGATATCTATTGCTCATCTGTGTGTCTTTGGTTTTCTGCATATGCATTAGTGTCTGAACAACAACGCAGGAAACTGGATGATAAAGTCGTGAAATGTATTTTTGTTGGGTACAGTTTTGAAAGCAAAGACTATTGCCAGTATCATCCACATACTAAACACATTTTGGTTAGCCGTGATGTTGTTTTTGTGGAAGATGCAATTCAACCATTATTTTCATGTACTAAGGAGACATTAGTTAGCATCAAAGACGTGTATGATACTTTGTTGCCTCTTTTTATAGGTGGAAAATATAGTGCTGGTCCAAATGAGGCAATTTCTTAGCCTTTACAAGTTTCACAGGATGATATAGATCATTCCATTTCTGATGCAGACTTACATGATGCACTTGTTGATAAGAGAACTGATATAGAGGAGGCAAAAACTATCCCTAAATGGTTGGTGTAGACTTTGCGAGATATCAAATTAGCTACACCTCTACCATATCATACAGGTTTAGGCTCTCATAGTGCTTCTCTTGCATCAGATTGCTATTCTATGGTTGCCTCTAGTCTTTGCGATGAGAATGAGCATGTTTCGTTTGATGAAGCACAAAATCCTAAAAATTGGATGGTTGTTGTGCAATCAGCTTGATGGAATAGTTGATAGGTATAAGGCTAGGCTTGTTGCAAAAGGTTATGCTCAAGAAAGAGGCATTGATTTTGATGAGACCTTTGCACCTACATGCCGAATGACTGTTGTTCGTACCATTTGTGCACTTACAAATCATCATGGTCGGAATGTACATTAGTTGGACATTAAAATTGCATTTCTAAATGTTGACTTGCATGAAGAAGTGTATGTTTTTCAGCCTTGTGGTTTTGTACAAAAAGGGCATGAAAAAAATGTGTGCAAGTTGAAAAAGGCATTATATGGGTTGAAGCAAGCACCACATGCTTGGTATGAAAAGATACATGCCTACTTGATTGCACATGGTTTTGAGAATAGTGCAACTGAGAGCACCTTATATGTTAAGCATGCAAATGATGTGCTTTTGATCATTGTTGTCTATGTTGATGACATGCTTCTCATCGGTCCTATTGAGAAGCATATTGCTGATTTTAAGGCTGATTTGCATGCCTCATTTGAGATGTTAGATTTGAGGCATTTGCATCTTTATTTGGGCATTCAATTTATGCAGTTTGATGGCAAAATAGCTTTGTGTCAAACAAAATATATTGGCATATAATTGCAATGTTTTGGCCTTGAAGACTGCAAACCTATTGCCACTCTTATGGATACATGTTTATGATTGACTCTTCATGATGCCGGAGATGCATTTGATGTTGTTCTCTATCAATAGGCTGTTGGATGCTTGATTTACTTATGCATTAGTCAGCCATATATTTAGGTTGTTGTCTAACAAATGAGCAAGTTTATGCATTGCCTAGGTGTAAAGCATTGGTAGCTGGTTAAGCGTATCTTTTGCTACCTGAATGGTACCTGGCTACTTGGATTGTTTTACCCAAGTGGGGATCACTACCACCAGATTTACACACTTTCTTTTACTCATGTGTCCACCAATGGTTCTTGCTTCATGCTTGGTAGCTCATGCATATCTTGGGTGATCAAGAAGCAGCCTATTGTGGCCACTTCTAGTTGTGAGGCTCAGTATAGGGCAGCTTTCAAAACGACTGTTGAGTGTCTGTGGCTCAAACGTCTTATGTCTAATTTGGGTGTTGGTCAGTCTTCTGCCACCACCATCTTTATTGACAATCAGAGTGCATTGGTAGTTGCGAGGAACCTTGTGTTCCATGCTTGCTTTAAGCAGATTGAGGTTCACTATCATTATGTTAGGGAGAGGCTCTCTACTGGAGAGATCAATTTGGCATATGTACCTACACAAGAGAACGTTGTAGAACTTTTCACAAAGGCTTTGCCTCGAGAGAAGTTTGAAGATTTTTGCAAAGCTTTGGGCTTGCTTCCTTTTGTGGATTGATTCCACATAGTTTGGAACTTCCTTATACATGAGTGCCAGCTCCTTGTTCACGGCATCACTCCCAAGGGGAATTTGTTGATATATTTTGATAGTGATGTGTGTGAACACACTAGGACCGAGGGGCACTTTTTTCCCTCTTTAGAAGGTTTTTTCCCCTTTGCTTGTATATACATCTATCCTTTTTTCTTGTGTTGTTTACGTGCTTCCATAGACCTCAAACTCCAACAACTTTGTAAGCATGCTCTCAACAATCCTAGTTAAGTGATTGAATCTATGGATTTGACACTGAATACCTACACACTATAGTGCATAATCAAAAGATTAGCTAGAATCACTCTATATTTGTCTACTACCCCATGACTAGAAGTGTGGTGTTTATATACACCTTTTGATTTTGATGGTGGTTAGATCTTCTACATAAAAGGTAGTCCTACATCAAGGGAAAATTTGAATTTGAATTCAAAAGCAAAGTCATGGCTTTTTTTGACTCCCCTCAATCATGAGATTCTCTCCATATCTTGCTTTTACTATTGACTAAGATAAACTCAAAGATTTAACCTTTGAAGTCTTCAAAACATATGTTTATGCCAAACAATAAGAGAGAAATCCTATGAGCATTGAACAAGATCTTAGGCTTGCTCCTTGTACCAACATGGCATTTGATTTTTTAGCATAGTTTGAGCAACTTCAATTAGTTTCTTGCAAAGTTTCAATCTCTTTTCTGTAGATCTCTTCTAGGGTAGCATTTATCGTGTTGTTCTAGACTGAGTCTTGCTGCTATTCTCAAACAATAGGCTTTCAACATAATCTATAAGTCTTCAGGCATGGGATCTACTAGAATTGATCTTACCCATTCTTGCATGTGCTCTTCATTCACCACATCTTTTTTCCCTTTTGTTTGATTCACCTTTGAAGATTCTTTAGTCCTTAATGATTTTTGCTTTTCCTCAATTAGTTTCTTCATTCACTTATTCTTTATCTTTTCTCTTCTATTTTTTCCATTTTTTTGCTTTCCTCCTTATAGATCTCTTTGAAAACTCTTCAAAGTCTTCTACCACCATCGGTGATAATTCTTTTCTTTTTACATTCATAGAATTATTAGATTAGTTTTCACAAAGGATTCCCTCCTTTTCCTTGGCTTGGGTCTAAGGTGACCGCTTTAAGAGGTAACCTACATTCTCTATTACTTCTAGAGGATTCAATTACCTCAATCACATTGATTCAAGAAGTTGAAGATGCTTTGGAAGGGTTCTTAGGATAGTCTCAAAAGAGATGTTCCTTTCTGCATTCATTACAATAACCTTCCCAAGGCCTTTGGGGTGGTGGATGGGGCATTGTGCATCCCCTAATGAAATGGTCCCCTCCACATCTATAACATGGTCCTATCAGCCCCATAAGAGTCTTGATAGCCATCATATTCATAATATTGATGCTTTATGTTGTGTACTCCATGGGATTTTTATCATAGGCATAATACTCACCATAATTTTGCTCATATCCCTGGCTGAAGTTTTATGAGCTAGTCAAAGGAGTCACTTGTACTACCTCACTTTTTGGGTTTTCTTCAGGTTGGGTGTATTTTATCGACATTATGTTTTGTGGGTGGGGTGATTGTTGTCCCAATATTGGTTGAGGTTTTGGATAACCTTGATAATCCTATGGCCTTTGAGCTAGTGGAGGTCCCTGATATGAAGCATGCCTTGGTGCCTCCCTAGTTTTCTCCCTTGGTGGATAATTGTATGGTCTATATTGTTGGGGTTGAGGCTATCTAGTTTATCTATTATACAGATAAGTATCTATGGTGTGATTGGTATACTTTTTCTCAATGTGGTCATGAAATCTTAGTCCTTGCATAGGTGGTCGTCCATAAGAATATTGTGGTGGGTGGACATGTCTTGCTTGTGCACAAGCATGAGTTGGGTGGTCAGCTCCACACCAAAGACGTCATCTTAACATTGACATTCTCATGGGTTGAGCCTGATAGGATTTTGGCCTAGATTGATTTTGTGCTCCAAGATTTTTTGGCCACTAATTCCTCCACATTAGTTGAGTGGGCTGATACACTCTTGGAAGCATCTTGAGACTTTAATGAGGTAGAAGGATCTTTAGATCACTGGCTATATTATTGTCTAAGTATATGCACTGTTTTATACTAAAATACAAAGATTCTACTCTTTTGACATATATAAAAGTTCTCAAAATTAGTAAGACATAAAAAAATAATGAAATCATTTTTGGTTGGGTGAGCCTCTCCGTCGCCAAACAACGATCAACATATTGTTGAAAACTTCTCACTGCAAGCCTTACTGATTCATTGTTTGTTTGTTTGAAGCTATGGATCAAAGATGAGGTATTATGTTTAATCCCTCTCTTTGTGAATTCACCTATGAATTCTTCTAGAAATTGATCAGTATTAGCAAATCCATCATGATTCAATGGTTGAAACTATGCCAAAGTTGTTCCAAGCAATGTGAGTCCAAATGCTTCATATTGAATGAAGAATTCATCCACTTGTTGTTCTCGCAAGACCTGATTAAACTCAGCCATGTGGTCATATGGACCTCTTGAACCATCATAATGATTCTTCATGCACTTGGAAACTTGGGATGGTCTTAGCTTTCTACCCACATTGGATGGTTGAGGAATGATCTAAACAGCAGGTGACACACGTCCTTGTCAAGGTGGATGTCTTGGAGGGAAGGGTGGTCTGTTCAATGTCTCTCCTCCTAAATTAGGGTTAGGCATAACACTATTGACTGATATGCAAAAGTGCAGATGATGTCAATGAGGTGTATTTTGTCAGTTGCATTGCCCTAAATTAGGGTTTTCTTGGCTCCTATGGTGACCCTAGGGGTTTCCCAAAGAAGTTTCATGTTCCTTGAGAGGAAACACTAGTGAACCCATGTATTTGAATGTGGGTTTTTCAGACTCTATGAATTCCCAATATCTTCTCTTGTATTGATCCATATAGGTGACTCTTGAGGAAGCACTGGTGAACCCATGTATTTGAATGTGGTCTTTTTAGACTCAGTCAATTCCCGATATCTTCTCTTGTATTGATCCATATAGGTGACTCTTGAGGAATCTTCAAGATCATGTAATTCATAAATTGTAGCAAAACTAATGCCACTAGTTGATGAAGTATCTTGCAATACCCTATCAGTTCCATCAATCAAATATATGTCAATTGATTCATTGTCTCAAGGATTTTGATCACCCCTCAAGACATTCACCACAATAGACTTCCCTCTCGGGGTGGTTATTGCTTCTCCACCTCTCATGTTGGTTGAATGGTGTGTTTCTTCAATCACACCCATGTCATTAGTTTTTTTGGTTGGACTATGAACATGTACAAACTACCTCTCCTATCCATGTACAATCCACCTTCAAATTTCGCAGTTCACCTGTGGATAATTTCAGACATCTTGGAGTCTTGCAATTTAGCTAGTGATCTATTGAGCCCATCTAGGTATATAAGCACTCCTAGTAGATTTGTGGACACATACTACAAGGAAGTCATATATCCCCCTTCAATTGTGGACATTGCTTTGTTAGTGAAGATAGGATCATTCATATCTTTTGAAGCTTCCATGTTATCACAATAGGAATCATTAGATGTTTCTGAAGTGATACGTGATACACAATCTCCCATGACACATGATACTAGTCCAAGATGTTACATGAAACTTGGATGAAACGATACACAATACTATGAAGAATCACAATACACACTACTTGATGCTTGATATTCATAAAGGTATTGTCGATACATGATACCTTTGGGCATATGACACATGAGACACAAAACTTGGCCAAATGTTACACTACACTTGTGTGTTATGACACATGATACAAGGATTCCTCGACACACAATACTCGATACATGATAATCACATGACACAATACTCAACTATTCATGAGACATGATACCTGAGTATCAATTGTAGGTATAAGCAACACCTACCATGTATCTTCGACACTTGTTAGGTATCGATGACACTTGGGAATCTGGTATTGATGATAGTTGACTCAACAAATATTGTGATACTAATTTTAGCTACTTATTTTTATTTTTGACTTTATGTATGTGTTCCTTGTGCTTTCCTCTATTCCCTGGTGTGTTTGTATCACAAAAATACCCACTCTCTAAGCTTAATCTAGCCTCATGATACTTAGGAAGTGTTCTTTCTCCTTGTATGCATATGTGCTTCTGAAACTAATTTGATAAACATGTAGGTCTTACCTCAATTACCGCTTCCTAAAGTTTTCAAAAATCTTCAAAACAATGTGTGTTGGTATTTCTATGCATTTGAAGCTTAGATTATATAGGTTGCTAGAGCACATTCCCATGATACTTGCACAAAAAAATAAGTCTAAGATGTGTTCTTTTGGTGTTTTGACCCTAATTGAGGCCAGCGAAAGAAGAAAAATTCAAGTTCTTTTTGCATTTTGTGAGCATGAGGTGTTCTATCCTACATATTTCCACTTGCTTCTAAGTCTTGAACCCTAGTTTTCATTCTTACCTACTCCTAAATGACTTTCCACACACACTTTGATGCGTATGTGAAAGCAAGTGCAAAATTTTGTGTATTTCCTTTCTTGACCACCACCTCAAAGTCAAATTCCATTGACAACAAGAAACATCTAACATTTGTTACAAGGCATGTTGGACAAGTATAGAAAAGCTTGATGATCAACAAAAAACTTGAATCTTTTGTCTAGAAGGTAACGATAGAATTTTTTTACTACAAAGTCTATCCATAATCCCTCTCTTTCAGTAGTCATGTAATTTCACTTAGCTTGGTTGAATTGTCTACTAGCATATGCGATAGGGTGGTCCAATTTGCCTTGATCCCCTAGTTATGCCAAAATACATCCAATGGAAAAATTGGAAGCATCCACCTAAATACGGAATGGTTTATTCCACTTTGGCACTTTTAGTATAGGAGCTGAAATCAATCTCTTTTTCAATGCATTGAAAGATCGTAAAGCAGTCATTTCTCCATTCTTAACACACCATATAATGCTTTAGCAATGATAGTGTACATGTGCATAAACTGACAAAATAATATCCACAATGGCCCATAAAGGCTTGTACTTCCTTAAATCTCTTTGGTCTTGACAAATCTAGGATCACTTTGATTTTATCTTCATATGTCAAGATACTATTTTTGGAGACTATATGACCTAGCATTTTTCCTTGGTGCACCATGCAGTCACATTTTTTAGGATTCATACATACCTAATATTGTCTACATTTGTTGAATATGCATCTTAATTTGGGTATGTGAGAGGATCTTTGAGAAGAGTAGGTCCAAAACTCATCAATATAGACTTCCATAGTCTTCCTTAAGAATTGCTTGAAGACATGAAACATTAATATTTGGAAAGTGACTGGTGCATTGGTTAAAGCAAAATGCATAACCCAAAAGGCATATACACCCCATTTACTAGCAAAAGCAGCCTTGTGCTGGTCTTTAGGAGCAATAACTACTTGATTATAGCTTGAAAATCCATCAAGGAGGCTATACACTTCCTTGCTTGCTACTCCTTTTAGAATATGCTCAGTGATTGGCAATGGGTAACAATCTTGAATGGTAGCGGCATTAGATTTCTTTAGGTTAATACAAACCCTAAGTTTTCCATTCTTTTTAGGAACTACCACTAGGGAAGAGACTAGGGAGATGAAGATGTGCAGACACAGTCACATATAATGACTCATAAATTGAGATCTACACATCTATTTTTTTTTGAAACTCTTGTTGATATATTTTGGTAGTGATGTGTGCGAACATGCTAGGACTGTAGGGGCACTTTTTTTCCCTCTTTAGGAGGGTTTTTCCCCCAACTTGTATATATGCCTATAACCCTAATGGGTTACATAGCTTTGTACATTCTCTTGGTAATACATTCAGTAATGTGTGTTGTGATCCAAGCTTCTTCTTCTTCCTTCTTCCTTGTGTTGTTTGCCTGCTTCCATAAACCTCAAACTCCAACAATTGGTATCAGAGTAGGTCACCTTGTTGACAATAAGAGTGCATTGGAAGTTGCGAGGAACCTTGTGTTCCATGCTTGCTTTAAGCATATTGAGGTTCACTATCATTATGTTAGGGAGTGGCTCTCTACTGGAGAGATCAATTTGGCATATGTACCCACACAAGAGAACGTTGTAGAACTTTTCACAAAGGCTTTGCCTCGAGAGAAGTTTGAAGATTTTTGCAAAGCTTTGGGCTTGCTTCCTCTTGTGGATTGATTCCACATAGCTTGGAACTTCCTTATAAATGAGTGCCAGCTCCTTGTTCACCGCATCACTCCCAAGGGGGATTTGTTGATATATTTTGAAAGTGATGTGTGTGAACACACTAGGACCGAGGGGCACTTTTTTCCCTCTTTAGGAGGTTTTCTCCCCTTGGCTTGTATATACATATATCCTTTTTTCTTGTGTTGTTTACGTGCTTCCACATACCTCAAACTCCAACAACTTTGTAAGCATGCTCTCAGCAATCCTAGTTAAGTGATTGAATCTATGGATTTGACACTGAATACCTACACACTATAGTGCATAATCAAAAAATTAGCTAGAATCACTCTATATTTGTCTACTACCCCATGACTAGAAGTGTGGTGTTTATATACACCTTTTGATTTTGATGGTGGTTAGATCTTCTACATAAAAGGTAGTCCTAACATCAAGGGAAAATTTGAATTTGAATTCAAAAGCAAAGTCATGGCTTTTTTAGAATCCCCTCAATCATGAGATTCTCTCCATATCTTGCTTTTACTATTGACTAAGATAAACTCAAAGATTTAACCTTTGAAGTCTTCAAAACATATGTTTATGCCAAACAATAAGAGAGAAATCCTATGAGCATTGAACAAGATCTTAGGCTTGCTCCTTGTACCAACATGGCATTTGATTTTTTAGCATAGTTTGAGCAACTTCAATTAGTTTCTTGCAAAGTTTCAATCTCTTTTCTGTAGATCTCTTCTAGGGTAGCATTTATCGTGTTGTTCTAGACTCAGTTTTGCTGCTATTCTCAAACGATAGGATTTCAACATCATCTATAACTCTTCACGCATGGGATCTACTAGAATTGATCTTACCCATTCTTGCATGTGATCTTCATTCACCACATCTTTTTTCCCTTTTGTTTGATTCTCCTTTGAAGGTTCTTTAGTCCTTAATGATTTTTGCTTTTCCTCAATTAGTTTCTTCATTCACTTATTCTTTATCTTTTCTCTTCTATTTTTTCCATTTTCTTGCTTTCCTCCTTATAGATCTCTTTGAAAACTCTTTAAAGTCTTCTACCACCATTGGTGATCATTCTTTTCTTTTTACATTCATAGAATTATTAGATTAGTTTTCACAAAGGATTCCCTCATTTTCCTTGGCTTGGGTGTGTGGTGACTGCTTTAAGAGGTAACATACATTCTCTATTACTTCTAGAGGATTCAATTACCTCAATCACATTGATTCGAGAAGTTGAAGATGCTTTGGAAGGGTTCTTAGGATAGTCTCAAAAGAGATGTTCCTTTTTGCATTCATTACAATAACCTTCCCAAGGCCTTTGGGGTGGTGGATGGGGCATTGTGCATCCCCTAATGAAATGGTCCCCTCCACATCTATAACATGGTCCAATCAGCCCCATAAGAGTCTTGATAGCCATCATATTCATAATATTGATGCTTTATGTTGTGTAATCCATGGGATTTTTATCATAGGCATAATACTCACCATAAGTTTGCTCATATCCCTGGCTGAAGTTTAATGATCTAGTCAAAGGAGTCACTTGTACTACCTCACTTTTTGGGTTTTCTTGAGGTTGGGTGTATTTTATCTACATTATGTTTTGTGGGTGGGGTGGTTGTTGTCCCAATATTGGTTGAGGTTTTGGATAACCTTGATAATCATATGGCCTTTGAGCTAGTGGAGGTACCTGATATGAAGCATGCCTTGGTGCCTCCCTAGTTTTCTCCCTTGGTGGATAATTGTATGGTCTATAATGTTGAGGTTGAGGCTATCTAGTTTATCTATTATACAGATAATCATCTATGGTGTGCTTGGTATAGTTTTTCTCAATGTGGTCATCAAATCTTAGTCCTTGCATAGGTGGTTGTCCATAAGAATATTGTGGTGGGTGGACATGTCTTGCTTGTGCACAAGCATGAATTGGGTGGTCAGCTCCACACCAAAGACGTCATCTTAACATTGACATTCTCATGGGTTGAGCCTGATAGGATTTTGGCTTAGACTGATTTTGTGCTCCAAGATTTTTTGGCCACCAATTCCTCCACATTAGTTGAGTGGGCTGATACACTGTTGGAAGCATCTTGAGACTTTAATGAGGTAGAAGGATCTTTAGGTCACTGGCTATATTATTGTCTAAGTATATGCACTGTTTGATACTAGAATACAAAGATTCTTCTCTTTTGACATATATAAAAGTTCTCAAAATTAGTAAGACATAAGAAAATAATGAAATCATTTTTGGTTGGGTGAGCCTCTCCGTCGCCAAACAACGATCAACATATTGTTGAAAACTTCTCACTGCAAGCCTTACTGACTCATTGTTTGTTTGTTTGAAGTTATGGATCAAAGATGAGGTATTATGTTTAATCCCTCTCTTTGTGAATTCACCTATGAATTCTTCTAGAAATTGATCAGTATTAGCAAATCCATCATGATCCAATGGTTGAAACCATGCCAAGTTGTTCCAAGCAATGTGAGTCCAAATGCTTCATATTGAATGAAGAATTCATACACTTGTTGTACTCACAAAACCTGATTAAACTCAGCCATGTGGTCATATGGACCTCTTGAACCATCATAATGATTCTTCATGCACTTGGAAACTTGGGATGGTCTTAGCTTTCTACCCACGTTGGGTGGTTGAGGAATGATCTAAACAGCAGGTGACACACCTTGTCCTTGTCAAGGTGGAGGTCTTGGAGGGAAGGGTGGTCTGTTCAATGTCTCTCCTCCTAAATTAGGGTTAGGCATAACACTATTGACTGATGTGCAAAAGTGCAGATGAGGTCAATGAGGTGTATTTTGTCAGTTGCATTGCCCTAAATTAGGGTTTTCTTGGCTCCTATGGTGACCCTAGGGGTTTCCCAAAGAAGTTTCATGTTCCTTGAGAGGAAACATTGGTGAACCCATGTATTTGAATGTGGGTTTTTCAATTCATAAACTGTAGCTAAACTAATGCCACTAGTTGATGAAGTAGCTTGCAATTCCCTATCAGTTCCCTCAATCAAATATATGTCAATTGATTCATTGTCTCAAGGATTTTGATCACGCCTCAAGACATTCACCACAATAGACTTCCCTCTCGGGGTGGTTATTGCTTCTCCACCTCTCATGTTGGTTGAATGGTGTGTTTCTTCAATCACACCCATGTCATTAGTTTTTTTGGTTCGACTATGAACATGTACAAACTACCTCTCCTATCCATGTACAATCCACCTTCAAATTTCACAGATCACCTGTGGATAATTTCAGACATCTTAGAGTCTTGCAATTTAGCTAGTGATCTATTGAGCCCATCTAGGTATATAAGCACTCCTAGTAGATTTGTGGACACATACTACAAGGAAGTCCTATATCCCCCTTCAATTGTGGACATTGCTTTGTTAGTGAAGATAGGATCATTCATATCTTTTGAAGCTTCCATGTTATCACAATAGGAATCATTAGATGTTTCTGAAGTGATACATGATACACAATCTCCCATGACACATGATACTAGTCCAAGATGTTACATGAAACTTGGATGAAACGATACACAATACTATGAAGAATCACAATACACATGTTGACAGGATGCGGGAAGAAGCAAGTATGGACACACATACAGATCTAGCACTGAGGCAACCCTTCATTTTTTTCAAAACCGTCACATCATTCTAAAGTGATTCTCATCACTACAAACCCTTGTAAATATCATTTCACCTTTTGGTAGCTCCATTTTTGTACAAGCCGAGGAGTCCTCGAGCTTGGGGAGCCTTAGATGTAGTTGCCTGTCAATTTTCATAATTTTTAGATCTCGTTTGGGCCCTCAAATAAGCCCCGGAACCTAATTTTTAACTAGGCCGGACACTAGGTCTGGACAGGGCCAAAGCTTGTCAAAAACTATAAATAGAGCTAGAGAGCTCATTTTTGGGCGAGCTTCTTGTAGTTTAAACTTGTATGAGAACTTTCTTGCAATAGAAGTGATTCCATTGTCTTACTCTCTTTGTTCTTACTGTGTGTGCGCGTGTGTGTGTATGTGTGTGCATGCTTGTGTGCTTCTCACTCACGCACTTGTGCTTCCACTTGCTTGTGGTCTTCATACCATCCTCATGTCTTCCCGGATTGACATTAAAGGAGGTGCTACTCATCACTGAGCTACACCAAATTTTGGCGCCGTTGCCGTGGATCGAGCTTTGAGGACGAGCGTGTGATGGTAAGACGTAGAGAGGACGCGTTGGAATGGTAAGTAGTAGGTAAATTTCTGATTTTTCTCCATCTCCATTTTCATCTTCACCTCCTTCTCCATCTCCACCTCCACCTCCTTCCCCACTACATATCCCCTCTTCCTTTTCTTTCCCTCATTTGTTGTGTGCGAGTTTGAGAGAGAGCGATTGTGCGTGCTTGTTTTTGTGTGTTTTTTTTGCATGTTTCTTGCAGGTGGCAGCTCCATCATCATCTCCAGCAAGCTCAGCAGGTACAGAAATTGTCTGCACAATTCCCGAGGCGTTGAGCTCGAGCTATCGCGACACTCCGAAAATTTCACCTTCTCACGATTCTGAGTGCACCACGACACTGCGCAGGCCTAGAGCTCCTAGGAACCCTAGATAGAACAGAAAAATTCACCATATCCCGAGCTATCGCGACACTCCAAGGTATCGCGACACCCCGTGAGCTATCGCGACACTCCAAGGTATCGCGACACCCCGTGACCTATCGCGACACTTCGAGGTATCGCGACACCCCGTGAGCTATCGTGACACTCCAAGGTATCGCGACACCCCGTGACCTATCACGACACTTCGAGGTATCGCGACACCCCCAGCTATCGCGACACTCCGAGCTATCGCGACACCCCGTGAGCTATTGCGACGCTCCAAGGTATCGCGACACCCCGTGACCTATCGCGACACTTCGAGGTATCGCGACACCCCCAGCTATCGCGACACTCCCAGCTATCGCGACACTCCCCACCTATCGCGACACTCCCAGCTATCGCGACACCCCGACCCGACCTATCGTGACACTCCCCACCTATCGCGACACTCCGAGGTATCGCGACACCCCGTGACCTATCGCGACACTTCCAGCTATCGCGACACTCCCCACCTATCACGACACTCCCAGCTATCGCGACACCCCGACCCGACCTATTGCGATACCCGGCCATTAACGCATGAAAATTGAGAGTTAATTTTTGAGTGATTGAAAGGGTAGTTGAGCTTGAATTTTGACATATTGGTATAACTTAGAACCTTGGAAGTGGGCAAAAGGCCTAGAAACCAGAGATAGGTGGAACTAAGTGATTCTCAGAGACAGGGGGTACAGTGAGCTACTCCAAGGGGGCTAAAATTATTGAAGTGTGTCTTTCAAATACCTGTGGCAATAAAGCTATACTAACTGGTGAGTTTTTGCAGGAACTTTGTGTGCACTCAAGGCAATCCAAAGCAAGCTAGCAAGGGTGAGTACCGAGCTTGGGAGAAGGCTTCCTGGGCTTGTGTAGCAGTTTGGTCAACCGGCTAATTGAGGTTGGAAGATCTCATAACCCTCCTTTGTCAATTCCTAGCCTAGGCTAAGTACGACTTAGGTGTGGTAATTAACTAGGGCAACGTTAGGCACGAATCAAGTCCAAGAGAATTAATCAACCAAGTGCAAGAAAATAAATAGGTCTTAAGTGCGAAAACCCTAAAGGACAAAAGGTAAACGGGAATCGATCACTCATCAAGTGCGGAAATCCACTTAAGTACTCCTGATGACGCAATTTCAGACAAGACCATAAACATAATATTCAACTAAAAAGAACAAAGTGATTGGTGCAAAATCAACCTGCAACGAGAGCGTGTTTGGGTTCCAGGGGGTAAATAAATCAGGCATATGAACCTTAGATCAGGCAGACACTTAGGCCGAGACAAACGAAGCCTCAGATCTTCTGAAGCTAGTGTCAATCACACTGCCAGGTCTTGGGCCCAGCAGTTGAGTGATTACCCATACACTCCCAGATCAGAAACCAGTGATTCTGAAATGTCCTATCACATGGAGAGACCAGTAGGGAGTTCAGGGTTGGCTTATCTAGAAAAGCCAGAGGGGCCTTATAAGACTCAATTGGAATATATCAGGACGAATCGTCTAGGTGCTCGCATCTACGAAGACGGACTGAGAAGATCAGTGGTCCAGATTAAGAACCCCGACCAACCCCATGGAATAGACCACCCGGTAGTCAAGTTTGAGAATGGAGCATACCTAGATAAAGAGGGGACTATATATGTAGACACCACTCTTCCTGATAGAACTGATGAGTTTGGAAATGTGATTGCGGAGACCGACATGGGTGATATAGAGCAAGGGAACTTAGAGAGAGAGCCAAGAACTCCCCGTGGTAAGTCTGTCTTGACCAGAATCATGACTCCTGAGTGGATTCCACAAGATAATAAAAGCATAGATCTGCTTTTAAATTGGGAAACCGATGAGGCTTTTTGGAGATATAGAACTTCTCAACCTCAGGAGGTGAATACCCTCACAATCTACGAGTTTAAAGACCCTGATAGTCCAGGCCAAGTAACCTACCTAAACACTGCATCAGAGAGAATCTTCGTGGTCACTGAGCAGGGCAGACATGCCTACACTTGGAAGGGTGAATTTGTTTTTCCCCAACCAAGGTCTAATGTGTCCTTTGGTCATCAAGGAGGTGGGACCTCCCAAGCTCATGGAGCTCAAAGAGATAGAGGTAGAGACAAACCTGAGGTAAGTTTTGCCAACTCCCTGGGAAGAGAAAGAATGGGAACAGAAAGGAATAGAGTGGAACCTGAGAGACATAGAACCCCATGGAATCAAAGGAATATTGATGATTTTCCTTTGCCAAGACCGAGAGAACACACCAGGACCCTGCGACCAACTCAACTGGTGAAGTCCATGAAGAACTATTTCGATGGCACGGGGGACCCTTATGACCATGTGGCAGAATTTTGACAAGTGTTGAAAGCTGAACAGGTGGAGGACCTATTCACACAATATAATGCTTTCGGTCTAACCCTTAGGAACACTGCCCTTACGTGGTTCCAACCACTGAATGAGAGGCATTTCAGAAACATAGACCAACTCTTAGAGGCATTTATTGTCGAGTTTTCTAAGAGTGGAATCAGGCATAACACCTCCTCACTAATTCATAGTTTCAAACAAACACCTCAAGAGACGGTCAGACTAGCGGGAAGAAGATTTAGACAGTACCTGGAGAGATGCCCTATGCCGGAGTTACCCACACCAGCCAAACAAGTGGCCTTGTTCCTAGACGGATTGTTGAGCACTAAGCTCAGGTCATATGTGTACCTGAAGGACCCTAGAACGATAGAGGAGTGCGTGCGCATGTGCATAGACATTGAGGACAATCTAGGTGAGCAATTAGAACTATCAAAAATCTATAAGGATTCTGATAGCTCTAGTAACATGGCATCTGGTCAATCCACATCCATCGAGGAACTTGCAGAGAAGGTAGCCCAAAAACTAGGTGTCTCTAGCAAGCAAATTCCAAGATTTGCCCCAGTTAAGCGGTGTTACAATTGTGGCGGTGAACATATGGCAAGTGTATGCCCCATTATGGCCCAACCTCAGGTGAATCCTAGTAGCCAGTACTGCACCATAGAGCGCAGGTACACCAATCACACGGCACAAGACTGCCCATATAACAAACAAACTGTTAGGCAAAATTATCCTCAGCCATATCCACAACATGGTAGGTACCAGAATCAGTACCCATCACCACAATACAACAGACCACAACAAACTTATCAGCCACCTTATCAAGGGCAGCAGAGACCTCAACCAGTCCTAGTGCAGCAACCCCCTGCTCCAACCAATGTGATCCCAGTGAAATATGCATCTACTGAAGAAAATCCGAATAGAGCCATAGTTCCAGTCACCCCATTGCTATCAGACAGTGATCCAAGTGACCATAGTTTTGACTCACACATATTGATAGCCCACAGGCTTACTACATGCAGTCACCCGAGCATAACGAGTCATACTACTATGAGGACCCAAGTGAAAATAGTGGGGAACCGGAGTATTCTAATGTCATGTACACAAACCCCAACTCTAGACCTCAACCTAGGCAAGTACGACCTCCATTTCCTAGAGGACCATGCTTCAGATGTCAGGGAGATCACCTTATACGTGATTGTCCACTGCCTGCCCCTACACAGCCTCAACCAATAACCATTCAGGGCTTCTGTCAAGACTGCGGGAAAGAACATCTCCTACGAGATTGCCCAAAGAACCCTAATAACATGCCTAAAATCACTCCTATCAATGTTGTTGGGTTAGTTGTAGACTCCACAGGGAGTGTGACTTCCACTGCACCTGTGCAGGTGATCACAAGAGCCCAGGCACTTCAACGACACCAAGATGTTGTTCAGGAAAAGAGCCCCGAGGTGAGTGCAACAGAGAGCATACCCAAAAAGAGGACTAGCGCCTGGAAGGATAGTCGTGAAAGAATGAAGAGACAATGGGCAAAAAAGATAAATGAACTTGAAGAAAGCGTGAGGGAAACCAAGGCAAAAATCACAGAAATCACAGCTCAACCACACTCCCACACACTTCCACCACTACCATCCCCATCACCCTCCATTTCTCCACCCTCTAACACACCCCTCGTAACCCACCCACCACCCCGAGTAGGATCAGTATTAGCTGACCCCACTCCTGAAGGCTTGGACATGATGTTCAAAACCTACCAGGCTCGACTTCAAGAAGGGCCAACAGCTGCAAACCTAGACAAGAGTTACCCTAGAGCAGACTTAGAGATTGAACGGATGAAAATGTGCATGAAAATGGTAGAACAAGCTCAAGCTATACTTGAGACTAGCCAAAAGTTCAATCAGACGAACTCTGTCAAGCCGGATTTGCATTTCCAAGGCTTACTAGAAAGATTAGAGCAGTTGGTAAACAAATCACAAGTTTCTTTACCTCCACAGGCTCAACCAGTTGTTGAAAGAGGAAGCTCACCACAAATGGTAGCTTATGTTCCTAATTCTACGGATGCTGGAATACCTCCTTCAATACAACAGTACTCTCCAGAGTTCTTGCGGGAAATACAAGAAGAGAAATGGGCCAAGGAGAAGGGTGATTCCCCTCCTATTCCTGAGATTGATGATCTTCGTGATCAATTTCCCCAAGACATTCCCTCTATCTATGGTGATCAAGCAGAGCAACAAGAGGATGAGAGATTAGATTTTGAATCTAATTCTTTACAAGAGTTGCCTCATTTCACAGGCCCATGGGAATCTGAATCTCTCCAGATCAGAGCTCCCACGATATTGGTAAGAAATGAAGACTCAGTGATTCCCAGGAACACTGATGTTGTGAAGAACACTAAGGTTCAACGTCACCTCACTGTAGAGGAACTCCTCAAGGCAAAACCGGAGCTCTGGAATCATGTGAAGGATCAGGTCCCAGAACTTGAATCCAATACACCAAAAGTAGGCTCTAAACAAAAAGTACCAAGGATACCTCTCGACAAGATAGGAGACATGAGCGAAGGTGAAGAAGGTAACACTTATCTCCCGATCACCTACCAAGGTTACACAACCAAAGCAATTGTGGATTCGGGTGCCGGTGTTGCTATTGCGACCACCTCCCTGTGGAAGCGATGGGGCAAACCCACCTTAAGACCAACGAGAATGAAACTTCAAATGGCAGATGGTCATTTTGAAAGACCTCTCGGATTGCTTGAAGGGATAACTCTAACCACTTGTGGTGTAGAGTTTGAACATACGTTTGCCATATGTGACTTTGAGAAGAATAATGTTTACGAGATGATCCTAGGAAGACCCTTCCTACGACAATTACAAATAGTACAAGATTGGGGAACCAACTCCTTGTACTTACAGCACTTAGGGGTCACCACCAAGGTCAATCTGAAGGATCACACCTTCAGAGATGTACCACCCCTACAGTGGAATCCTATCCACAAAGCGAAAGAAGACTCTATCTCCGTGCATTCTGGAAGTTCACCTGAACCATCTTGGTTGCATGAAGATACTCACTTGTGGATGTGCAAGGTCGCAGAGGAAGAGGAAAAGCGCCTAAAAGCGAGAGAAGAAGGAACTTCCCCAGGAGATAGACCAATAAAAGACCCAGCCTATACACCAATGATATTTCCAGATGAGGAATTTGAGCCTCATGGTTGGGCAGAAATCTTAGCTACCATGGACATTGCAGTCAATGAGGAACAATGGACACCCCATTGTGATGAGGAGGGTTATGATATTTCAGTGTTCATGTGTCAGCCCTTGTTGGAAGAGTGTGATCCTAGTGAGTCCATAGAAGAAGAAGAGAGTGACGATGATCTAGAATCCATTGTGATGGATACATACTTTGACTCAGAGGAACACTACTTAGAAGACCTAGGGGTGTTAACCCAAAAGGAAGAAGAACCCCTTGCGAGTATTAAAACGATAAGTTCAAAGAAAGGAAGTGAAGGAGGTCAAAAGAAAAAGAAAAGGAAAGCAGTGAGACAAGAAGAGGAAGAATCATTGTTTGAAGTACCAGAAAATTTCAAGAAATATGAAGTGGAAGACCGGAAAATTTTGGTACGAATGCCTAAGAGAGAGGCCATTATAGGAGAAGCATATGACAATAAAGAAAAGACCAAAAAAATTGTAGTGACCATTGAAGGGAACGAAGAGCGATGTACGTACATAGGAGACGACCTAAGTGCAGAAGAAGAAGCAGAGCTTGTAGCTCTATTAAGGGAATATAGGGATGTGTTCGCATGGCATTATAGAGACTTGAAAGGAGTAGATCCAGAGATTTGCTCTCATACGATTCCGATGACCGCTGATGCTAAGCCCACCAAACAAAAACCCTACACTTACAATGACAATTATGCGGCCAAAATAAAAGAGGAAATTGACAGGCTGATTGAAGCCGGATTCATCTATGAGATTGAGCACACTGAATGGGTGTCCCCCATTGTAGTGGTGCCCAAGAAGAATGGGAAATTGCGAGTGTGCATTAACCTTAAAAAAGTCAATGCCGCTACGATAAGAGATAGTTATCCACTTCCAATCACCGAACATCTTTTGGAGCGTGTTGCAGGCAAGGAAGTTTACAGCTTCCTTGATGGATTTTCAGGTTACAACCAAGTAGCCATTGCCCCCGAAGATCAGCACAAAACGGCCTTTGCCACAGAATGGGGAATCTTTGCATTTCGTGTGATGCCATTTGGGCTCACCAATGCACCTGCTACATTCCAAAGACTCATGTGTCATGTCTTCAAAGAGTTCTTGCGAAAGAGCTTAGAAGTATATGTGGATGATTTGTGCGCTCATTCCCAAGAAAGAAGTTACCACATCCCTGAGCTCAGGCAAATCTTCAACAAGTGTAGAGATTATCGAGTGTGTCTGAATCCAGAGAAGTGTGTGTTCATGGTACGACAAGGTAAGATCTTAGGTCACATCGTTTCTAAGAATGGAATTTCAACAGATGAAGACAAAGTGAGAGCAATAGCAGAGTTGCCCAGACCAAGGAATGTTAAAGAGGTACAGGCCTTTATGGGCCATTGTGGATATTACCGTAGGTTTATCCACATGTATGCCATCATAGTTAAACCTCTTTATGGGTTGTTAACAAACTTTGAGTGGAACGAGGAATGCGAGAATTCCTTCAACGAGCTGAAAAGACGTTTGTGCACAGCACCAATATTGACTACTCCGGATTGGAGCAAACCCTTTCATGTCCATGTAGATGCCTCCAATCATGCAATAGGATGTGTGCTAGCACAACCCACAGGTGAAGGAAACCTAGATTTGCCGATAGCATATGCTAGTAGGCAATTAAATGCAGCTGAACGAAATTACACCACAACGGAGAGAGAAGGCTTAAGCATGATATATGCTGTGAAGAAGTTTAGACACTATCTATTGGCCAATAAGTTCAAGTTTTTCACTGATCATCAAGCGTTACTATATTTGGTCAATAAACCTTGCAATACAGGTCGCTTAGTAAGATGGTTCCTCTTACTAATGGAATACGACTTTGAAGTTGTTGTCAGGAAAGGTAGAACCCATCTTAGGGCAGACCATCTTTCTCGCATCACTTCAGGAGAGCCACCGCAAGGAGTGTCTGACGAATTGCCCGATGCTTATCTGTTCAATTTAGAAGTTGTTCCTAAATGGGCAAATAAGCTCGTACCAATCCTAACCTTCGGGCCTGCAAATAAGAATGTGAAAACCAACAAAGAGGAAATTGTAAAATCATTAAAGTATCAAATATTGGCTGGAAGTATGTACAAGCAAGATACCGAGGGAGTGTTAGCTTGTTGTGTCGAGGAGGATGAACATGCTAGTTGGTTGCAACAAGCCCATGAAGGACTGCTAGGGAATCACTACTCTAAACAGCGAACTTTGCAGAACCTAAAACGCTTAGGAGTGTATTGGCCTAGCATGGACAAGGAAATACAAGAGTGGATTCACAATTGTTCAGTGTGCCAGGAGAGACCCCCAGTGGATCATGCCACTCTTTATCATGTGTCATTAATCCCAGATTGGAGTGTTCCATTGGTCGAGTTCATGAGATCGGGAACATTACCCAATCAGGCTAGTCTTGCAAGAAAACGGAGCATGGAGCAAGAGGCTCAAGACTATGCCTTAGTAGGGGACAACCTATATCGAACAGGCAAGGATGGTTACCTAAGACTGTGCATACATGAAGCAGACTATTTGAAAGTCTTAGAAGCTGCACACAGCGGTGCTGCAGGTGGACACTTTGGGCCTGATCGAGTAATTAAGACCATTCTATTCTCAGGACTGTGGTGGCCCACTCTTCATATGGATGCACATACTTATGTGAAGAGTTGCGACACATGCCAACGTGCCCAATATCCGATGAGAAGAGATGAAATGCCATTAAGACCAATGATGGGAGGACGTGCATTTTCAAAGTGGGGTATAGACTTTGTAGGTCCCATTAACCCCCCAGCTAGAAACTCCCATGCAGAATACATTATTGTAGCCACAGATTACCTTACAAAGTGGGTGGAAGTAAAGGCCACGACAAAGAATGATGCTCAAACAACGGCTAAGTTCTTATTCGAAAATGTGTTCACAAGATATGGGTTACCAATAGAGTTGGTTAGTGATAGAGGTACACACTTCTTGAATGAGGTCATCGAAAATCTCCTTCAAGAATTCATGGTGGTACATAAAAAGTCTGCACCCTATCACCCACAAGCTAACGGACAAGCCGAGAGCACGAATAAGATCCTGTGTAACGTATTGACGAAACTGGTCAATAATAAACGCTCTGATTGGGACAAACAACTTCACCATGCTGTTTGGGCATACCGAGTTGCCTACAAAACGGTACTCAATGCCACCCCATTTCAGATGGTCTTCGGACAGAATGCAGTGTTACCACTAGATTTCCTAATCCCAGCTTTAAGAGTAGCACAAGAGCATGAGTGGAATGGACATGAGTTGTCCTCTAGGATCTTGGATCTAGAGCGTTTAGGTGAGACGAGGCTACGAGCAGCAGCAGGTATCTATGCTGCAAAGAAACGGCAAAAGGCATACTTTGATGCCCATGTGAAGGATAAGGGCTTGAAAGCAGGAGATCTAGTGTTAGTCTACACATTGAAACAACACGCAAGGAAGCTAGAAAAGAGAGGCTACGGACCTATGATCATTAATAGGATCTCCACGAGTGGAGCAGTACAACTAGCCACTTTAGAGGGGGACGTCCTCCCAAACTATATTAGCGGGTGCAGAGTCAAGCTGTATCAAGAACCCCTCACGGAGGAAATGCTAAGTCGACTCAGTACTGCTAAACAACGTAAAGAGGAGGAAAAACGAATTCGAGAAGAAGCACAGGCAGAGGCCTTAGAGCGTATCAGACGAATGAAGCTGAGGAGACAAGGAAGGGACCAGCCTATGACGGACACTCAAGAGTCTCCAGGCTATCACATGGCCATGTGTGAGGCTTCAGGTGGACGCACCCATAAGATAGTAGACCGACGACCTTTTGTGACCCTAGAAATAGGACAAAAGGACAGCACAACAAGCGTGAGGGCTTTAATTGATTCAGGAGCAGCCACAAGTGCAGTTAGGCTTTCTTATTGCCAGCAGCTGCAATTGGAGGTAAAACCCATAGAAGCATATCTGATAGGATTAGGAGGTGTTGAAACCCCTTGTATGGGAGAGGTGGATCTTCCCCTCTACATGCAAGAGGTCCTCATGCCAGCAAAAGTGCTAGTGTGTGAAGACGAGGATCTGACCGAACCTCTTGTCTTAGGCCAAGACTGGATCTATGATCACGCAGTCAACCTCAACCTAAGGAGTGGACTTCTTCAGGCTTGGGTAGGCCAAAGTCGTCTCACGGTTGAATTAGAAAATCAAGCGCTCAAACCCATAGAACAGGCACCAACTCCTGGTCCCTCCAGGAATCCACACGAAGATAACCATGTTGTGCTTGTCCAAACTTCTATGGTGCAGAGGAATGTCAATCTTACTGAAGGTTCAGGAGCCAAGAAGGAGTTCCTAAATGATCCAAAGAAGATTCTAAACGAACGGACCGAACATCACTCTACACGAAGGAGGCCGCTGATCAAGAGGCAGGAGCGCCAACCCGCGCAATATGGAGCATCTCATGGCGTGAAGCAGATCTGGATACGCAAGGACGGAAAACCCACAGCTCCAATAGCAGATTCTCAAAGAAACAAGAAACGAGCCTCACCATCAAGGAACAAAGTGAAGAAGCCCCCTAGGATAACCCCTAGGCGTACTATTTCTATTTGGGTTCCTAAGCGGTCAATGAAGGCCACCCCTAATGCTAGACAGATATGGGTGCCCAAGGCTAGCTTACAAGCCCATATTACTTCACCTACAGGCACTAGGATGAAGCAGCTTTCACAAGCACTCTTGGCCAACAACTCAGAAAGTGACAAGATACCTACACCTCTCACTGTCCCCACTCCCATCAACCCCAGGAATGTCTGGAAATGGGTACCCACAAGGTCCCAAATACATCACACACTCAGACCGAAATCTTCACCTGTCCTTAGCTCTAAGAGCTACGACTCCTGTATCAAAGTGTGGAGAATTAAACGGTGTACTAAACCCCCTGACCCTATTCTGTAAATCCGTCCACACTAACACAGAAGCATTCCGAGCCCATTGCATAACCAAAGTATGCATCTAGGAAGACACTGACCTTTAATCACCACTCACACATATCATAAACACCTCACCACTAACCACTGACCTCCGGGATTGTCATGTTAGTATTGTGAAGGGAACATCATTACATCTTGTTTCCTATGCAACACTAATATGCCTTTCGTCTTCCAGCAGATAAGCAACCTACTCTCATGGCAACAGCGGCAGGCACAAGCTCTCAGGCAGGACCTGGTGCTCCTATCAATTGGGATGCCATGCCAGTGGAAGCCCCACCAACAGCTAGGCCTGAAGAATTCTTGAACGTGCGAAGGATTCCTATTCCAGATCCACCCAGTGGACTAACCGAAAGAGTAAAAGGGCACTCCCATTGGTTCAATGAAATGCCAGGGGATTTGGGAGACGCAGATCACATCTGGGAGTCCAAGATGGAGTGTGGAGGGGTTTGATGGACCTTCCAATTCTTTTCAAGAGAATTTGAGACCTTACAAAATGCAGCTCCACTTCAAGATATCTGGCAAAAGGCAGGACTTCAAACTTACTTCAGTGAAGCTCTACCTAAACCTGACTTCCTCAGGTGTTACTACTTGATTGCTATGTTGAAACCTACCGGGGATAAAGATCATTCAGGCACATTCTGGGTGCCCTCCTTATCTAACCTGGAAGAGATGAGGAAGTTTGAATTAAATGTAACATTAATCAGGGAAGCCCTTCAAATGTATGGCACTCATGTGCCTTCAGATCGCGACCCCTTGATACCAGAATCAATGAAAAGCAATAGAGTCAAGAAGCTCAAAGACATGTGCGCCCTCACCCCCAACATCGCCATACCTCTGCGGATGTGCCTCCAGCACTTCGCATTTCCAGCTCAGGACCGTTTCACTCAGCCTCACAAGAAGATATGGTACGGATTGTATTTAGCAGAGACCGGAAGCTTGCCCATTAAGATGCCGGTATGGATCTTAGATCAGGTGTATGAGGCAGGCAAGCGGGGGGTGAGGAAGCCCACTTTACATGGTTGTTGTGCGTTGACGAGAATCATCTACAGATGTCTGGCGTATGATGTGCCAGTTGCTCGAGCCCTAAAGTATGCACACCTGGAACTGTTTAAAGGGCGAAAGTCAGGGACTCAGCCTGCAAAAAGAATGCGTGGATCCCTTTCACAAGTCCTGATCCCTCCAGCAACCACCGCCGAAGTCTCCACTAGAGAGGAAGCCCCGGTGGCACCAATCACAATCCATCTCCAGGAGTCTCAACCAAGAGAGGTGGTACAGCCCACTCCTTCTGCCCCTCCGCTACCTACCGATGCAGAATTTGCAGCGATGGCCACCTTCACCGAGGACCCAAATTTTGATTTTGAAACATTTCTGCAGAAGGCTCATCTATCAGACAGTGAAAGTTGCCCTGACAATGTCGATCCGGGGGCATCAACCCAAAGAGAACATGCACTAGGCGAGACAAGCAGTGTACGGGAGATAGGAGTGGCACAACTTCCTCAAAGACTAAGCACACAAGCTCAGGAGAAGGCACCAAGAGATAACCCGAAAGAAAGTGAAGACGAAGCCCCTGCATATACGGCACAGCTCAAACGACTATACCAAACAATCAAGCAGGTACAGCGACGCCATAAAATGTCAGAAGAAGCAAATAGGGCCCTAGTAAACCAGATGTTGCAGTCAGAGCATATCGACCCCCATTTTGTAGAATCGCTAAATCTTTTGGCGGACACCTGTGGCATCAGTGAAGCAATGAGAACCTTGGTCTATCAAGAGAACCCTGCTTATGATCAAAGAAGAATTGATACACGGCCTCGACAAGGAAAGATGATTCAGATGGAAGTATCTACCGCGTTAGCTACGTCCACATCAGAAGATGTGCACATGATTAGCCCTAGGCCCAATGATGAACCGGAGGAAATTACGCATGCCCCATCTCCCCCATCATCTCCTATCCCACCCTCAGAGCCTCTCTCCACGTGTCTTTCTACACAACCATTCTCCTCCTATAGTGAGACCATTGTACACGCCCCCGTTTCCACTTTCCTTCCTTCACCCTCATCCATCTTTGTCACTCAGATTTTTGAACCCCAACTAGGTCACCCTTCCTTTCCCCATGCCTTTGGACAACCATCTGTCACTGGACAGACTCTTTCCATTTCTTTACCCTCCACCCCTCCATTTCCTCCCCCCCAAACTCTACCTACCCCATCCCTTGTAACTGCCTCGGGCACCACACTAATCACCCAACCCTCCTTTTGGACCCAACTTGTAAACATTCTTCAACAGGTTGATGAACATAAGAAAAAGTCCCTTCCCCAAATTCACTTCCCCACATTCACAGCCACCACTATCACACCACCCACCATCCCAGTGTTCACATTTCACGAATCACACTCTCACGTGTCCGATCCCATGGACATCTCACCATCTGCTGGGTCACCCACTACCACTGTTCTCACAACACCATCACAGGTTATTACAATCACATCATCACTTCCACACACGATAGGCACAACATCCACAATTCCCATTCCCACGTCCCAACCCCCTGCATCTTCCATCCTTACACCCGCATCCACCTCATTTAGTCTTGCACTCGACAGGATGCTCGAAGCTGCCACTCAGCTTAAGCAGGAATATACATTATTGGAAGAAAATAACAAAGGGCTTTGCACCCTCTCAGCAACACTCCAAGAGCGTGTCAATGCTTTGGAGTTCATTCATACGAAGTCACAAAGCAAGATATCCGCCCTCGAACAGGCAAATGCGCAACTCAAAGCGAGGCATATGGAAGAGAGCAAAGCCATGGAGGAACAGCTGCGAGATCAAATGGGCCGCAATGCAAGGCTTCAACGAAACATGGCTTTGCTACGACGACATCTGGCAGCAGCGCAAGAAGAGAATAGACGGCTTCAACAACAAAACCAGGAGAACCTCGAGGCTGCCATGGAGAACACCCCGGGAGCACCCATAGACCCGGTTAAATTCCAAGCTGTTCCCTCAGAAAGCATACAACAAATCTTGGAAACTTATGCCAATCTTTTAGAAGCACATGATCAGCTTGCCGACCAGCTGAAGGACCTACAGAGACCCCAAGAGTCTACACCACACCGACAGGAACCTAAAGAAATGACCGACGCTGCTACTTCAACCGAACCTGAACATTCAACGACCAACGACGTACTGGAGTTACGGCAACAGATCGCAGAATTAAAATTGAAGTTGATGCAGTACGAACGACCTCCTTCCCCACCAGAGCAACCGTTAGAAGAAGAAGCAGTTACTATCCCAGTGGAGGAAGCATTCGACGACACCTACGAGCCTCAACCATTCCCAGGAGGACGCGTAACAGAAGAAGGTCAAGATACCTATGAGGAACCTCCATCGGCATGGATGAAACAGGTAGAGGAAATGGGGCAAACTCATCAGGAACGGATATCCACTCAGATGCTGGCAATGAAGGCCATTGAGGACACCATCCTTCACTCAGAGTACTTCAGGCACATCGCCCCTAGACGCCTTATCACTAGCTCAGAACTACAATACAAGCCCTATTTTGTCTTGTTGGCCGACTACAATGCAGAAATCAAAAGGGTCACCAACAAGTGCCCAACATTTGCCACACAGTTCGAACCAGAAGATATACCAGAAGCGGCACGAAAAGGGGCCATATTCCAACCAACTTGGAGGCAGAAGTTACTCGAAACTTACCCAGAAATGCTTCGAACATGGGATCACGCCCCCATGCATTTGAAGTACAATCCGTGTTTTGGGCCAGTGCAAAGACGCAGATCATGGAAAGCTTTTGCCATCAAGGTTCAGAATAACGCAAACTGTAAAGAATGGCTCAATTACCCCGCCATCGCCCCCCCAACCGGTACTCCCACAGTGTCATACATGATTGCAACCATCAGACATTGGATACCACGCCTCCACCCTATGCCAGATGTGGCTGCCCAGATGATGCTCAAGATCTTCGATATGATGCAGGTCGTACTCAAAACTTTTTGCAATGTATGCCGTATTCAACCTCCTATTCCCGGGTTTATTAATGGTAACTACGACCTGCTATATGATATGAGCACAACCCCGAGCATACGAGTGGCTTACGCATGGCATGCACGCATAAGATATCTCCCTGCCTGCTACAAGCAAACATTCGACGATATGTTCACCACGGGGTTTTGGGAAGCACATTCAGAGGTATTTGCGCCACGGCCTACGCATTTACTCCATCTCTTTGCATGCGAGCAAACAATGCATTCCGAGCTTTACACGATGCCACAACCTGACATGCCTGGTACAGTTGATTGGGAGACTTTGCAACGAGACCTAATCAGAGGTTTAAGAATCAAAGAACAAGAATTGGCAACCGACCTCCTGCAAAAATACATTGATCAAACGGTGGAAAAGAGGTCTGTCAGAGGCGACAGACCCTAGGGGGGGGAGAGTGTTGACAGGATGCGGGAAGAAGCAAGTATGGACACACATGCAGATCTAGCACTGAGGCAACCCTTCATTTTTTTCAACACACTACTTGATGCTTGATATCCATAAAGGTATTGTCGATACATGATACCTTTGGGCATATGACACATGAGACACAAAACTTGGCCAAATGTTACACTACAGTTGTGTGTTATGACACATGATACAAGGATTCCTTGACACACAATACTCGATACATGATAATCACATGACACAATACTCAACTATTCATGAGACATGATACCTGAGTATCAATTGTAGGTATAAGCAACACCTACCATGTATCTTCGACACTTGTTAGGTATCGATGACACTTGGGAATCTGGTATTGATGATAGTTGACTCAACCAATATTGTGGCACTTGGACTTTTAGTTTACTTATTTTTATTTTTGACTTTATGTATGTGTTCCTTGTGCTTTCCTCTATTCCCTGGTGTGTTTGTATCACAAAAATACCCACTCTCTAAGCTTAATCTAGCCTCATGATACTTAGGAAGTGTTCTTTCTCCTTGTATGCACATGTGCTTGTGAAACTAATTTGATAAACATGTAGGTCCCACCTCAATTACCACTTCCTAAAGTTTTCAAAAATCTTCAAAACAATGTGTGTTGGTATTTCTATGATTTTGAAGGTTAGATTATATGGGTTGCTAGAGCACATTCCCATGATACTTGCACAAAAAAATAAGTCTAAGATGTGTTCTTTTGGTGTTTTGACCCTGATTGAGGCCAGCGAAAGAAGAAAAATTCAAGTTTTTTTTGCATTTTGTGAGCATGAGGTGTTCTATCCTACATATTTCCACTTGCTTCTAAGTCTTGAACCCTAGTTTTCATTCGTACCTACTCCTAAATGACTTTCCACACACAATTTTGTTAAAAGTCAAGCTTCAAACTACAAAATTCGTGGGGAATCTTTTATGGACATGTGGAGCAATCAAAGGAATCAAAAAGCCACGAGATTCCATCAAGAAAAGTCACTCAACCACTCCCCAATTCATCTCAACTAAATCCTCCAAGTTAGGAGGCTGATTTGGAAAGGTAGTTCCTAGAATTTAGGGGCACACTTCTCACTATAAAAGGAGCATGTATCCCGACTTCTTTTGCGTCATCTTCTTGGGGTTTTAGCTCATGTAAAGTGAGCACTAAGTGCTGGAGTTGTGATAAGCAAGCCCCTTGCTTAAGCTAGCCCCTTGCTTTCTTGTTTGTTTTCTTTTAGTAGGCATATCTATGTGTGTGCGCAGGCAGTGTTGCAACTCTCTACCCCTGAGTTGTTAGCATTGGTTCTCCCTCATAGTTTATCCATTTGATGTATTTGTTGTCTCATTGGATAGATATTAGAGTCTATTTTATGCCCACAAAATCTCTGGAGCATTCTCTGAGTAATCTGGTAGCAACATTCATTTTAGTGAAGTTGTGTGATTGATATCTCTCTTGGTGTGTAGGTTGTGTTGGAAATATTTTGCTCTCTGTTGTAAGGGCTGGTTCTCCTTCTCTATTCATCCATTTGCTATGATTTTGGTGTCATTGGGTAGCTACTAGAGTGGTATAAATTTGACCAAATTTTGAGATTCATTCTCTGTATAATCTCTGAGAAAAGCTTGCTGGAGTGAAGTGAAGTCTCTGCTTAACTAGCAGTTGTGAGCTTTCAACTTAAGCATTTATGTGAATCTTGTCAACTAGGGAAGCAAGCGAGACTTCCATTCAAGAAGAGTGGCTACATAAGCCAACATCCATTGGAGTTGATACATACAGATGTCTGGGGGCCAACCAAAGAGCAATCCATTGGAGGTAACAAGTACTTTGTCACTTTTATAGATGATTGCACAAGGATGGTTTGGGTTTATTTCATAAAAAACAAATCAGATGTGTTTACATGTTTCAAAGCATTCAAGGCAATGGTAGAGAAGGAAACAGGTACATATATCAAGAAGCTAAGGTCCGATGGAGGGGGAGAATATTTCTCCAATGAGTTTTCTGATTTTTTAATGGATCAAGGCATCAAGAGGCAAGTAACATTGTTGGAGCAAACCAATCACAAATTGGTGATTATACAGATCTTGGAGAATGCTTATGGTCAGAATGAAGCAAAGGAAGACATTTGCAAAATTAAGAAGAAGTCAGAATGTTGTTTTGTACACATATGTACATTAGCATAGTCATAGATGACTTAGATCTTTTGTTCAGTAAGAATTATGTACAAATTATCTATAAATACCTTGAAAAAAAGTCGGGGCATGTATGAGAGCATATGTGACAATAGTTACAAGTCAAGAATTAGGGAGATAGAAGCTATGAGATAGTGGAAAGTGAATTTGTGTTTGCTCTCATCACTCAGTTGTAATTTTCTGAGTTAATGAAGAAATATTGCGCCCGATCTTTTCGTGTCTGCTCCTTCTGTGTTTGATCATTAGCAAAATCCTTTTGAGGATATCTAAGTTGTTAGTTAATGAGCCTGTGACCTGAATTTCAGAGTCCAATTGTAAACAGGCTAGGAGAATTGTGAATAGGAACATTCATATGTGTTGAATGTCTACAGTTCTCTGAAACAGGCGCAAATTTCGTGTTTAATCTTTTGGTCAGTGCTCACTCCATAGTTTAAAGTTTTGTGCAAGCAAGCACTTAATCTTTAAGTTGGAAGGTGATCTACTCGTGGCTAAAAGCATTTGGCAAAACGGGTTAGATATTGTGAGAATCAAAGTTAAGAAGTTAGGGGTGTCTGAATCGACTTCTCAGAAGTACAGTTTCTGACATAGGTAACTTGAGAAGTTAATTTCTCAAGCTACACTTAATCTTTTGGAGTAATTCAACTTGGAATAGTTGTGCAATCTCTAGGAGATGATTCGTACAAAGTTTCATAAAAAACTTTACACGTTTGATAAGTCAATATAAGGAAATAGTGCAGCAGACTTTTCTGTGTATCACCTTCTTCACAGATTTGTTCATCTTTTGATAATTAGAAGTTGATCCTCTAAATGTGTGAAAGATTTTGACTTATTCTTGGTATAGAGGTGCTCTAATCACAAGAATAAGTTATTCTTTTGGAGATTAACATTCTCCATCAGTGGTATCAGAGCAGGAGACATCAATTTGAAGAAAAGGAGGATCTCGACTGCTGCAGATTCAAGAGATTCAACATTTGAAGGATCAGGAAGTGAAAGCTTGGAGTCAAAGCTCGAGGAGAAGACAAATTGACATCAAGAAAGGCAAAAGGAGTTCAATTCGAAGTAAAGGTACATACATTGTTTGTAAAGCTTGAAGATTTCAATACACAGGTGGATACAAGATGGGAGAAAGCTTGCAGATTGATAAGCTAGATAGGGAGAACTATCCAGCATGGTCCATGAGGATGGAAGCACACCTCATGAGCAAAGATCTTATATCATTCATTACAGGAGATGAAGAAAAACCAGAATTTGAAGATCCAAGTATTCCTACTAGGGAAGAACTTGCAATGTTGAAGACTTGGATGAGAAAGGATGCTCAAGCAAGGAGTATCATCTACATGGCTGTAAATGATTACCTTCTACCTCACATCAGAGGTTTAGAAAGTGCTACAGATGTTTGGAATGCCTTGGAAGAGCATTTCCAAAATACAACTAAGTCAAGGAAGTCCTCACTATGGGCTGAGTTCACAACTTTCAAGAAGAAGAGTTCACAATCAATTTCAGATTATGTGGCAAGGATGAAAGATATTGCAGATAGCTTGGGAGCAGTGGATGAAGACATTGAAGAAGAAAAGTTGGTAAGACAAATACTTACAGGTCTAAGAGGTGATGAGAAGTGGAAGCCTTTTATATTGTCCATAGAATTGTCACTTGATCACTTTACTCCTGACCTTAATCAATTGCTAGGACACATGCTAACCTTTGAGCAGGATCTTAAAGGAGACAATGATAGAAGTACAAGTCAAGCTATGTACTCCAAAGATAAGAAAAAGAATGGCAAGGGAAAGCAATCAAATGAGGATGAAGGGAACTCAAATCAAGCCAACTTCACAAAAGGGAAGACAAATTTCAGAGGTAAAGGAAGAGGAGGTAAGAACAAAGATAATGCTAAAGCTTGTTGGATTTGTGGCAGAACAAATCATTTGGCAAATGATTGTTGGTATAACAATCAAAGTGGAGGATACAACAATCAGAATTATAGTCAAAGAGGTAGAGGAGGCAGAAACCAAAGAGGCAATTTCAGAGGAAGAGGTGGTAGGACATCATATGGTAGAGGAGGTGGAAGAAACTTCCAATCTCAGTCCTACAACAATAATTATTACAATTATGCATCAGATCAGAAGGATGACATGACTCTTATCCTGAATGCAACTCATGAATCAATGGGAGAAGATCAAAGAGTGTTTTATATTGACTCAGGGTGTAGTAACCATCTGAGTGGGAACCTATCCTTGATGACTGATATGGAAGCAAGGGTGAATGGACATACAGTTCAAACAGGTGACAATACTAAACATAAAGTGGAGAGCATTGGATCAGTGAAGACAAAGAGTGGAAGTACACTTCTGAGCAAGGTACTTTATGTCCCTACTATTCCTAAAAATTTGATAAGTGTAGGGCAAATTGTGGAGAAAGGATATGAGGTAAGATTTACAAATGATGGTGTCTATGTACAAGATCCAAATCAGGGATATAGAACCATAATTGCAGGTAAAAAGGAGGGAAGATTGTTTACTCTCAAAGTCCAAGGTAATGTAGGACATGCATTGTTTACCTATGGAGGTCAAAAGGTATCTGAATTAGACCTATGGCATAAGAGGCTAGGTCATTTCAATGAGAGAGCTATAAAGGAGATGTCAAAGAATCAGGTGGTGCTTGGATTGCCAAACATTGAAGGGCAACATATGGTGTACAAGTGTGAAGCTTGTCAATTAGGTAAAGCACATAAAGGTTCTTATAACAAATCAGGGTACAAGTATTCAAATATGCTTGAATTGGTTCATACAGATGTATGGGGACCCTCAAGGGACTATAGCATAAATGGATCCAGATATTATGTGTTGTTTGTTGATGATGCAACCAGGTGGATTACTTTGTATGTAATCAAGGACAAATCAGAAGTCTTCAAGACATTCAAACACTTCCATGCTTATGCAGAAAGGATCACAGGACAAAAGTTAAAGAGATTAAGATCAGATGGAGGGGGAGAGTATTTCTCAAAAGAGTTTGATGATTATTTGTGGAATGCAGGTATCAAAAGAGAAGTAACTTGCAGGTACTCCCCTCAACAAAATGGAGTAGCAGAAAGGAGGAATAGGACTCTTGTAGAGTTTGCAAGAGCCATGATGAAGGAAAAGAATTGTCCAAATTACTTATGGGCAGAGGCCATTAACACTGCAACATACCTTGTGAATAGGTTGCCTTGTAAAGCCTTGGATGGAGGAACCCCTTATGAAGCATGGTGGGGTAAGAAACCTAGTCTTGATCATTGTAAAGTATTTGGATGTATTGCATATGCTTATGTTCCTTCACAATTAAGACATAAGCTAGAACCAAAAGCAGAGAAGTATGTGTTTATTGGATATGATGATAGACAAATGGGTTACAGGTTGTGGAGTCCATCCACAAAGCAATTTCTTGTTACTAAAGATGTAACATTTGATGAGCAAAACATGTGGTATACAGGATCACCAAATGAGTATGCAGGTGTTGAAGAAATTCAAAGGAAAGGAAAGGCAAAGGTAAAGGTATGTGAAGAAATTGTTGATGAAGTTGACTCTAGATGTAGAGTGCAAGATCATGTAGAAGAAGGGCCAAGATTTGATCCAGAATCAAATGAGGCTGAAACTTCAAGAAGTGCAGAAATCAGAAGATCTACAAGAGAAAGGAAAGAGCCTATAAGGTATAGCTATGATACATCTTTCCTAACAACAAGAGATTATGCTTACATTGTGAAAACAGAAGAAGATCCAACCACTTATGAAGAAGCCAAAGGTAAACAGAATTGGGAGAAGGCAATGCAAGAAGAGTATGATGCTCTACTTGAAAATGAAACTTGGGAATTAGTACCAAGACCAAAGAATCAGAAAGTCATTGGATGCAAGTGGGTATACAAAACAAAGAGGTTTGCAGATGGTAAGGTGTCTAGATATAAGGCTAGACTTGTGGTTAAAGGTTATGCCCAAACTTATGGGGTAGATTATGATGAAACCTTTAGTCCTGTTGCTAAGATGTCTACAATTAGGACATTGATTGCTATTGCTGCTTGCAAAGGATGGAAATTATCACAATTGGATGTGAAGAATGCATTTCTTAATGGTTACATTGCAGATGAAGTATATATGGAGCAACCAGAAGGCTTCATGGAGTCAATTGGATCAGATTATGTGTGTAAGCTCAAGAGAGCTTTATATGGGTTGAAGCAAGCCCCAAGAGCTTGGAATTACAGATTGGTCAAGTTCTTGAATGAATGTGGATTTCAAGCATCAAAGGCAGATAGTAGCTTGCTAGTGAAGGCAAGTGAAAATGGATATATTTACATGTGCATTTATGTTGATGATATTATTGTTACAGGAACAGATGCTCAAGGAATCAATGAACTCAAGAAGCAAATAGAGAAAGAGTTTAAGATAAGTGACTTGGGAAACTTATCTTATTTTCTAGGAATGCAGATTGTGTATACTCAACATGGAGTATATGTTTCACAAGAGAGATACTTGAAGAATCTTTTGATCAAGTTTAACATGGAAGATTGCAAGATCTCAACCACTCCATTGGAGGTAAATCATAAATTAAGCAGGTATGGAGGTGAAGAGTTCAATGACATGAAGAAATATCAGAGTTTGGTAGGTAGTCTAATTTATGCTACCTTGACAAGGCCAGACCTATCATATGCAGTAGGTGTGTTGTCACAATTTATGCATTGTCCAAAGAAGACTCATTGGATTGCAGCCCAAAGGGTACTCAGATATATCAAAGGAACCCTAAGTGAAGGTTTGTACTATGGTTTTACTTCTGACACAAGAATCAAAGTGTTTAGTGATGCAGATTGGGCAGGTGACTCAGATGATAGAAGGTCTACTCATGGATATCTATGTTATGTTGGAGACAAGTTAGTGTCTTGGTGTTCAAAGAAGCAACACACAGTTGCTTTATCATCCACAGAGGCTGAGTATAAGGGAATGGTAGAAGCTGCAAAAGAAGTTATATGGTTAAAGACCTTGATGAAAAGTTTTGAGACTGATCATAGTACTCCAATAATTTTTGGAGACAATATGAGTTCTTTGTATTTGGCAGCTAACCCTGTTTTTCATGCCAGGACTAAGCATATAGAGATACAGTATCATTTCTTGAGGGAAAAGGTACTTGATAAAGAGATTGAAGTGATGTACACTCCAACAAAAGAACAAGTGGCAGATATGATGACAAAAAGCTTGGATGGACCTAAGCTACAGAGATTCAAGGAGATGGCAGGAGTGAAGAAGAATGGAATAATCACAATTAGTGATTGAGGGGGAGCTGTTGGAGCAAACCAATCACAAATTGGTGATTATACAGATCTTGGAGAATGCTTATGGTCAGAATGAAGCAAAGGAAGACATTTGCAAAATTAAGAAGAAGTCAGAATGTTGTTTTGTACACATATGTACATTAGCATAGTCATAGATGACTTAGATCTTTTGTTCAGTAAGAATTATGTACAAATTATCTATAAATACCTTGAAAAAAAGTCGGGGCATGTATGAGAGCATATGTGACAATAGTTACAAGTCAAGAATTAGGGAGATAGAAGCTATGAGATAGTGGAAAGTGAATTTGTGTTTGCTCTCATCACTCAGTTGTAATTTTCTGAGTTAATGAAGAAATATTGCGCCCGATCTTTTCGTGTCTGCTCCTTCTGTGTTTGATCATTAGCAAAATCCTTTTGAGGATATCTAAGTTGTTAGTTAATGAGCCTGTGACCTGAATTTCAGAGTCCAATTGTAAACAGGCTAGGAGAATTGTGAATAGGAACATTCATATGTGTTGAATGTCTACAGTTCTCTGAAACAGGCGCAAATTTCGTGTTTAATCTTTTGGTCAGTGCTCACTCCATAGTTTAAAGTTTTGTGCAAGCAAGCACTTAATCTTTAAGTTGGAAGGTGATCTACTCGTGGCTAAAAGCATTTGGCAAAACGGGTTAGATATTGTGAGAATCAAAGTTAAGAAGTTAGGGGTGTCTGAATCGACTTCTCAGAAGTACAGTTTCTGACATAGGTAACTTGAGAAGTTAATTTCTCAAGCTACACTTAATCTTTTGGAGTAATTCAACTTGGAATAGTTGCGCAATCTCTAGGAGATGATTCGTACAAAGTTTCATCAAAAACTTTACACGTTTGATAAGTCAATATAAGGAAATAGTGCAGCAGACTTTTCTGTGTATCACCTTCTTCACAGATTTGTTCATCTTTTGATAATTAGAAGTTGATCCTCTAAATGTGTGAAAGATTTTGACTTATTCTTGGTATAGAGGTGCTCTAATCACAAGAATAAGTTATTCTTTTGGAGATTAACATTCTCCATCAAACATGCAGGTACACACCCCAAAAAAATGGAGTAGCAGAGAGAAAGAATAGATACATTGCCGAGATCGCTAGAGCAATGCTTAATGCGATGAATGTACCTAACATGTTTTGGAGTGATGCAGCAAATACCGCCGTGTATCTTATGAATAGGGCTCCTACCTTAGGGATCCATGGCTTGACACCATATCAAGCCTATTATTGTAAGAAACTTGATCTTTCCCACTTGAAGATATTTGGATGTACTTGTTATGTACATGTGCCAAGTGAATTGAGGCACAAGCTACAACCAAAGGCAGAAAAGTGTGTGTTTCTAGGATATTCAAATGATCATAAAGGTTACAGGTGCTTCAACCCAAACACAAAGGACTTGAGGATATCAAGGGATGTAGCATTTGATGAGCTACTCCCTTGGTATAAGAAGTATGATTGTATGCAAGACTATGAAGAAGAAAAGCATGGACATGATGAAGAACAAATCGACCTACAGCTAAGCGGCCCAAGGTGTTCCATCAATGAAGATAGTTCAATCATGAACTCACCATGGAGGGGGAAATCTTCATCAAGCTATGAAGCACAATCAATCAACAAAGGCAAAGCAACATTGGTGGAGTTGGATGAAGAAGGTAATGAAATTGAAGATGATGAAGGACACATGATGGAGAAAGAAGCCACGTCAAAGAAAGAGATCAAGTTCCCAAGGCAAAGGAGGTTTATTCCTCCAAAAGGTGAAGAAAGGAAGTCTTCTAGAGTTAAGTATCCAACTCAAAGGTTTACTTATGATTCATACATGGCAACGCATTATGCATATATGAACAAAGTAGTAGAAGATCATGAGCCCGATTGCTATGAATATGCAAGCAGGTACACCGAATGGAAAGAGGCAATGCAAGAAGAGATCGATGCACTTGAGGAAAATCAAACATGGAATCTAGTGCCCAAGAAGGAGAACATGAAGGTAATAGGTAATAAGTGGGTGTATAAAGTAAAGAGGAATTCAGATGGATCTATTTCTAGGTTCAAAGCAAGATTGGTGCCCAAGGGTTTTGCACAAACCTATGGAGTGGACTTTGAAGAGACATTCAGCCCCGTGGCAAAGATGAGCACCATTGGGACACTCATTGCAATGGCTGCTAGCAAAGGATGGAAGCTTTTCCAATTGGATATCAAGAATGCCTTTCTCAATGGAGACTTGGAAGAAGAGGTATACATGGAGCAACCACTAGGTTTTGTTCATAAAGAGTTTCCACATCATGTTTGTAGGTTGAAGAAGGCACTTTATGGCCTAAAGCAAGCTCCAAGGGCTTGGAACCAAAGATTGGTGGACTATTTGATCAAATGTGGTTACAATCAATGCAAGGCGGATCCATCTCTCTTCATCAAACAAAGAGGAGAACTTGTAGTCTACATGTGTGTGTATGTAGATGATCTTATCATTACAGGTAATGATACAAAGGGCATTGAGGAGATCAAGGCAAAGCTTGGAAAGGAGTTTAGGATTTCTGATCTTGGAGATCTTAGGTATTTTCTTGGCATTGAAGTTGTATATAAAGAAGAAGGTATTATGCTCATACAAAGGAAGTATATTCTAGACCTACTTGAGAGGTTTGGGATGCTACATTGCAAGCCTATTTCAAATCCCATGGAAGTTAATGTAAAGCTAAGCTCCATTGATGGAGAACCATTAGAGGATGTAACTTTGTATCGATCTATTGTAGGCTCTTTCAATTATGCCACAATAACTAGGCCCGACATAGCATATGGAGTTGGAGTGTTATCACAATTTATGCATAGTCCAAGGACTACACACTTACAAGCTGCAAGAAGAATGTTACGATATCTCAAGGCCACTATAAATGAAGGATTGTTCTATTCATTTGATGATGATATGCAGGTCAAAGCTTATTCGGATGCCGATTGGGCCGGTTCGAAGGAAGGTAGAAGAAGTACAAGTGGTTACCTAGTCATGCTAGGTAGCAAGATTATCTCATGGATTTCAAAGAAGCAACCAACGGTGGCATTATCTTCCACCGAGGCAGAGTATAGAGCTTTGGCACAAGTCACATGTGAGCTAATGTGGATTAAGAAGTTATTTATGGAGCTTAATTTGCAAGTTGACACATATCCAATTTTTTGTGACAATATGAGTAGCATTCATCTAGCATTGAATCCTGTCTATCATGCTAGAACCAAGCATATTGAAGTGCACTATCACTTCATAAGGGAAAAGGTGATATCATATTGAAGTGCACTATCACTTCAAGGAAGTTTCAGTACATCATATTGGTACCAAGGACCAAGTTGCGGACATGTTTACAAAGGCTTTGGATGGAATGAAGATTTCAAAATTCAAGCAATGCATCAACATGAAGGAGATTGGATGAGGATGAAGAATTGAAGCTTGAGGGGGAGTGTTAAAAGTCAAGCTTCAAACTACAAAATTCGTGGGGAATCTTTTATGGACATGTGGAGCAATCAAAGGAATCCAAAAGCCACGAGATTCCATCAAGAAAAGTCACTCAACCACTCCCCAATTCATCTCAACTAAATCCTCCAAGTTAGGAGGCTGATTTGGAAAGGTAGTTCCTAGATTTTAGGGGCACACTTCTCACTATAAAAGGAGCATGTATCCCGACTTCTTTTGGGCCATCTTCTTGGAGTTTTAGCTCATGTAAAGTGAGCACTAAGTTCTGGAGTTGTGCTAAGCAAGCCCCTTGCTTAAGCTAGCCCCTTGCTTAAGCTAGCCCCTTGCTTGCTTGTTTGTTTTCTTTTAGTAGGCATATCTATGTGTGTGCGCAGGCAATGTTGCAACTCTCTACCCCTGAGTTGTTTTCATTGGTTCTCCCTCATATTTTATCCATTTGATGTAATTCTTGTCTCATTGGATAGATATTAGAGTCTATTTTATGCCCACAAAATCTCTGGAGCATTCTCTGAGTAATCTGGTAGCAACATTCATTTTAGTGAAGTTGTGTGATTGATATCTCTCTTGGTGTGTAGGCTGTGTTGGAAACATTTTGCTCTCTGTTGTAAGGGCTGGTTCTCCTTCTCTATTCATCTATTTGCTATGATTTTGGTGTCATTGGGTAGCTATTATAGTGGTCTAAAGTTGACCAAAGTTTGAGATTCATTCTTTTTATAATCTCGGAGAAAAGCTTGCTGGAGTGAAGTGAGGTCTCTGCTTGACTAGCAGTTGTGAGCAGTCAACTAGCTCATGTTGTAGACATTGTTTCTCTTTGTGTAAGCATCCATTTGAAGTGAAATTTGTTTTGTTGGAAAGCTATTGGTTTCTACTACAGGTCTACAAAAGCTCACTGGAGTTCTCTGCATGAGCTCTGAGGAAGAGCATTTTTGGTGTGCAGAGGTCAAAGAAGTATACCTGTGGAGGTCATTCGCGCTTCGTCATTGCTTAGGGGTTGAGATACTTCCCCCATCAACTTTGATGCGTATGTGAAAGCAAGTGCAAAATTTTTTGGCTTTGCACCTATGCTTGAATTCATCTTCACACACAATCTTACTATAATCATCATGTAGGCACCTCGACTTAGGCCCTTGTCCCAGACAATGGCACAAAAAAAGTGTACATTTGTGCTAGCTTGTGACAAGTGAGCCTATGAAGTTCTCACATGTCCTACAAGTGCACTCAAGTGGTGGCTTGACACACACATTAAAATTGTCAAACCGAGAGTATGACTCGACCAAGTGCATAGAAACATGTGCTCTACAGGTTGTTTAATGCATAAAAGGACAAGTATGTGTATACCAGGATGGTATCATGAGAGGATAGATGACACATCCAAGCACACACTATATGCCATAAAGATGCACAAAAGATCATCAAGAAGGAGATAAGAGGATAGAAAGATGAATTTATGATTTTGCTTGATCAAGTTAGTCTCTATTCAAAATGGCAAAAAGTCTTTACAAAAGGATCATGAAGTGATTATGTGCAATCATTTTGCTCCTTTAACACATGGACCTGCACTTTGGGAAATTCCTAAGGAAAAATATCAATTTTTTACAAAGATATGATGTGTGTTTTGGGAATTATGCAACTAGAGGACTCCTTTAGTGCATTTACAATGCTTACAACACATCCACTAGATTTGTTTGAAAAAGAGATGAGATTTTTTTTTTTGAAAAAGTTTATGTGCCATTGATCCTCTCTTCTTGCCTCTCTTCTTTCCTTTCTCCTTTTTGGCCTTCTAAGTCTCTAAATCACTTTCCCCATCTTAATCTTTGTCATCCCTTACAAGCTTCATTCGGGTTTGCTTGACATGCCACTAGTAGTTGAAGATGAGATAAGCTTTGGTTCTGAGCCAATCTGAAGACCCTTTCAAGAAAGGCTTTCTTCACCACTATTTGGCCTTCTGAAAACTTGGCTTTATACCTTTGATCTTCAACCACTAGGACTTGTTTCATTGTTCTTGGACATCCTCTTAGTTCTTGAATCTTTCTCTATCATTGTATACTTGTTTTTGCCTGATCCGTTCCCCTACGAGGCTTACGGCAGTGGGTGATTGTCTCTTTTAGACTTGATGAGTTGTTTCTTTCTTTAAAAAAAAAAAAAAATCTTGTTCTTTTTCTTTTCTTATTGCACTCCCCTTCCAGATACTAGTGCATGGGTATAAGGCAATAGTGTCTGATGCATGGCCTTGTCGGGTGGCCTTATGGATGCAACTTTAGATGCACTTGTTTGGAAAATATGCAAAAGATGCAAGTCTTGAGAGATATGCTCATGGATTATTTGATGAAGAGGGAGGAGACTCTGTTTTAAGTGTAGAGGCCTCTACAACAACCATTCCAACCTCTTTTTTCTTTGCCTCTTTTGTAGCCACTTTAGGAAAAATCTTTATGACACAATCATTTACCTTATAATATTTGCAAAAATATTTTTTCTTTTCTATTTTCTTCTCATCTTTGTCTTCCTTCTTTGACTATATAGCATTAGCATGATATTTTTTAACTCAGATGAGCTCCATTTTTGTTTGTTCTTCAGACTAGCTAAGAAAGCTTGATTTGCAACATGCATAATTGACCTGTTCTACATGGATTGGTCTTCGTGCAACAAAACAAAGAATAACTCCCCAAATGTTAAGGCATTTGGATCGCCTTTCATCATCAATCAAATAGTAGAAGAAAAACTATGATATGAATCTAGAAGATGGTTAAGAACAATCTGCACAAGTGAACTATCTGACAAGACTTCATAGGCAAAAATCAATTGCTCCTTCAAATATTTGATCTATCTCAAAAAAATGTCCATAGAATCTCCTTCATTCATATGCTCAATCTCTAATTGTTTTCAGAGGGAAGCAACACAAGCCTCATTTCTTTCCTCGTATAAAATTGCAAGTGTATCCCAAGCATACTTTGCTGTTTTGTATGAGCAAATGTGAGGGATAATGGCATGTTTGATAGAAAAATCTAACAATGCATGTGCTTTAGCATCTCTACCACCCCAACAAAGTTGCTCTATAGTAGGTGCAACATCAACCACAACACAAATAGGAGTTTGAAGATCATGATCTTCAACACCATTTGCATCACCTTTGGTATGTGTATTACAGCTGTATTAGGACATTTTTCAGCACTCTGCACAATATTCCAAAGCCCCTTTTGCTACCAGTACATGTTGCATCATATATGCACACAATGGGTAATTAATCTAATCCGATTGATCCTCAAAAGACAACATATGGATTACATCATCGCTTTCAACATGGCTAGTGACTAAATACCATGATGGGAAAAATTGAATGTAGTTGAATAGAAACACCATGTCAAGCTTTGATAAACCTGTAGTAAACTTTGAGGCTTTGTACTCACAAACCAAAACTTGTATATATGTTTGGAACAAAAGGACAAAATTGCCTACATAATGGTTGTGATAGTGCATCCACAGGGCAAAAACGAACTCAGATCAAAATTTTGATGCCACAAAGGAAAGCAATTTTGAACTTCTATTTAGACCAAGTATGCTCACCAATTTTCATGCAATTATGAGACTTTGACCCAAGGGTTGTATGACCTAGATGTTGTGGTGACCTCCTCTAATAAAATTATTGGAGTTTGAGATCTATAGAAGCACAAAAACAACACAAGGAAGAAAGAGAATCTTGGAGCACAACATGATACATAATGTATTACCAGGTGAATGTACAAAAACTTTGGATGAGGAGCTCTTAGATAAAATACATATGCATGGGTGCTTGTGGATGGTATGTATGCATGTGGGTCATAAATTATGAATATAAAGAGATTTATCCTCACAATCTCAATAGAAAATCTTCACTGGTTAAATGCAAAGTTGCGGAGCCTTCTCACACATATGGTTTTTTGAATGAATCTGAGCCCTTGGATCATGGGTAAATCAACTCTCAACCCTAGGATCAACTACTTTTGATTACAACCATTGGATTCATCAAATGGATGACTAGGATTGATTCTTCTTATCAAGTCTAGGGAAAAGGAGGACAAAAAAGGCACTTTCATTCACCACCCTTGGATCTGGGAAGATATGGACCATCAAATCAATTTTGACATGGATTTGGATAGGATTAGCTGTTATTTTTGGAAGAACTTTGCATTATTGTTCTTGGCCATCAAATTAGGATGTATCCAATGAAAAAAATTCGTGGAACCTCCTTGGGTTAAACTTTGGTGCATGTCCACCCTTAAATGTGATCTCATCCTAATCATAGAACACGGATAGATAATCTTTTGCCATATGGAAGTCCTTCAAGCCTTCAATTTTCTGAATCTAGAAACCTATGGTGACCCTGAAAACTGGATTTTTTGGTCTTTAATCCTATGCTTTGATGAAGATGAAAATTTTTAGGGTTATGGTTTAAAAATCTCCTTCAGGAATATGCAGTAAAAACTCCCATTTGGATCTCCCTTGTACAAGTTTGACTACGTTTGGAAGTTTGCAAGGTGACATTAAGGTGTGTAGAAAGCTCTAGTAGCCTTGGAACTTTGTACAAATATGTACTCTCATATGATCTTTATACATTCCAAGCCATATGGCTAACAAAATTTCATATACAAGATTTTGTAGGAAAAAATTATATTTTTACAAAATGCGAAGGGGCATATCAATGTGTAGAAAATCCATTTATAGGTATTTTAGGCTATAGACTTCTTTTGATAGTCTTTACAAGTACATGAATGTTCGTGTTTTGGTGATAGTGAATCTTTTGTCCTAATTTCCAAAATTTGACAAGCTTTGCTACCATGGACTTTCTTGATTTCTTCCAAACTTTGCATGTGAACTCCCTTTGACATCCTTGATGCATCTTGGACTTCTCAAGCAATTCTAGCTACCTTCAGAAATGTGTTTTCTCTAGGCCTTCACAAGTGAGAGAGAGGAGAGAAAATCTCAATGACGTTCACCCCCTCTAAACCTGCGATTCCTCTAGAAACGCCACTCTAGTGTCTCTGAAAAAAAAGTACCAAGCATCCAGTTCTTTCATAAGAAGCATAAGAAAAAGGAAAGGAAAAAGTGGTCACATGCACAAATGAGTAGGAAACATGACATGAAGCAAAATTTGCATGGAAAAAAATTGAAACAGACAACATGAATATGAGTGAACATAGATATGAATGAATAGGTAACATATATGTTGAAGCATGAATATAAAGTGGAAATGAATGTATTGAATAATTTTAGGCATCAATTACTCTTATATTGAAGAAAAATTTGTAGCTTTTCATAAAGCAATCTACCTTAAATACATATAAACAAACATTTGGGATTTTCAAGAGACATATTTCATCTTTAGCTTATTTTAGATCAAATTCTTTCCTACATAAATATGAATATGCTCTTTCTCTAATTACATGCAAGGAAATCTATCTAAACTCTACTAATGCATAAATCTTCCTATATAGCCCATGCTTTATTCTTCTATGCCTCCTTAGCTTCATTTGACTTGCTATCTATTTGTTGTTTCTTCATTATTCAAAATGACTTTAGGGTTATGTTCACCTTTTTGGGGTGGAATAAAGTGTAAACTTCCTCACTTTTTGGGGTCGAAGAAAGTGTGAACTTCTTGGTAACAAATGGTAGCTTAACTTTTTTGATGTCGAGGAAAGATAAAACCTTGATACAAGGTACAAACATTTCTTATGATGGAGAACAGTTGTTTAAACTTTGATAAAAGTGTTGTGAGGTGGACTAAGGATTAGAAATATGCAGTAGTAGGAGCTAGGACTTCAACAAGTACGCTTTTGATAAAGGATACATATGATGCTTATATATGAAAGTCATATTACCAAAATAAACCTCCAAATCTTCATGCCTATCTTTCCATAATCCTAGATTATAGCCAATTTCTTAGTAGATACATTATTACTTAAGGTAAAATTTTACACAACAAGTAGAGAAATCATCATTTTCCCTTTTGACTCAAGTGATATGGATATGCTATGCAATGCAAAAAAAAATTGAAAAGAAACATGCATGAATTGAAATTGGCAAGAAGAAAGAATTCAAAAAAAATAAATGGAATGAACTTGAAAAAACAAAGCAACATGAACTAAAGAAATGATATTTATATATATATATATTTTTTTTTTCTTTTTTAACTAATATTATTATTATTTTTCATGGATACACCTATTTATGATTCGGCCTTGTTGTTGTCATCTTCTTCAATGTCCTCATCTAAAATGTACTCATCATTATCATATTTCTTGAACAACTTTATCTTTTTACCTGAGGTCAAAGTTCTTAATGCAACACCATTTAATTCACAAAGACCATACATACCATTGTTGTTGATGTATTGGTTGTACTCGTGGTCCAACTCCTTGTGGTTGTATGTATTGTTGATGTATTGGGAACAGTCGGACGTATTGGTTGTACTCCTGGTATAGCTCCTTATGGTGGTCTCATCGAGAAAGGTGGCCTATTCATATTTCCACTTCCTGGGTTGGCTTGATAGCTGGGGTTGGTTCTTGGCATGGAGAAGTGCGAGTATTTCCTGTAGGGGCAAGCTCAAGTGAAGTGAAGAAACTATGTTGTGAGGTAATATGTTTGGTTGACCCACTATCAAAGTACCAAACATCTGAGTCTACTATATAAATACACTATTCATGAGAAGATCAGTCTAACTACAAATGGTAGTAAATTCCCATTCTTCATTCTACATAAGATATGACACTCTGTTTTGGGTGTAGAGGCCTCTAGAACAACCCTTCTAGCCTCTTTCTTCTTTGCCTCTTTACAACCAATTTTGGACAACTCTTTATGAGATGATGCTTTCCTTTTTAATATTTGCAAAACAATATTTTCTTTTCTGTTTTCTTCTTGCCTTGGTCATCCTTCTTTGATTATGCAGGATTAGCAAATTTTTGCTTACTACCAGATGAGCTCCATTTACCTTTTCCCTTCTGACGAGCCAGGAAAGCCTGATCTGCAACATGCATAATGGACATGTTCTGCCTAGACTAATCTTCCTACAACATAATAGATATGAACTCCTCAAATGTAAAGGCATTTGGTTTTTCCTTCATTATCAATCAAAGAGTAGAAGCAAAACTCTCATATGAATCAGGAAGACCATTCAGAATAGTCTGCACAAGTGAACTGTCAGACATGACTTCATCAGCATAAATCAATTGCTCTTTCAAATCTTTGATCTTTGTCAAAAAACTATCCATGGAATCTCCTTCATTCATATGATCACTCTGTAACTGTTTTCAAAGGTAAGCAACACGAGCCTCATTCCTTGCCTCGTATAAAGTGGTAAGTGTGTCCCAAGCATCCTTTACTGTTTTGGAGGAGTGAATGTGAGGAATAATGGACCGTTTGATAGACAAGGCTATCAATGCATGTGGCTGAGCATCTTTGTCATCCCAACAAAGTTTCTCTATAGTAGGTGCAATAGGAACAATAGGACAAATAGAAACCTGAAGAATATCACCATCTTCAATGCCATCTGCATCACCTTCAATAAGTATATTTGCAAGTGTAATAGGACATTTCTCAACACCCTATAATAATATTCTAGAGTCCTATTGCTACCAATACATGATGTATCATATAAGCCCATAATGGGTAATTGGTACCATCCAACTTATCCTCAACAACCAACATATGGAATACATCAATGCTTTCACCCATGACCATTGAATAAAATACCCTGATGCAAAAAAATCATTGTAGCTCAAAAAGTTGAACAGAACTACATTATCAAGTTCTACTAAACCTTTAGTAGACTTTGAGGAGCTTATACTGGCGAACCAAAACCTATATATATCTTTGTCACAAAAAGGAAAAATTGCCTGCATAAGCATTACAATAGTGCATTTGGAGGCCAAAACAAGCTCAAATCGCCCTGAGTGTGCTCACCAATTTTCATGGGATTCTAAGACTATGATCAAAGGGGTGTTGATGATGCACTAGATGAAGCAACAACGTGCTTTGATACCAATTGTGGGAGCTTGAGGTCTACGAAAGCACACGAACAACACAAGGAAGAAGAAGAAGCTTGGAGCACAACACACAATATTGAATGTATTAGCAAGAGAATGTACAAAGATAAGTGACCCGTTAGGGCTATAGGCATATATACAAGTGAGGGGGGGAACCTTTTAAAGAGGGAAAAAAGTACCCCGATGGTCCTAGTGTGTTCACACACATCACTACCTAAATATATCAACAATGTTACCATGATAAATTCCATGACTTAGATCGTGGTGATAAATAGTTCTCTTATATCATGGAAACATAACTTTTTGAATCAAGGTGATCAAGATACAAATCTTTTGATCATGGAGATCATAGTAAATGTTATATCATGTTGGTAAAAGTTTTATATGGAGACTATTAGAGTTTTTTTTGTGCTATCATGATGATAGAGGGACATATATTCTATCAACATGATAGTTTCTCCTTCACCTCATCATCTTCATTCTCTAAGTTTGACTCACACAAGCAATCTAATGGAGAAAAATAGCCAAAAAAGTAATATCTCCCTTGGTACTTGTCTGAATTGAGTGCATGAAATTAGGAAAAAACAACTTCTACAGCTTTATATAGAGCCAAAAATAGTTGTGACCTTTCAATAGATACCAACAATTAGGAAAAAACTTGTACTCATGAAAATAGACAAAAAACACTTAACCTAATGATAATAAACACAAAAGGAACAAGTAGCAAGTTTCGCATACAAAAATCAAGCAAGAAAAAGTCAAGAAGCTCTGAAAGGTTATGCATAAATTTTTCAATGAGAAGAGCTCTCTTAATAACAATAAAAAAAAGTATTTAACAAATGAAATCTTGATCTTTTTATAGGAGTTTCTCAAGTCTATTCCTTTTTTATTTTGGAAATTTCTAAAAATGAAAAAGAACATAGTCAAAATTGCTCTTCTTTTGTAGATTTTTTGAGGGGAGACTCTTCTCTCCATTACAAAATATACAAATACGAATGTTGATGTTATAGAAAACTCTTTTATTATATGAATATTTTACAATTTTGTGGGAAATGTACAAGGGATTTAGAGAGATAAAGAACATGAAAAATTTTATGGGGCTCTTGCCACATTGTGTAACACTCCCCCCTCCCAAATCTTGTAATCCTCAACACTGTTGCTATATAATCTAGATGGGTAGTTCTAATAGGATGGATTTGTAAGAAAATAATAGCACAGTGGAATAGACCAGTAGACAAAGTTGAGAGAAAAACGCGGATCAAGATAGATATAGACTAAGAGATAGAGAACTTAAATTCTTAGATTTTTGAGTGCAATGTAGTTACAATGATGGTGTTGTCCACCCGTGCACTCCCAATGTGGAGCTTAGATGGCGATCTAGATATACTCTAGATGAAGGTCTTACTAGTGTGCAATGCTATGTAAATCTTAATCTGGGCCATGCTTATACAACTTTTATATGGGGATTCGGTATAGATAAATGTAGTCAGGAGATACAAAATAGTTAGCAAAATATACAATCCGAAAATATCTCCCACAGAAGGGGGTAAGCTCCCCTCTACACTCCCCCCATTAAGGTTCTATGGGGAAACTATGCAATGCCATAGGGCCTTTATTTTTTCCTTGAACGGAAACCCATGGCCCAAAAGTTTATGCCCTACCTAACCTAATGGCTAGGCTCACAAAGATCATCTATAACCATCAACGATCACATATAGACTCCATCTAACTTAGAAGTTAGGGTTTCACAAATGTCAGAGCTCTCATAATGTCTTCTCCTCATAATGGGGGCCTTACAATGTAGAGCACCATGGATCAGTTGTTGTCACATGAGGGTGGAGTATTTATATAAAGCTCTTCTATTATATGAATAGTTTACAATTTTGTGGGAAATGTACAAGGGATTTAGAAATGAAAAGCATGAATACTTTTATGGGGTCTTGCCACATTGTGTAACACTCTCCCCTCCCAGCTCTTGTCATCCTCAACACTAGATCTTGTCATCCTCAACACTATTGCTACATAATCTAGGTGGGTGGTCCTAATAGGATGGATTGTCCAAGTGCAATGTCGTAGTTGATCACATCTTGAGCTCACAAACTACGGAAATATGCTCCCAAATGTTGCACAAAGTACAAGTTCTATGCATGATGATTTGCTATGATATTTTTTTCTTTATCGGCTTCATGTTGATGATTTCATGATTTCATCCATCTATATGCTATGATGGAGTATAGTGCATGGATGAAAGAAGATATGTGCATTGTGTATGGTTATGCAGTGTATCCCTATGCATGCATAAGAAAGAATGCAAATAAAATGAGATGGTGCAAAAGATGGATCTTGAGCAAGATGCCAAAGAATATGTTGTAGACAAAATTTTCCTGCTAGACTATAGAGTAAAAAGCATCAAACATGAAGTGAAGTCTTTGATCCACCATTTTCATCTCCATGAAGAAAGCGCATGGGGTCAAATGTGTTCTCCTATTGCTTTGATGTTCTACTACTTGAACTGCCATGATGAGGAACATATCATGACCTATGAATAGAAGTGGCAATTATTCTTCTTTTCTTTTTTCCTTTTTTATTTTCTTATATATATATATATATATATATATATATATATATATATTTTCTCTCTTTATTTTCTTTCTTTTTATCTTTTTTTATTTTTTCTCATTTTTTTCCTTTTTGATAAATAAAAGCAATAAAGTGACATGAACTCTTTACAAGCTACGGATATGGCTGAAAAATAATGACATCAAAATAAATGGAAGATATACTAAAATGAAATATAAGACTATGAAAGTAAATTCTTGTGAATGTTGATATATCACCGGTCTTTGGTGCTCCATCCTTTTGCTTTGTGAAATGATCTACTCCCCCCTTCTTGGTTGCATCACATGTATCTGTATCTTATCATCATGATGGTTAGAGTTTTTTCCATAAGTTGTGCTATTCTTGCAAACATCTATACATTAATCCTAGTTCAGGTATCAATTTGGCAATGCATTTTATGCTCCTCCAAGTGGAGTGCATAGGTTGGAATGCATTTAGTGAGAACTTGCAATCTTGGAGTAACTTACATATCCGATCCCTCCTCAAAGAGCCTTATTGTAAAGGCTTCTTTAAATCTCTGCATGTAGAGGGATGGCAAGAATATAATATGTGAGTAATAGGAATAGAGGTATTGCCCACTAGATGTAATGGATAGAAAAAAAACCATGCACTATGGACCTTTTTGAAATCATATTGCCTTCAAACGTTGTGAGGCAAACCTAGAGCATATTTAAGATCTTCTTTGGCATTCTAATGGTCAAATCTTGTAATACAAGCAGGTGATCAATATAGTTAATCACATGTATCATGTAAGTAGGGGATAACCTTTCTTTTTCTAGAGTTAAGAGTATGGGGCAATTTAACTAGATTTTTGCAATCATATTCTCTTTCTATACTTGCAAAAGCTCAAAATGATTCCTAAACTTGGCATGGGGGAGAAGCTTGGATGTTTTTGCACAATCTCAAGTAACTTTTCAAATGTCTTTTGAAAGCTAGAAAAGTTTGTAAAAAAAGCTTGCTTCCAATGGGAACCATAGTTATGGTGGACGACTCTCAATAAGTGTGTCACATAATACCTCAAATCAAAATCTGGATCTACTCCCACCATGCATTTAAGTTGTATGCACTCTTGTGCCTTCCTAAAAGTGTAAGGTGTAGCAAAAGGGTATTATTAGGAGATTTATTGCTTCACTAGTAGTGAGGATGGAAGCCAAATGACTCGTTCATACTTCACTCTACCACTCCAAGAAGCTCTCATTTAGAAACTCTATTCACTTCTCCTTGGTCCACTCTTCTAGGTTCTTATAGGGTCATGAGTTTTCCTTAGACTTTTGGGTATGAGAAACTTTGGATCTCCCTAAGGTGTCTCTGTGTGAGAAGATTGATTGCAATCAACAACTAAGGAGGGAATTCCAACATGGGATCTTCATGTGATGATGGTAGACCATGATAGATCACCTCCTCCTATGCTCTTTCTAAGTTATCTATCTGATCATGAAACTTTGCATCAAATTGATCCCATTCAACAATTGATTCCAATTATCCATTGAATGCATGCATTTGAGCTCCTTGAATATCCATGTAGATACAGTAAGGTTAACACACATTTGCATCTTGGAAAATGAATCCATTTTGTGTCAATCCTCTTTTTGAGCTTGATAGACGATGATATTTTGATATGATTGGCAATTGAAAACATATATGTGAAGAGACTTTCCTCACATTTAGTTGGCTTTGAAGCTTTGTAATCACGAGAATCTTTCTACCACACATTTATATTCACAACAGTGTGTATGCATGGCCTGATAGTGTGGCCCTACAATTTATGCATACTTTGAAAATGCATGAAATGAGTGGTGCAAAAGAGAGGGTTGTGCAATGACCAGAGGGTTTCCACACATCTAGGCTTCTAGTCCTATCTATGTTACTTGATGAAACCGAAACAAGATTTGTATTGATATATCTATTGGATCTTGCATTGACTTGATCATTGATTGATCAAGTGAAGGCAAGTTTTCTTTCTTCACAGGGATCCATTTTTTTATAGGGCCATGCTTCTTGTGAGTTGATGTCTACCTCCTTTTCTTTTGATGATGCCTCTATTTGGTCAGCCATTGTGGCTTGCTCTTTGATGTGTTTTTGGCAATAAATAATGTTTTTGGCATGCACATCCACCTAGACTTTGTCATTGGTTGTCTTGATTTCCTTGTTGCTACAAGTGAAGTGTGATAACCAAAACCTGATTTCATTGTCTTACCTTTACCATTGCTTTTCTTTGGCTTTATTTGATGAGGTTTTTGTTCTCATAAGGGGATCACAAGATCCGATGGGTGTAAAAATTTCTTTGAAACCCATATCTGTAATTTTTTTGGTTGAGCTATTATAAATGTTTTTCAGACCCATACTTGGCGATAACCTAGAGTTGTTTTCTTGATAGATGGATTCTAAAGATTCTTGGTTACCTTATGTTTTTATTTGTTTTGTGGATAAGAAAACTCTCTCAAGGGTCCTTAAATAAACTACACCTGCTATGGAGATTTTTCTAATTAGGTATGGTCCATGGTCTCTCCTTTCAAGCTTCTTGGCATGTTTTTTAGTGTATATACTAGAATAAAATGTCCATCTTGTAAACACTTATCTTTGATATAAGAATCATATTAGGTTCTTTACCATGTTTTTGAACCATATATGCATGCTCCAATCCTTATTCCATGTTACATTGTGCTAAACTCATGAGGCGATCTCATAAAAACTTTCCAAAGATTTTGAGAGTTTTAAATGAGGAAGAGTTGTAAATATATGAAAGAATACTTGTGGTAGAGATGGAAAGAGTCTTCTCGCAAAAAATATCAAAAGAATGCTATTTTTGAGAAGTTGTTTTATGTATTTAGTTTTTTGAAAATAAAAATGAGGTGATCAATGAGAAGTCCACTATAAAAAGTCCAGGACCCTCACTTGTAGATATTTTTTGCAAGTGTAAGAAATGAGATCTTCTTTTTGAAAATTTTGCATTCAAGTTTTCATGGTTTCTTCTTGAGCGATCTTGCATGTTTTGAGGTTTTTGACACTTGATTCTTTCATTTGTAGGTATCCTCTACCCTTTGGCTAAGTAAATCTGGTCATATTGCATGATTTTAAGTTGTTTTTGTGCTAATCTCTCGTGTCTATTGATAGATCATAATTCTTCTCATTTTTGTAAGAGATGTAGATGATGTTTTTCTATATTTTTTTACTATAGAATCTTATAATTTTTTTCTGTTTACTCTGAAATGAGCCATCATATGCTCAATTTGGACATGTAAGGAGGAAGATATATATGCCATTTTTTGTGATTGGCTATTTTCACTCCATCTTTGGAGAATTTGACTAGGATTTTGGAGAACAAGATGATTGATCATGTTAAAAGAGTCGGATGATCATGTAGTGTAATTGAGCAAATGAAGGACTATTTTTTTTGGGGTTGATCTTTTGAACATTGATCACTTATATCGATCATTTGTTTACACATAAGATTGTATGGGTAGATATTTTTTAGATTTGCAAAGACTTGGATGATCATGTAGTGTGATTGAGCATGAAAGAATTGATAAGCGGATTGATGTTTTGAAGATTGATAACTTGGGTGATAATTTGTTTAAGTTGATAATTTGATTAAGTGGTTGGTAATTTGTTTAAGTGGATTGATAACTTGGGTGATAATTTGTTTAAGATTGATAATTTTGAGAAGCTTGTGAAGGATCCTATCATCATGTCCTCTGATTATAACTAGGTTGGGGTCTACTCTTTGCAGATCGATAAAATAGAAATGTATAGTCGTGTCCTCATATTGCAAGACAACACTTTTTGGTGCCATTGTTGGGGAGAAAATGAAGAGTTCTAGGTAACTTGCATGATGGATTATGAACTTTAAAGTATCTTTTTTTGTGAAAGTTCTTGGATGCATGTAAACATCTTGCTTGTAAATGAGAGTTTTCTACTCAAGAATAGGAGGTCTTATCTCCATGTTTTCTCTTACCCTCTGAAGGGAAAAATTATTTTGCTTAAAGTGTAAATTTTTTATGTTAAACCCATTTTTTCTTATTTCCATTGTCATTTGGTTTTAGGATTAGGTCCTTTTTTATATTTTTTCCCTTGTTTCAAGTTTATTTCATAACACCTTCTAATTGAGTGTCTTAACCATTAACATTGGATTCAAGAAAAGTATGATTGAGAAATAGGCAAACACATTGGATTATTAACAATTAGGCCTCTAGTTTCAACTAGGTAGAGGCCTACTCTTTGTGGATTGATTTATTTAAAGCTATATGAGCATGCCTTTTACTACACATTGAAACCTTTTGGCATCATTTTTGGGGAGAGCAATGACCACATTTAAGTAACTTGCATGTCAGAATTTTTGATAATGCAAGCAAATCCCATGAGGTGCTTGCATGATCAAATCCCATGCAAGCAATTCCTATCAAGTGCTTGTAAAGTGTTGTGCAAAGAAGAGTTCTTCATCTCTCCGACAAAATGACCCTCTACAAATTCTCTTGCCTCTTAGGTAGGATTGCTTGATTGGATCTAGGTTTTTGAAATTTTGATGATTAAGTTGCTTAAGCGTTGAGGTTAGGATTTTTTCCGTGTGCCTTGTTTTTTGCTCTTTGTTCCTACAAAATTGAAGTACTTCTACTTGGGCTTATTGAACAAGACCAATCTCAAATCTTCATATACCCTCTCCAAAGCCTCTCACATCACACTTCCTATATTCATGCTCGTTCTTTTGATCTACCACTTCATCAATCCATCGTGTGACAGAAGATTAGTGTTTTAATCATGAATTGAGCTATAAAGATCATATTGAGGTGATTTAAAGTGGTTAATGTACCTTCGAAAAGCTCTAAAACTTTTTAGATGAGAAAAGAAAAGATTTTGATCTTAATGTGCCAAAAATTCAAAAAAAATTATCATCTCTCATATCATCATCCCACGTTGTGACAATAACTCAAAGTTTTACTAAAAATTCAAAGATTGTGTATTGAATATTCAACAGTATAATGGATGAGTGTAGCACCAAATTGGAGTAAACATATTGTTGATTACCCAAACAAAGGAATTTTTTTTAGAAGGTGTTACTCCATCATGAAGAAAGTTTCTTAGTGTTGAACCTACAAGGGCTCACTACATGCTTCTTGTTGTGGATAGGAGAACTCATTTTCCACATAGTGTAAAACAAATGTTTCCCTCACCCCCTTGAATATAATCTCTCGTCTTATTTAGTGGATATGATTTACAAAAGATATATCTTGAGTGGCAGCAGTGTTGAAATTGGCTTCTTCGTGTGGCTTCATACAACTCCTGTAAGGTGAGCATGCATCACAGTCTTGTCTTTGTTAGGGCTTCTACCATTGACGGTTTTGGTGCACTTCCACTAATGCACCCATACCTTAATTTTGGTCCTCTCTTGTATTTTATTCTGGCTTCGTACTCCCCCATGTAGTTAAGAAGAGTGTGTAGACTCATAGTCTTCCTCATGCATATTGAGTTTCTGAGCATCACCATAACAAGATCCTTTTGGACGTGCTTGTCATTGTCCCCTGAATATCTCAACGATAGGCAAGTTGGTCTATTGCCCCTTCTTCCATCTGGTTTCATGAACTCTTTTCCATGTTTCTTGAGGCCAAGCCTCATCCAAATCTGGGTTGGTTTTCTTAATCTCTACTTTTGTTATTGGCACTCAAGGTATGTGATGATTTTTCTTTGATGTCATTTGATGCATGTTGGTGCAATTAAAACCAAGCCCACATACTTGGTTGATTAGCTCATACTTGAGTTATTGGCATAAGTTATGCAAGGCTTTATATGATCAACCCCTTGTAAAAAGTTCTTCACATTTATCTTTGTAAAAGTGGTACACATCCACGTGGACTTACGAAGCTCTAAAATCACGATTCATTTAGTTGTTTAATGATGAGGGAATCTATCCTATACTTTAGGATTCACCTTTTAGGTAGATCTTTCAATTTGAATTCAAGCTTTGGCTCCAAGTTCAACTATAGGAAGAGGATAAAAAAGACCCGCGTGTATCTCGAGCCTTTGAGATCATTTTTGAAGAGATTCATTATGAATTGAGATCTTATCTCATAGCTCATTCATCTCTCACAAATTGAGCAATGTATGATTTCCAATGAAATTGTATTTTTATATGATTTAATACATATATGATCATTACATTCTCATTTCACTTCTCTGTTATAACTCCATCAGAATAGTGATCTTCTTAGAGCTTTTTCTCAGTGTATAATTGATCATTTGTCATGATTTAAAGCATGGTAGATTCAGCATACTGTCTAGTACATACCTACAAAATTTCATTAGCATTGCTTCTCAGAATCATGAGATATTAATAGATCTTTGCTCACTGGTTTGTTGACTGTTGAACCCCGAAATTATTGGGATGATATTATGATTTGCTAAACATCTTTCTCTGTGTAGTCCATCAATTTTTATGAAATGACTCATGATTGGTAGTTTACTAAGCTAATTAGAGTTTCCCAAAAGGAATTAAGCCAATTTCTGCTATGCTCAAAGAATTATTCAAAACTTTAAACAGGTGTAGAAACAAAATTAGCAAGTTTTTTTAATCTTGGATTAACTCCAACCTATCTGTTTTGATCCATTGATTAGTGGATCATGTTCCAAGAAACATATATGATTATTTGTGATCATTAGCTAGCTAAAGAGGCTCACTACACTCTCTCGTAATCATTCTTTGTAGGTGTGAAGCAGGATCAAGCAACACCACTTCATCTCTTGAAGACTATCCACCATCTCCTCCAACAGTGGTATCAGAGCAACAACAAGCAAGATGGGAGATGAATCGCCATCTGTCATTGACAAATTGGATAGAACCAACTACTCAACATGGTCACTAAGGATGCAAGCCTACCTAAATCTATATGGATACGTCTCAGGAGATGAAGAAATGTCAATCTTCAGGAGCAAGCATCAACCCACAAGGGAAGAGCAAGAAAGGTTGACCACATGGTGTGCAAAGGATGCTCTTGCCAGGTCTTATCTACTAAACTCAATCTTTGATTTCTTGTTACCACACATTAGGGATTGTAAGACCTCCCAAGAGACTTGGGAAGTACTCTCATCATATTTCTCCTCAAATACAAGAGCTAGGAAGAATCATTTATGGATGGAATTCACAACTCTAAAGAAACAACCAAAGCAAGTAGTGGATGATTATGCAACTAAGATGAAAGATGTGGTTGATCAACTTGCAAGCATTGGAGAGGAGATATAAGAAGAACACATAGTAAGATAGATCATTAATGGTATCAAAGCTGATGACAAGTGGGAGTCATTCACCACAACAATGAACATCTACATGGATATACAAATACCTGATCTCAACACCTTGATGGGGCAACTCTTCACCTATGAGACAAAGCTCAATAAGAATGCTGACAACTCTAGAGGTAACCAATCTTCTGCCCTTTATACAGATAAGAATAAAGCTAAAGATAAAGGTAAGAGCAAGAAGAATGAAGAAGAGGCTAGTAACTCTCAAGCTAATTATGCAAGAAGAGGAAGAGGTGCTAGAGGAAGGGGTAGAGGAGAAAATCAAGGCAAGGGGAGGTACTACAACAATTCACCTTGCAACATCTGTGGTCTTAGCAACCACACCACAGAAGAATGCTTCAAAAATACAAGGAATCAAAGGGGAAGAGGCTTCCATAGAGGTATTTATGGACAATCCAGAGGCAGGCACAACAATGGAGGAGGCAACTACAACAACTATACTAAAGACCAAGAAGATTCACTACTCATCATGAACATGACATCCAAGCAAGGTAAAGATGATGAGCATCTTTTCTACATTGATTCACATTGTTCCAATCATATGGCTAGAAATATAGCTCTATTATCTAACCTTGAAGAACCCAAAGGAAAGCATGAAGTACAAATAGGTGATGATACTAAACACTCAGTCAAGCAAAAATCCTTGGATGGTATGAAACCCTATGAAACATGGAATGGGAGGAGACCCTCATTGGACCATTGCAAAATATTTGGATGCATTGCTTATGCACACATTCCTTCACAAATTAGAGGGAAACTTGACCCTAAAGCTGAGAAATGTATATTCATTGGGTATGATCAGAACCAAAAGGGCTATAAGCTGCACAATCCCACTAACAAAGCATTTATAATCATTAGGGATGTAGTGTTTGATGAAAATAATTCATGGTTTGAAGATGATTGCAAGAAACTCAAGTTACCATATGATTTGGAAAATGATTTTCCAACCCTCACACAAGAAGATCAACAATTAGTAGAAGATATCAACTCAGAGGATGAAGAGCAGATTGACTTCAAGGCTTGGAAGTCAAGAGGTAAGATCAAACTCAAGCAATTAGAAGACATACCAGAGTCTTCAAATCAAGCACTCAGGAGATCACAAAGAGAAACAAACAAACCCATAAGGTATGGTTATTATACATCATTAGTCACCAAGCATTCTGTGTATATCACTAAAGACTCTATGACAAAGGAGCCTTCTTCATTTGAAGAGGCTAGGAAGAAGAAATAATGGAGAGAAGCCATGCAAGAAGAAGTGGAAGCACGTCAGGAAAACCATACTTGGGATCTAGTTCCCAAAAGGCCAAGCATGAAGGTAATTGGATCCAGGTGGATATACAAAATCAAAAAGAACTCAGATGGTTCTATAAATAGGTACAAGGCAAGGTTGGTGGCAAAGGGATTTGCCCAAAATCATGGAGTGGACTATGAAGAAACCTTTTCACCTGTGGCAAAGATGCCAAAAATTAGGGTTTTGGTAAGTGTTGTTGTTTCTAAAAATTGGAATCTATATCAATTAGATGTCAAGAATGCATTCTTAAATGGATGGATATTAGAAGAAGTATATATGGCACAACCACTAGGTTTTGAAGATGAAAATAAACCAGGTTATGTATGCAAGCTAAGGAACGCACTCTATGGTCTCAAGCAAGCTCCTAGAGCTTGAAACCATAGGCTTTTTACTTATTTGCAGGACCAAGGCTTTGTGGCTAGCAAGGCAAATTCTTCTTTATTTGTTAAGAAGAAAAAATAAGAAGTTATCTACTTATGTGTCTATGTAGATGACATTGTCATTACAGGGAATGATACTAATGGCATCAAGCAAGTTAAGGCTCAGCTAATGGAAGAATTTAAAATCAATGATCTTGGTTTGTTAACCTACTTTCTTGGCTTAGAGCTTGTGTACACATATTCTAGTATATTTATTACCCAAAGGAAGTATATACATGATATGTTGGTAAAGTTCAAGATGGAGAACATCAAAATTACAGGTACTCCTATGGAACTCAATCATAAGTTGAGTTCTTATGAAGGAGAACTACTTGATGATGCTACAGGTTATCAACAACTTGTGGGAAGTCTAAATTATGCTACTTTAACAAGAGAGTAGACATTGCCTATGGAGTAAGTACATTGAGTCAATTTATGCATGCACCAAGAAAGCCTCATATGGAAGCTGCAAAAAGGGTGCATAATTATCTAAAGGGTATAATGAATGAAGGTTTTTTTCTATCTCTTCACTTTTGACATAGATATAAAGATGTATTGTGATGCAGATTGGGCTGGCTCCAAGGATGATAGGAGGAGCACTTCAGGGTACCTATCCTTTGTAGGTTCAAAGCTCATTTCATGGTCACCTAAGAAGCAACCAATTGTGGCCTTATCTTCCACAAAAGCAAAATATAAATGCAACTCAAGAAACTATGTGGCTTAAGCAGCTATATGTACATTTGGAGATACACTCTTACACTCCAAAAATCTTTGGAGACAACACTAGTTCACTTCATTTGGCTTCTAAACATGTATATCATGCAAGGACTAAGCACATTGAAGTGCACTATCATTATGTGAGGAAAAAATTTCTTAGTAAAGAGATTCAACTATCTTATGTATCAACTCATTGATAATTGGTTTGCAGGAAATCAAGGAGAAATGAAGACCAATCATGTTAGGCTTGAGGGGGAGTTGTTGGTGCAATTAAAACCAAGCCCACATACTTGGTTGATTAGCTCATACTTGAGTTATTGACATAACTTATGCAAGGCTTCATATGATCAACCCCTTGTAAAAAGTTCTTCACATTTATCTTTGCAAAAGTGGTACACATCCACACGGAGTTAGGAAGGTCTAAAATCATGACTCATTTGGTTGTTGAGTAATGATGAAATCTATCCTATACTTTAGGATTCACTTTTTAGGTAGATCTTTGAATTTGAATTCAAACTTTGGCTCCAAGTTCAACTATAAGAAGAGGATAAAAAAGACCAACGTGTATCTCGATCCTTTGAGATCATTTTTGAAGATATTCATTATGAAGTGAGAGCTTATCTCATAGCTCATTCACCTCTCACAGATTGAGCAATGCATGATTGCCAATGACATTGTATTTGTATATGATTTAATACATATATGATCATTACATTCTCATTTCACTTCTCTGTTATAAATCCAGCAAAACAATGATCTTCTCAGAGCTTGTTCTCAGTGCATAATTGATCGTTTGTTATGATTTAAAGCATAGTAGATTCAGCATACTGTTTAGTACATGTCTACAAAATTTCATTTGCATTGCTTCTTAGGATTGCGAGATATAAACAGATCTTTTCTCACTGGTCTGTTGATTGTTGAACCCCGAAATCATCAGGATGATCTTATGATTTGTTAAACACCTTTCTCTCTGTGTAGTTCATCATTTTTATGAAATCACTCACGATTGGTAGCTTACTAAGATAATTAGAGTTTCCCAAAAGGAACTGACAATCGCTGCTGTGCTCAGAGAACTTTTCAAAACATTGAATAGGTGTAGGAACAAAATTAGCAAGTTTTTTTATCTTGGATTAACGCCAACCTGTTTGTTTTGATTCATTGATTAGTGGATCATGTTTCAAGAAACATATATGATTATTTGTGATCATTAGCTAGCTAAAGAGCTCACTACACTCTCCAACAATCATTCTTAGCAAGTGTGAAGCAGGATCAATCAACACCACTTCATCTCTTGAAGACTATCCACCATCTCCTCCAACAATGCATACTTGTGGTGGATCTTTGTATGCCACTTCTTGTGTGAATTCTTCGAACTAGGATTCTAGAATCCTATCATTTGGTATGAATGGCACTCTTTCTAGCATAGATTGAGCAACATCTACCATCTTGTTGTACATGTCTAACCTTTCCCTTTCTAAGTTTCCTCTGGTTAGCATTGTTCATAGTGCTCTAAGCTAGGTCCTACAACTATTCTCACTTGATATGCTTTCAAGAACACTTGTAAGTCTGAAGACATAGGATCTAGTAGACTCTATTTGACTCGATGCTTCATGTAATTCCTCCTAGGTTCATCTAGGGCTGGTCTCACTTGACATGATAACTACACGTGGTTTTCAAGAGATTCACTAAGCATTTGGTTCCTCTCTTTTTCTTTCTATGATCTCTCTTGTAGGTCCATCATTCTTTGTTTCCATTTCTTCTTAAGTTTCTTTTCTTCTAGCTTTCAAAGCTTTTAGTCGCTTTCTTAATGGACTCTCACACTTGTCCATGGTGTTTTCTACCATTCTACAATTTTGATCTTCTTTTTTTTCATCAGAGGAGTTGAAGATTTCAATCTTTTTTTGGACTTTGCAATGTTGCACTTGATCTCTCTTCACTCCTTGCACATGTATTACGATGTCTTTCTTTATAAAGGCATGTCCTACTAACTCTATGATGTTCATCAGAGTAGTCTTCCATTTGTGTGGATTTTTTTAGGGAAATCCTTTAAGAGATGCTCTTCTCCCACAATCATTGCAAAATCCATACTCCGTTCTTATACTCAACTAATAATTGGATGGATAAGGACAATCACAAATAAAATGTTCTCCATTACATTGTAACAAGGCCTAGCTAGTGGAGCTCTATTTTTTCCCATAAGAGGTCTAGTAATGGTGTGTCACACATTAGAATAATCTCCTTTCGGTCCTTGATTCCAATTAGAATCTTGGCCGCATGGAGTATCATAAGAAGAAAAGTAGTACATTTATGGCTTCTCATAATCGTATTGCTCTCCTCAAAGATAGACAAAAATTAGTTCTTGTACATCTAGATGTGGCACTAACAAAATAGGCACAATGGCGCGTTCTTTGTTTTCCATTGGATTGGTGTACTTCACAAGAACAACATTCTAGGGTGGATGGGGTTGTTATCCTAGGACAAGTTGTGGTGGATTATGTCCTTGTTCACCCATTTTTGGCATAGGTGCATGGTAATATTTCAAATGATTGTAGTCTCCTAGTGGACCATAAGGCACATAAGGATATGGCCTTAGTTAGATTTTGTCTCATATATTATCGATTGTAATGGCAATCTTTCATGGTGTGATTCATGATTTTTTGCTAGAATTGACAATATTATTGCTCCATTATATCCATATATGGTTGGGCTTTTCCAACAGCACAACTTTATGTTGAATGGTCTCCTCTAGATTGATAAAGCCTTTTGAGTGGTTGCATATGTAGAGGTGTGTTTTGGTATACTCGATTCCCTTATGGTTGTTGAGTTCCCAACTCCTTTGCTACCATGTCAGCATCAAAAGAGTGTAGATGTGAACCACTACTCATAGAAGATGGGGTTTGTGCCCATTTGGAGGTCTAATTTGACGATTAGGGTTTCCTCGTCCTAAACCAACTCCACTTGTCTCATTCGGAACTACTAAAAATGTGGGATTGCTACCCATCCAATTTCTTTTATCCTAAGATTCTATACTAGGCTTTGGTCTCTTCTGACTCTTTTGTTCTTGCTTCTTGGGATAGAAAATAGGCCATCCTAGATAGGTAATTTTGGTTTTCTCCTCCTTAGACACTTTCCAATACACCTTTTGCTTTTTGTCTATACATGTCATCACAAACTCATCCTTAAGATCTTTCATCTCTTGCATTATGATTGAACTAGGTCCTTCTTCACTAGGAGATCCAATGATCCATCGGGTTAGGTCTATTCTTATTACAAGGTAGGCCCTTGAGACTTAAGTTTGTTAGTACTCTATCCACAAGGTGTCCTATTCAAGATGGACTTGCCACAAAGAGTAGTGGCTAATGCCTCTACATCAGCCCAATTCTCAGTTCGTAATTGTCCCATATCATTTACATGATCGGGATTTTCAAAAACCATGTACATGGTGGCATGTTTGTCTAAATAAGGACCTTTTATGAACTTAACTATTGGTTTATTCTAAGGAATAGGTCCTTGAAAATATTTCAAGAGAATCACACTGCTACTTAGTCCATCGAAATTGACAGTCACTCCATGAGCATTGGTACACACAAATTCTAGAGTGGTAAAATACTTGCTCTTGATTTTTGACATGAAATCTTCACTAAAAGGCACTCCTTTCATGTTGCTTGAGCTCTCCATAACCTTAATGTCACTCTCCAAATTTCTGGAACGATTGAATATGAGTGTCTTAGTAGACAGTTGAACACTCTCCTCTGAAGAGATTCAATTTTATGCCCTAGCACAGGCCATAATCTTAAGCACATATGTCAAATGTCATTTCATTTGGTGTTTTCATTTGTGAGTTATGGAATTATTAAGTTTTTAAATACCAATTTTTCATTTGTAGTGTTTTAGGTGTTCAAGTTAAGTATTTTGTGTTTCTTTGGTTGCATAATTAACCAACATGAATAGTTATATCATCCATTTGCAATTTCAAGTCATCGAGAGGTAGTTGGTAGCATGATGCCTCCTTCAAAAACCCTAATTTGTGAACTGCTCTATTTGCAAGTGTTGCACATTCAATTTGATCTCACAACCTACAGAATAGAGGACAAGGATTAGGAATATGCATAAAAATTCTCACAAAAAACCAGATTTCCCACCATACATGATTTGCTTGGGAGATTGATGAAACAATTTCTCTTAAGGCATAGAATGTGAGAAATTGTGATGTCCCTAATCACCATTTCCTTGGGCAAACATGATGGCTGATCATGTGGTGATGTCTTAGTTTTGATTTCTATGGTCAATCCCAATCTCTCTATGAGATGGAGATTTCCCAATGGTTGGGAACCCTCACAATGCTTCATGGCAATGGTGATGTCTCTAACCATTATACAATTTGCCTACACCCTCACAATTGTTGGAGGATAGACACTCCTATGTGCACAATGAAAGCAAATGAACCCTCTTAGGATCCTGAATTTTTTAAGACACAGGCTCTATGTTTTTCCAGTTTCTCTGAGTACATATAAATAATGGGCATGAACATTTTCAAACTAAAACTAGACTTAGAGAGCTTTCCAATGAGAGTAAAATCACTCCATTTGGATTTTGGATGATGCCTCAACCAGCTATAACATTACAGATACTAACTTAATCTCTTCACATAGTATTAGCTAAATACATAGACATTGTTCTAGACATCTCTCTACACTTGTGCAAGCACTGATCCCGAGACTTATATCACTCAAGGTAAGACTTATATTATTTCTGTTGGGTTTGTGTAGAAGTGCGAGAGACACACGAGAAGCACACACAAGGAGCACAAACACAGCAAGACACACGGAGAAGACGATGGCTGGAATAGCTCTCTCTATTGACGACGAAACTCATCGTAAGTAAGAGCTCAATAATATCCCTAAGTACAAAGTACCACCACATATGAGAGTATCAAGTATGTGGTAACATGGGGAGAAAACCTCTAGCCAGCGCTAGAGTAAAAAGTGCCCATGTATAGGGAAAAGGTTCACATCAAAGCTACTCGAGGAACACATAAGTGTAACAAACCCCACTGGAGCGAATGATGTGAACACATACAGGGAGTGACAGATTAGCCCCCACAAGGTAACAAGCCTAAAGCTTTGCGAAAAGCTTCACGCTTTTCCCGTGGAAGAGCTTTGGTGAATATGTCTGCCACATTACCTTGTGTAGGCACATATACCAAATCAATATCTCCTGCATGAAGGTGCTCTCTCACATAGTGATAATGCACCTCAATATGTTTGGTCCGCGCATGAAACACTGGGTTTCGTGCAACAGTCAAAGCACTCTGACTATCAGTGAGAATATGCATAGCAGCATCAATCTCCATGCAAAGATCCATCAATAGGCGTCTCAGCCATATACACTCCACTGTAGCTGTGAAAACTGCCCTGTACTCAGCTTCACAACTCGAAGTCGCCACTGTAGGTTGCCTCTTACTCAACGAAGATATGCATGAGTCTCCAAGGAAAAATCAATTACCACTAGTGGACACGCGAATATCATAACAACCAGCCCAATCACTATCTGTAAAAGCATGCAAGCATGGTTGAATATCTATGTCATAAAAGAGACCTAAGCTCAAAGTGCCTCGGAGATATCTAAACACACGTTTCACTCCTTGCCAATGCTTAGTGCCATGGCTATGCATGAATCGACTCAACTGAGAAACTACATACTGTATATCCGGCCTTGTGTTGCATGCATATATAAGACATCCCACAGCTTGCTGATAAAGAGAAGTGTCAAATGCATCACTGGAATCCTCAACTGAGAAACTGAATCCTATTTCAACTGGTGTGGAAACTGGCTTACAATCCTCAAAGTCAAAACGCTGAAGTAGTTTTTCAACATACTTTGCTTGATGCATAACAATTCCCCCTCAACGGATACAAACTGGATGCCAAGATAATAGCTCAAAAGAACAAGATAAGTGACATCAAAAGTATAATGCGAATCAGCCATAAGAATGTCAAGTTTTGCATCACATGACCCAGTCAAGAGTATGTCATCGACATAAAGAACAAGCACTATAAGATCAACCCCATTTTTGCGTACATAGAGTGTGCTTTCAATCGGACTACATGTGAAGCCAAGAGCAATCAAGTGCTTATGGATTTTGTCATACCATGCACATGGAGCTTGCTTGAGACCATACAAGGCTTTATGCAAGCGACAAACCGTATGCTCTTTCCCTTTCATAGCAAATCCAGGAGGTTGCTTCACATAGACCTCTTATTGCAAATCACCATTCAAGAAGGCTGTTTTTATGTCCAATTGATGCACTTTCCAACCTCGATGGGTAGCCAATGCAACCACGGTATGAATGGTAGTCATGTGTGAAGTAGGTGCAAAAGTTTCCTCATAGTCAATGCCATATTGTTGTGAATATCCTTTGGCAACCAATCTAGCTTTGTAGCGATCAATGCTACCATCAGATTTTCTCTTAATCTTGTAAACCCACTTTGTACCAATGGCATTCTTTCCTTTTGGCAATTCACATAACTCCCAAGTACCATTTTTATGTATGGAATCCATTTCTGATTGCATAGCACTCATCCATTGTGGATCATCACATGCATCTTCAAAAGAAAGTGGCTCTTCATTACATGCTCTAGCAATAAGAGAATAATCCACAAAATTACTTGATGCATGGTGAGAGCTTGATCTTGTTCTACCAAGTAAAGGTGCACTCAATTTGCTGTCCTGCAAAGTGCCACTTTGGCATAGATTGTGCACTCTTGATAGACATCCATTCATCATGTAAAACATCTTTAATATGTACATCATGAGTGGGCTGAATTTCATGCTCATTTTCAGCCATATTTTGACGCAAATGTTCAGCCATATGTGGTTGGAAATTTTCAGCAGTTTGGACATTTTTTGATTGAAAATTTTTAGCCATGTTTGGCTGGAAATTCTTTGCATTTTAAGCCCTATTTAGCTGGAATTTTTAGCCCTTTGAGCCTCAGTTGGCTGGTCTACATGGCCATAGTCAAGCGCACCATTTTGGAACAAAGACAGGAGTGTATCGAACACATCTTGTGAGCTAACTGTTGGCTGTTTTTTGCATTTAAGTAGAGGAAAAACTGAACTTTCAGCCAATACCACATCTCGACTCACAATAATGGTGTTCATCAATGGATGGTACAATCGATATCCCTTACTTTCAGCACTATAATTTCTTTGCCTTGTCATCAAGTTTGTGACGTTGTTGTGATTGCACAAGAGCATATGCCAAACAACCAAACACACGCATATGACTAACCATAGGCTTATGACCATTCCAAGCCTCATAAGGAGTGATGACTCTCAATGCTTTTGTAGGGCAGCAATTCAACACATAGTTTGCACACATGACCGCTTCCATCCAAAACTTATGAGGAAGATGCTTTTCTTTAACCATACATCGTGCCATTTCAAGTAGAGTTCTATTTTTACGCTGGACAACACCATTTTGTTGAGGTGTATATGGCACCGTACATTGGTGTGAAATACCTCTTTCACGAAGAAAAGCATTAAACTCATGTGACATGTATTCATCACCATGATCTGTGCATAGAGTCAAAAGCTTTTGTGAAGAAAAATTTTCAACCATAGCTAAAAGTGCTTTGAAGCAAGAGAATACCTCATTCTTTGCTTTCATAGGATACACCCATGTATGGCGAGTAGCATCATCAATGAAGGTAACAAAATACACATGCTTCCCAAAAGATGGAGTCTTGACGGGACCACATACATCACTATGAACCAGCTGTAATTTTCTTGTAGTGTGTGTATGACTATCTTTTGGAAAAGAAGCACGATGCATTTTTCCAAGAATGCAACCTTCACATGCATGCTTTTCAATGGACTCAAGTGTAAGCAAGCCAATAACCATGTCCTTCTTTTGCAAGTAAAGTAAACTATTGAAGTTCAAGTGACCAAAACGAGCATGCCAAAGCTCCATTTCAGCCATGGAAGAAGTATGAGCAACCAAGGCATTAGAGGCAGCCCTCTTGTATGTATCCATGTGATGCAAACCATTACATAATGTATCGGACATCACGATAACATCACCATTGCCTAAATCATGAACCATACACTTATCATCAACAAAGTGTACATGAAGTCCAGCTTTGGCAATTAATGGAACTGAAATTAAGTTCTTCTTGATATCGGGAACATACAATGCATTTTTTAAGAGAATCACACCTCCATTTGCAGCCATAAGCTCAATTTCTCCTACTCCAATGATATAATCCGAATCAGCCTCACTCACAACCATACATTTAGAATGCAAAAAAGTATCATAATGACATGTAACAACACATGCCCAAAAATCTTGAGCCATGTTAGCTTCATCATTCTTTGCATTTGCTGAATTTTCAGCAATAGACATGCGGGATTCCTTCTTCTTTTCATTGCGTTTAGCAAGCTTTCTACACTCATCAATAGTATGACCAGCCTTCCAGTAATATTTGCATCTCTTCTTCTTTTGCAAATCACCATCATTAGAGGAATGAGTGGAAGAGGAAACTTGAGGCTTTGGTTTTGATGAACCAAAAGCTGAACCATACTTGCTTTTCCCCTTTTGTGAGATAGCAAGTGCTTGCGTTCCCTCAATCAAACCACTCCTATTCAGTCTAGATTGCTCTTCTTGCAAAAGAAGAGACACAACCTCATCAAATGCATACATATTAGGATTTCCTTTTGCAACCAAATGGAGTGTAGTAGCAAAGCTTTGAAAAGATTTTGGTAATCCTTTCAACAATGTAGAAATGAGTGATGCATCCAGAATGATCTCATCTATGTTTGTCAATTGCTCTTTCAAGTCCTTGATGCGTGTCACATACAAATCCATCGACTCATTTTCAGCCATACATACATCCTCAAGTTGCTTCCTCAAGTATGCAACATGTACTTCATTACGCATGGCATACAAAGAAGCAAGAGTGTCCCATGCCTGTCTCGATGTAGAACATGACCGAATGTGTGGAACTATATGACGCTTCACTGAAAGCGCAATCAAAGCATGAGCTTGAGCATCTTTTCCATCCCATCTAAGCTACTCCTATGTAGGTGGAGAAGGAGGAACCACTGTACCGAAGAAGAAGCTCCATCTGTGACAGTAGACTATGAAGTAGAAGCACCTGTCAGTCTTCGATCTACATTTGCCACTATGTTCCAAAGCTGTTTTGCAACAAGAACATGCTTCATCATGTAAGAACACATCGGATAGTTAGTCCCATCAAGCTTATCTTCAGCTTGAAGCATGCCAAACAAGTCATTGCTGCCCGCCATTTCACTAAGGAACAAGAAAGTGACAAAATCTTCACTTCGACGAAAGCTGAAATGAATGCTGAAATTTCAGCTCACAAACCGTCACTCTGATGGCAATTTTGACTGCACGAATGGCTTCGAAATGGGGGTAAAACCCCAACGCGCCTGATGAAAATGTTTCTTGGCTGTTGAAATTCACAATTCTATGCTCCGAAGTCGATTTGCATTGTTAAAAGTGTGCACGCGTCACGACGCAAAAAATCAAAACTTGAGATGGAGCTGAACCTGCTCTAATACCACTATTGGGTGTGTGTAGAAGTGCGAGAGACACACGAGAAGCACACACAAGGAGCACACACAAGGAGCACAAACGCAGCAAGACACACAGAGAAGACGATGGCTAGAATAGCTCTCTCTATTGACGATGAAACTGATCTTAAGTAAGAGCTGAATAATATCCCTAAGTACAAAGTACCACCACATATGAGAGTATCAAGTATGTGGTAACATGGGGAAAGAACCTCTAGCCAGCACTCGAGTAAAAAGTGCCCATGTATAGGGAAAAGGTTCACATCAAAGCTACTCTAGGAACACATAAGTGTAACAATTTCCAACAAGACAAAAATCATTGCAAACAGATTTAAGATGAAGGCAAAACAAAAATTACAACATCAGCGGGTTTGCAATGATCATCTAGAGAGATAGAGTATGTAAAAGTGAAATTTCTACAAAATATGTAGAGAACAGCTAGTAGGGGGTGTGCTTAAGCAAGGGGGCAGCTTGGGCACGTATTTCCATAACTCTACATCATAATACAACTCATTAGAGGTTTTAAAGGTCACACAACAACCTCTTTAATCAATCAAAAGCATATACATGTCAAAATGTGTGGTCTAATCACATCAAGAGGTGACCTAAATCTTCTCTAATCTTCTTCTTTCCATTATAGACATGATTTGATGCCTCCAACTCGTGGAAATCATCTTCCTTTGATTGTGGATGATGTGGAAGGTTCAATTTGGTGCATGTCCCCACACTTTTGAGCTTGAAATACAAAACTTTCAACACTCTCCCTCAAGCTCAAGTCTTTTTCCTTCATTGCTTCATCCTATGTCTCTTATGTGATTGCCTCCTTGAATCCTCCAAGCTTTGTACCTTCAAGAAACTTTGTCATCATGTATGCAACTTGCACTTTAGTGTTTACATACCTTATATCTAGCTCCTTTGCCATCACCTTTTCTCTAATGAAATGGTAATGAACCTCTATGTGCTTACTCCTTGCCAGAAACATGGGATTGTTAGCTAGGTAGATGCTTGAAATGTTGTCTCCATAAAGAGGAAACTCGTCCACTTCCACTTCCAAGTCCTTAAGTAGCTTCTTAAGCCATAATAGCTCACATGTAGCCAATGCTAAACCTTTGTACTCAGTCTCTATGGATAAAAGAGCAACAGGGGATTATTGCTTAGAGCTCCATGAGATCACTTTTGTACCTATCATGACAACATAACCTAATGTACTCCTTCGATCATCTTTGCTACCTGCCCAATTAGCATCACTATATCCTTTGATGCTTAGTTCAGCATCATAAGAGTAAAATAGACCTTGTTTGATGGTGTGCTTGATATATCTAAGCAATTTTTTTGCTATCATAAGATGATCAGAGTGGGTGCATGTAAAAATTGAGAGAATGCACCTACTACATATGGAAGATCAGTTCTAGTGAATGTAGCATAAATTAATGAACCAATCATGCTTCTATATAGTGTAAGATCTTGTATACCCTCTCCTTGACCTACAACCAACTTTGTATTGGGCTCCACGAGCTGAGAAAGTGGCTTACAACCACTCATACCAAACCTATATAGCACATCCAACAAGTATTTTCTTTGAATCAAGAAGATGCCATTATGTGTATAGATTACCTCTATTCCCAAGAAGTATTTTAGTGTTCCAAGATCATATATCTTGAACTCCTTTCCTAGCTTTGATTTCATATCTTTAATACCTACAGTATCACTTCTTGTGATGATCAAATCATCCACATAGATGCATATGTATATCATCTTGTCTCCTTGCTTCTTCATATAGAGTGATGGATCTATAACACTTTCTTTGTATCCACAATGTGATAAATAATCCAGTAACCTTTGATTACAGACCCTTGGGGCTTTCTTTAGTCCATATAATGGTTTCCTTAGCTTGCAAACATGTACCTCATACTAGCAAATCCTTGATTTTGGCGCATGTAGACTACTTCTTCAAGCTCTCCATTGAGGAAGGAATTCTTCGCATCCAACTAATATAGGCTCCATCTCTTTGGCGTAGCCACAACAATCAAAGTCAAGGCTGAAATTTTCATTGTAATATATCCCATAGCTTTGGGAGAAGCCTTTTGCCACCAATCTTGCTTTGTACCTAGCAATGGAACCATCTAAATTTCTTTTAATTTTGTAAACCCACTTAATACATATCACCTTCATGCCTTCTTCAGCTGGTACCAAGCTCCAAGTATGGTTCTCACCAAGTTCCTTGAGCTCTTCCTTCATTGCCTCTTGCCATTCCTTGCAATCCTTACCTTCTTCATAACTAGTAGGTTCTTTTTCCTTGATTACTTGAGTCATGTATGCATAATGCATTGCAATGAAATTATCATATGTTAAACTTTGAATTGGATATCTTAGTCTTGGAGGCATTCTTTCACTTCCTTTAGGTATGGTTGCCATCTTCTACTCCTAGGGTTTGAATTTCTTCTATCTCTTCATCTTCCAACATGCTCTCGTCCACATAGCTTCCTTGTTCAAATGCAATCTTCTCTTTGCCTTTGAATTTGCTTTCTTCAAAGCTGGTCTCTCTTTCCCTAAGTCTTCCACTCCATGGTGAGGGTGTCCTTGTCTTGAATGAGTTGCTTGGACCACTTAAATCCATGCTTTCTTGAACTCTATCATCATTCTTCTTATTTGTCTCACCTATTTCTTCAACCTACAATGGTCTCATGTATGCATACCAAGGCTTTAAATCATCAAAGAAAACATAGCTACTTATCTTCAGCTCCTTGGTGATGGGATTATAGCATTTATACCCCTTTTGTTCCATAGAATATCCCAAAAAGATACACCTTTTAGATTACTCCTGAGGTAAATGTACATAGCACATACAACCAAAAATTATAAGATGTGAAATGCAAGGTTTTCTACCACTCCATGCTTCCTCAGGGTTTATAAGACATCTATTCAGTGATGTATGTGGCTATATATGTGGCCTCTCCCCAATAACAATGCGGCATATTCATTTCGTTTAGCATACATCTTCCACTACTATGTGTCTATTCTTTCTCTCTGCTATCCCATTTTATTGAGGGCTATACCTGCATGTAAATTGTCTTTTGATGCCATTGACCTGAAAAATTTTTGAAAATTCATGGGAGAAGTATTCTCCCCCTCCATCAGATCTCAAAGTTTTGATAAACTTGCCACACCCCTTCTTCACTTCTGCCTTGAATTGCTTGAAGTAGTGGAACACATCTGATTTATCCCTAATGCAATACAAACATACTTTTCTTGAAAATTCATCAATGAAGGTTACAAAATACCTATTTCTAGCAAGGGATGCTTCTCTTGTTGGACCCCAAACATCTAGGGTCCAAACGTCTATATGAATGAGGTCTAAAACATTTGCACCCACATAGGTACTCTTTTTGAAGGGCAACCTTGATTGTTTTCCTTGTTGGAAAGCTACACAAATTTCATGCAACATTTTAGATGTAAAATTTGGTAGGCCTATTACCAAGCTCTTGCTTTGCATGTCCTTGAGCTTTTGTAGGTTGATGTGACCTATTGGTTTATGCCATAGTTCCAACATATCTTCCTCTTCCTCTCATAGCACCTCAATTGTAGCCAAGGGCAATTGTGGCATACAAAAATTGCCCTTGGCTTTCCTTGGCATTATGACCACCAAGGTTCATCTCCTTTGTCACCATGAGAGTGATTAGTTGATCAAAATTAGGAAGAGAGTCCCTTACATCTTCATCATCTAGGGCACAACCGATTGATCCTAGTGCATTTGCAATCTCTTTAACCTTTAATAAGTAATAATTAGCACCTTGAGAGGGTTCTTTCCTTAGATTATTTATCTCATTCTTGAGCTGAACTTTTCTAGCTTTTGTGGAGGTTGAGTACAATCTCTCCAAGCACTCCCACACCATTTTTGATGTATCCAAATCTTGAATATGTCCTATCATGGAGTTGCTAATATGCTGAGATAAATTAAAAATGACTCTTTTACCCCTTTCATCCCACTCTCTTATTGCTCTTCTCTGTTCATTGGTTGGATTTAATTTATCTATATAGGGTTTCGGCTCTCCACCACTCACAAGTCCCCACAAACCTTTCCCCATCAAAAAGTTGCTTATTCTAAATAGCCATGGTTGGTAGTTTCCCTTTTCAAGCTTCTCAATCTGAGCATTGAGATCAATCATGATCCCTTCTAGCTCTTTTTCACCCTCCCTTGATGCAATGAATTTGAAAAAGATGGCTTTTACTTCAAAAAATAGAGCTACTCCTCTTGATGAAGTTTCTTCTTTGATTCGATGACTTGTTTGCTTCCCATTGTTGTTGATGTGCCCATCCTTTGCTTCTTTCCTTCAAAATTTGATTAGGTCTTTACTTCACTTCAATAGCTCCTTCTTCTCTCTTTAATACTCCACTTATAGTTGTGATACCATTGTTGGAGGATAAATACTCCTATATGCACAACGAAAGCAAATGAACCCTCCTAGGATCTTGAATTTTTTTAAACATAGGCTCTATGTTTTCTAAGTTTCTCTGAGTACATGTAAAGAATGGATATGAAACTTTTCAAGATTAAACTAAAATTATAGAGCTTTCTAATGAGAGTAAAATCACTCCATTTGGATACTCGATGATGCCTCAACAAGCTACAACATAAAAGATAACTTGATCTCTTCACATAGTATTAGCTAGCTACACAGACACTGTTTTGGACATTTCTCTGCACTTGTGCAGGCACTGATCCCGAGACTTATAATATACATGTTGATGATGTATTACATAATGAATGTATGTCTATCAAGAGTGCACAAATTATGCCAAAGTGGTTGAAACAGACTTTGTAGGACAACAAATTGAGTTCAGCTTTACTTGGTAGAACAAGATCAAGATCTCATCATACATCAAGTAATTTTGTGCATTATTCTCTTATTGCAATAGCATATAATGAAGAGCCACTTACGTTTGAAGATGCATGTGATGATCCACAATGGATGAGTGCTATGCAATAAAAAATGGATTCCATACATAGGAATGGTACTTGGGAGTTATGTGAATTGCCAAAAGGAAAAGATGGCATTGGCACAAAGTGAGTTTACAAGATTAAGAGAAATTCTGATGGTAGCATTGATCGCTACAAAGATAGATTCATTGCCAAAGGATATGTGCAAAAATATGTCATTGAGTATGAGGAAACTTTTGCACATACTTCAACAAAGAATACCATTCGTACCATGGTTGCATTAGCTGCCCATCGAGGTTGGAAAGTACATCAATTGGACATAAAAATAGCTTTCTTAAATGATGATTTGCAAGACGAGGCTTATGTGAAGCAACCTCCTGGATTTGCCATGAAAGGGAAAAAGCATATGGTTTGTCGCTTGCATAAAGCCTTGCATGGTCTCAAGCAAGCTCCATGTGCATGGTATGACAAAATCCATAAGCATTTGATTGCTCTTGGCTTCACATGTAGTCCAATTGAAAGCACACTCTATGTACACAAAGATGGGGCTGATCTTACAGTGCTTGTGTCTTTATGTCGATGACATACTCTTGGGTGGGTCATGTGATGCAAAACTTGACATTCTTATAGCTGATTTGCAACATACTTTTGATGTCACTTATCTTGGTCTTTTGAGCTACTATCTTGGCATCCAGTTTGTATCCGTTGAGGGGGATATTGTTATGCATCAAGAAAAGTATGTTGAAAAACTACTTCAACGTTTTGACTTTGAGGATTGCAAGCCAGTTTCCACACCAGTTGAGATAGGATTTAGGTTCTCAATTGAGGATTCCAATGATGCATTTGACACTTCTCTTTTTCAACAAGTTGTAGGATGTCTTATATATGCATGCAACAAAAGGCCGGATATACAATCTGCAATTTCCCAGTTGAGTCGATTCATGCATAGCCCTAGCATTAAGCATTGGCAAGCAGTGAAACATGTGTTTAGATATCTCAAAGGCACTTTGAGCTTAGGTCTCTTTTATGGAAGAGATATTCAGTCATGATTGGATGCTTTTATAGATAGTGATTGGGCTGGATGTTATGATGCTCGCATGTCCACTAGTGGTAACTGCTTTTTCCTTGGAGACTCATGCATATCTTGGTTGAGTAAGAAGCAACCTACAGTGGTGACATCAAGTTGTGAAGCTGAGTACAAGGTTGTTCTCACAGCCACAGTGGAGTGTATATGGATTCCTATTGATAGATCTTTGCATGGAGATTGATGTTGCTATGCATATTCTTAGTGATAGTCATAGTCCATTGAATGTTGCATGAAACCCAGTGTTTCATGCATGAACCAAACATATTGAGGTGCATTATCACTATGTGAGAGAGTGCCTTCATGCACGAGATATTGATTTGGTATATGTGCCTACACAAGATAATGCAGCAGACGTATTCCCCAAAGCTCTTCCACTGGAAAAGTTTGAAGTTTTTGGCAAAGCTTTAGGCTTATTACCTTGTGCCTTCTAATCTGTCACTCTCTATATGTGTTCAGATCATTCGCCCCAAAGGGGTTTGTTACACTTATGTGTTCCTCGAGTAGTTGATGTGAAACTTTTCCCTATACATGGACACTTTTTACTCTAGTGTTGGCTAGAGGTTTTTTCCCCATATTACCACATACATGATTCATTCATATGTGGTGGTACTTTGTACTTAGGGATATAATTCAACTCTTACTTTGGTTTTGATCATCGTTAATAGAGAGAGTTATTCCAACCATCCTTCTTCTTTGTGTGTCTTGCTATGTGTGTGCTCTTTGTGTGTGCTTCTTGTGTGCCTCTTGCACTTCTACACACACCCAGAATTAATAAACCATGTGATTTTCAAGTGATCTCATGTGATTCCATGTGAGCCCATGTGATTTCTTGACTTAGAAACCCATATCAAGAACCCTTCTTGGGAAACCATGTGACTTGGACCCATGGCAAGGCTAGAAACCTTTGGCTAGAGGTATTTATATGGGTGGATACATACTCTCACTTTCACAAGGTGGTCATTATCTTCAAGGCTCGAAAGCTTCACAACAATTATCTTGTACAAAGGTAGAGTACAAAGGATTATCCTTAGCCACTTGTGAGACCATGTGGCTTAAAAATCTTATAAAGAATTTTGACATGGAGGTGGGAGAATTCCCTTTGTATGTGAAAAGGAAATTGATCATGTATTTAGAAAACAACCCTCTATTTCAAGTTTTTTTTTTAATAAGGAGGTTCGACAGGTGCCTACTCCTCCCAGTTTTAACTTTGAAAGTACAATTGTACAGGCGAATGGGCATAGCACCCGCAAGAGCCTCATATCCCACAAAGCAGGGGTTAGATTGGGTTACAACTAGTAGGCTAGGTTTTAACTAGGTTAAACTGGCCAAAGCCATTACATGTCTAGCTTGGGGTGAACCTCCACCTCAAAAGGCCAAAGCTTTACCTCTATTTGAAGTTTGAAGCAAAGAGCATTTATTACTTCATTAGGGAAGAAGTTATGCCAACGGATATGAACATAAAGCATGTGAACACTCATTCTATCTCAGTGTATTTAGTTCAAAGGCGTAAGGGTGTCCATTTCAATCAAATAAAGAGTCACTAGAAAATTTTCTACATTATATTTTTAATGTACAAAGGCAATGTAATTAACTATGAGCCTCTAAGATAAAATTGAATTTTGCAAACGGCTATCTATGCGTGTACATGTCCTAGGGAGGGTCATCATACTTGTGTTGAGCATTGGAGTGTATTTCCTCCATTATGGGCTAATTTTTAAGGAAACTCTAGATTGTAAACATTTTCACCCAATCTTCCTTGTAAGAGCATAAATTTTCTCTTCATGTAACCTACATTCTCATTAGTGTTCATGGTCTACTTATCTCTCCTTTTGTTCTAGTTAAGTGAAAACCTATGCTAATATTTTCCCCACTTGTTAGTGATCGTTTCTTCTCTATCTTCTTTCTTTTATGTAGCAATTTATTGCAGCTTGATTCTCCAATGTTCTCCCATGCCTTTCTCCTTTTTGAAAGAAAAATTTTCGAGATTGTATTTGATTACCACATTGGAAGAACACATACCATTCATATTATATAATACTTGATCATTATCTATACAATTGTTTGCATTATATATGGGAGCTTGAGTTCCTCTCCTATGCAATTGTCCAAATTTTATCTAGAAGCTCCCTATTGAGAGTAGCATCCACAAAATCTTGGGGCTACTAGCTCTCATTAATTACTTGAATTTATTCCTCCACAATGGCACCCTATTATTTTCTTTATTGGCAATGACCATACCCAATGATTTTCCCATTTTGCATATAAAATGATAGGGGGAAGGAGGTGAAATAGTGAGATCAATGCATAAACAATAATATTAGATAGATGCGCATTCCAAGTAACGTTGGAAGAGATGTACGAGAGTTTTGTTAGAAATCAATGGCCTTTCTAAAACGCTTATAAGATCGTGTCCACCTTATTGAACAAAAAGAGCATGTGATGTTGTCCTCAAGGTCTCAATAAAGGGACATAACCCGATTCTCCTAACAAATAACTGACCTTTTGAGAACACTTAGAGGTTGTTATCCTCATTATTGAACTAAAGAACATGTAATTTGCAAAAAGGGATTGCCAAATCTTCATTCCTAACCTAAAAGATTTCAATAGTTTTTTCAATCAGGTCCTCAAGGTTTAAATTAAGGATCAAGGACCAAACCACAGGGCACTCCTCTCCTTCCACAAGCTAAATACTTGGAGATTCTACATCGCCTAGAGATAATAGACAATCTTGTCTTGAATCAAAGGGTAAATCGTTCAACCCCAACCATGTAAATTGGAACCCACTTCCCTCGTCTCTCAATCCCAAGCTCCTAGATTAATTTTCTTCAATCCCCACAAAACTCACAAGAGCTTTCTATCTAGAGGAGCCTTAAAAAATGGCCATTATAAGCAATCCAAAGCACAAGAATTTCTCTTGTCACAAGATAAATTCTTGGGGATTCTATATCACCTAGACATAACAGTTGATATTTCCTTGAATCAAAGATTAGATCATACAATTCTGACCATCTAAGTTGGAATCGATCCCCTCAACCCTCATTCCCAAGCTCCTAAATCAACCTTCTTCAATCCCCACCAACTCAAAAATGCCTCCTAGCTAGAGAAGCCTTAAAGTCGCTTGTATAAACAAACACATTTGTGCCCCAATTTCACAAGGTTTCAATTGTCATTATAGTTGATCCCCCCTTTCCACAAGGGCCTCCCAAAAGAGAGAAGGATCCCTATTTCGAGATCACACTTTGTAATTCAGTCATCAAAATTAAGAGGAGATTTGTATAAATTTTTTATTTATTTGATTTATGGTGTCGGGAGGCCCCCCTCCAAAAAACCAAAGGTAGAAACCTTATTGCAAGACTTCATCATCGCAAAACATAACTTATGGATACTCCTTATCAACACTTTTCACGGTATTGACAGAATCATCCTTATACAAGGAGTGGCAAGTCAGCTTGGCCACAAGAGAAACACCCATGGACCGTGTTGGCCCCCGTTAAATTGCCAAAAAAATCCTAATGATTACCCAAGAAAGGCATGCCATGCCCCAAGCAGGGATGTCGACTCACAGGAGGGGTTGTGGCCAAAGTGAGTCTCCCATCTCAACTTTGGTACAAGTGAAGTTGTCCTAACCAGACCATCAGTACAAGTAACTCTTTTATTAATTCATTAGTGTAAAAACTTAATAGGGGAGAATCTCATCGTTTCCCCTGCAAAGAAGAATATCCGAATAAAAAATGGGACCTAGTTCCCAAAAATCATTCTCATGTACCTAGGCACAGCTTCACCAAGGAAGGAAGCTATTAGGATGAACCTAGCAAATCCCCCCCCCCCCCCCCCCTTGAGTGTAATCTCAGGTTCACCCAATGGGCAATCCTAATTTCATGAGCCTCCCCTCCAAGGAGGAAATATCACATTTTGGGGCTTCTAATAAGGACTGAATCGAGGCTTCCATTTGCTACAATGGTACCAAATTTGGCAATAAGGGCAAGCAAATCTCCAATCCATCTCTCCCTTAAATCATTCACTCCTTCATATTCTAGCATAGAATTCAATAACAATCTTTCTACCTCTAACTCATTGCATAGCAAGCACCTACCCCTGCCAACTCTTCTCTCCCACTTGTCTGCCAGCAATAGGACTCCATTAACATCCTAACTACTATTGGGGAGACTAAGCAACTATGGGCACTCCTATGCAAGTAAGTACTTTTGGGTCATACCAAGGGCAAAGTGATCATAGGACCCCTTCGTAACATTGTCATGCCTCTTCTCCCAACGGTCCCAAACATGAAAGCGAACGCAAGACATCTCGACCCCAGGGACATACCTTGCTAACCAATACGGAGTTCTTGAGGTCCAAGTCCATTTCCTGAATCTAGACTCAATAGGGAGTGTCAAGAAGTCTCCCAACTAAGTCTTTCTATTAAGGAATTACTCATAAAGTTAAGCTCTCATCTCCCTGAAATATGGCAACAATGGGATGTAAAATTCAATGTACAACAATGTGAAATTCAATGCTGAATTGGCTGACTTTCCACAGATTCGTACAAATCATGATTCATGACCACAGATTAAAAAAATGCGAATTTTTCAATTGTTTCAAGGATTAATAGACAGGAGCCATCGTCATTGTAGGTTATTTGTGGAAAGCTGACGAATACTACTGCCACTTGCCGAGCAGACGATCTCCCTTGCCGTTAGCACAGTCGCCAATCGTGTGCAACCCAACAACTGCGCCCGCAGTTGACAGCCGCCCAACACGCCAACGAGTAGCTCTCCTCCTCACCACACTCTTCTCCACAGCTGGCACCTCTTCCGCTGCTTCTACACTCTCGACAGCCTCCAACGTCCTTGAAACGCCTACACCCGCTTCTGTGCTTCGTCACTGGCTGAGGCCCGGTGCTCTGATTTCCTTGTCCAGTACTCGTTATTCACAAACCCTGTTAAGTACTAGTAATTCATTCACATGAAAATGATCCAAACTTAAGGTTCGCCCTGATCATTTCACAAAAACGTGCTTGCACTGTACATTAGGATCCCTCCATTTCGCGAATTCTTATGTTACTGGAGAGGAATTTAGACTGTCAAGATGATTTCAGCTGATAGGGAATGTGTGTTCTTTGAATAATGTGAGGAAGTTCTGAAAATTTGTTTTTTTTTTTCTTCCTTCTTTTGGGGAAAAAAACAGATTTGAATGTTTTTACCCATTCCACACTACCTATCCAATGTCTCGGAAGCGGGACTCCATCCCTTGATTCACTGTCCGTGACCCGACTCCCGGGGTCTTACCAGTGACCACTATACACTTCCTTGACTAGAATTTAAAATGTTCTTTCGTTGAAAAGACAACTGCAGTAGTGTTCAGGCATCAAGTCTTCTTACAGTACTTTTCTGGATTTTTTTTTTTTTTCTAAAGAGGAAGTTATGCCCAAGTCTATGGAGGGATACAAGGGTCCCATGAGTACTAGGCCTTTCACCTGTATAATTGTTCTTTTATTTTGAAAGAACAATTATACAGGTGAAAGGCATAGTACTCATGGGACCCTTGTATCCCTCCATACTACCCATGGGACTCCCGTATCCCACAAAGCAAGGGTTTAACTGCCCAAAGGTGGCACTTCGAAAGGACTGTCTGAAGGTGAATGTTTTAAATCTGCTGGCCTAAGGCCGCCCACATATGTATTGCTGTATCGAGGGGTTGAACCCTCCACCCCGTCTCAAGAGACAAAAGGCCCAACCAAACAGCCTAACGCAAGCAGAACGTTATGCAAAGCTATTGATAAACATCAGTGTTTCCTCTCGTATGCGTAAGTTTTACCACCTGAGATACGGCATCATACAAAGTCAACATGGAATAATGTGAATCGTAAACATGTGAGCAGAGAGATTTTGCATTATGAGTGATAGAGAAGCTGGTTTCACGTTGGCAAATGAACTTTGTACTTTGTAAGAGTGGTTTCAAGTTGAACTGCTTTCAAAACTGTTGTACCGCAACCTCTTGACGCATGGGTGCAACATGGTACAGAAGCAAAATGTGCCGTTGCTTTGTGTCAAGAGAAAATAGAGAAAATAAGGGTAGAACAGAGACCAAAAATTATGCATTTCTGCTGAGAGTAAAACTGCGAAATAACAGTTTTCCACCTACTGTACTTACAACGATAAAGAAATTTTACAATCTCATTGTGGGGGATCATTGTGGGGGATCGCTGGCTTTGTAATTTTCTGGGACAGTGGCTCCTGCCCTGTGCACAGTTGTAATAGTCTCTCCTTAATATAATCTTCCTGTTTTATCAAAAAAAAATTTATGCATTTTCATTAAATAATAGTTAAGTGAATACACATATAACATAAAATTATGGTCTCTGGCATCCACCACTCCTAGTTGGAGCGTGGAACTATTTTGTTTCTAGGGAGGTAACAGACAGTTTGATCTCAAGTGCTCCATGACGGGGCATGAAAACATGTGTGCTGCCACCACTCAATGTGAATGAAAGATGACAAATGACAATACTTATTGCGTCTTCCACCTCCAAGAGGAGTGCCGCTGCTCAATGTGAAACCACCTTAGAGCAGAGTCAGGAACTTATAAACTTTCAACTTTTATCTATATGCTATCGTCGCAACGTTTGTACCTTTTATTTTCTTGAAGTGCCCTACAACTTGCAGTATATCATAACATTTTCGTCGGTGGATGATAGAGTGAATGACAGAGCACTTGACATGTTGAAGGGATCCTATCGATCTTTTCTTAGGCGCACTCTGAGATAACACAGTTTTGCACTAAGATTAATGTTGAAGGAGTGGATGTGCCACTGACTCTAGTGACGAAGTATGACAAAGAGAGAGACAGACAGGAAAGTGTTCACATAAATGTGCTCCAGGTAGTAATGACTAAAGAATAACACGTGACACTCAGAGCGTTTTACCATTTGCGACACAACGCAATGCATTGTCAACATGACATGGTGTGGATCATGAACATGTTACCAGACATTTGACATTGTGAGCAATAGAGAAATTGATTAGAGAAGAGTTAAGAGCTCAACTTTTGTATATATGGCTACCACGGTAAATATTTTTACCTTGATTTGTTTGAAGTGTCTTATGTTGTGCACCAACTGAGGTCTCAATGAATAATACCCTTCATTCACATGATGTGTCGTAACCTTTTTGCTAGTAGATAATAGTGAAAATGACAGAGCATATCCCATGTTGAAGAGCTCCTAGGCTCCTACTCGGCGACATCAAAATTTTAGCACTAAGATCAATGTCATGAGGAGTGGATGTTCCATTCAATTAATTATATCAGAGAATATGACAGAAAGAGACACACGAAAGTATTCACAAAAATGTGCTCCAGGTAGTAATGACTGAAGAATAACACATGATACTGAGAGAGTTCGTAGTATATTGGTTACATCATACATCATAGTCGAAGGCCTGAAAAATTGGAGCTGGAAGCAAGGAGTATCTTCAGATCGTCAGGAGATTTTGTCATCAATCTGTTGTGCAATCAGATCGAATCCTCTTTCCGAACCTGAGTTCCCATATCCTTCAGAATCATTCTCCTATATGGTAACAGAAATTTCTGAAGCCCTGCAAGTAAATGGTAATATTAGTAACAGGCCTCCACCTCCACTTTCAATAATGATAAATCCCCCTCTAATCAATTTGAAAAAAGGATACACAGCTTGTTGTTTTCTTCTTATAGTTTTGTGCATCGGCCAATTTACATGCTAAGGACGTAAGCTATCTTGGGTTGTAATGTAGACAAGGTTTGACAAATTGAACTGACACTCTGCCCATTGCAACTGAACACCAACTTGGAAACATTCATGTCTAAATAACATTATTGAGTCTGAGAACAAGAAACTCCCTAAAAGCTCCCACCTAGACCAAACTGCTGCAAAATTGTAACAACATCAGCCCTGAAGGGGAACATGATATGACAATCAGCTACAGCATAGGACACAAGAAGCATCAGACCCAGTACCTATGCTTAACTCAAGCACTTTATGGTAAGTATAAAACACATCCTTGTGTAAGCTTATGAGCCTGGATGGTGACACAAAGAGGAAGATGCAATGAATGACCCTCACGAGGCAAGCTCGAAAATGAATCTACAAAATGTGCAGAAAGAGTCTCCTATTGACTTAACAATGACTTGCGGAAAGAGTCTGCTGTTAACTACACAATGACTTCAATGTGAAAGCCGAAAACAAACTTATGAAGCCAGGTACACCTCAATCAGTAAAGTTGTGTCACTTGACCTACTATATTCATAAGTTCAGAGTTATCCAAACTTATGAACCCAAGATAGAGACCACAAACACATACACATTAGAAAAAACAACTGACAAAAGCAAGAGATTACACAAAAAATAGGACCAAAAAAAGGCATGAAAAATACAAACAAAAAAGAAAACCAAAACAAAAAGAGCCACACTAAAAATAATAATCAATATTTAAGTTTTTTTTTTAATATATATGTATATATATATATTTTTTTAATATATATATATATATATATATATATATATATATATATATATATATATATATATATATATATATATATATATATATATATATATAAATAATAATAATAATAATAATAATAATAAATAAATAAATAAATCAAATCAAATCAAATTAAAATTAACAAAATATATGAAAATAAAATTATAATTATAAAATGAAATAAATAAATAAATAATAATAATAGTTACACATACATACATACATACATACATACATACACACACACACACACATATATATATATATATATATATATATATATATATATATATATATATATATATATATATATATATATATATATATATATGTATATGAATGAAAATTAAATAAAAACAAAAACAAAACCAAAAAGTGCTTCATCAACTTCTATGTCTGTCCAAAACAAGAAGTATCAGAATTAAACTTTATCTTGCATAGCTTGGACAAATAGCTATGGCATCCCTACTCACGTCATCAGTGCCCTAGAGTAGGTGCAGACTTTAAAGAGTCTTTATAAATAAAGATCTCTAACAAAGTCAACGAATTGAGTTTCTATCACTTCCGGAAGTGAAGGGCAAACTCAGTCATGATAAAGTCTAGCACAAATAATAAATAACAAATAACAAAGAACAAACAAATAACAAGAAAGAAATTAAAAAATATATATTCTGGTATATATAGTCTTGACCTACTATATATACCAGAATGAATCCAGGTAAACTCCAAATTCACCCTCAAACGGAAATGCACCTATAAGTTCATGGCATAGTTACCGGAAACGGCGTTTCCGAGGTCCGGAAACGGTTCGCCGTTTCCCCGGACCGTTTCCAAACGGAAACGCCGTTTCTGCCCTATTTTTTTTTATGCTTGTTTTTTAGGCCGATTTCGACCATGTTCCGGGTTTTACTCTTGCGAATTTGGTTCTTACTCCATGTGTTTCATAGTCACTTGTGCATAGACTACAGTGCATTATGCATCTATGACATGTGCATCGTTCATCAATGATAAGATTAAATCGATTAGTGATGAAAGTTAAAACTAGACTAAGAAACAACTTACAACTTAGGAGTGTTGTGTAATTAGTAATTATTGATGCTTATGCTGCTTTGTGTTTCATATGTAGTGCTTCTTGCATCATGCATGTATGCATGCACCATACTATATAGATGATAAATGCATATTATGTAGAGGATAAATTATAATGAATTCATGTGCATGAGTGTATGTGTACGGCATTCTATGTGTTGCATCGTGCATGTATACATGTCAAATGTGTGTATATTGTGTACACATGTATGACATATCATGTCACCTTCATCCACGCAATGTGCATATATGTGTTTTATATCATACGAATCATGATTTATATATATATATATATATATATATATATATATATATATATATATATATATATATATATATATATACCGTTTCCTGTTTCTTACCGTTTCCAAATTTTTGGAAACTCGGAAACTCCGTTTCTGGCCGGTCCGAACCGAACGTTTCCAGCCGTGCTGGTAACTATGGTTCATGGTAGTCAACCACAAGACTATATAGCATATAAGCTCAGCCATGCATAGTATCGACTCAATACTATGACATCCCCACTATGTCTGTGCCAGTTCATGTTGTAGGTCAATACTATTGACCTACTACACGAACTGCACAGACAAAGACCATGAAGAAAGATCCTTGAGACCTTCGAATAGATGCACATTATAACTAATCTATCTATCTATTTGATACTCTGTACACAATGAGTAATCCTAATTATTCATAATGCCTGAGAATTTAGAGTAAAAGTAAACACTCGCCATAACTAGTTATGCACAGAAGCGTGAAACGAAGCATGAATCGGATGCTGAACATGTGCAACACATCTTTGAGCAGAGACATTCCAAAATTCCAATCATATAAGGATCAGCTGTATCGCAAAGCTCCCTGCACTTAAACAGATAGGCACCCAACAAAAAGTTCCAATCGCAGTGGAACATAACTTTTACATAAAAAACTAGGGGGATATGTTTAATGTGCATGAATACTAACCTGATATGTACATATTTCTGTAGAAGCCTGCCCATATTGGATCACTGTACTTACTACCCGGATGCAATGGAGTTGTGTGATGGAGTCGCTTCTGAACTGGAGGAGGTATCTTCTGCAAACATTCCAAAAACTCAAGGTCTGCATTATAAAGCTTGGCTTGGTTATGGCTATCATAACCAATGTCATGACAGAGACAGCAATAATCTAGCCAGTCTACGGGGGGCTTATCCCAAAAAAGAGACCCGCTGCTCCTACCGCTCGACCAGTTGGGACCGCAATAATGGCCATACTTTGGAAATATTTGCGAAAAGAAAGCTCGTGCTCCTGTGTGCCAGGGAACCTGTGCTGCATATGGAATGAAAGGAGGCAGCTCATGCACGGCCTCCTTGTCTGCTGATGAAGTCAAGGAGCTAGACGATGGAGATGACGTTGTTGAAGATGGTATTTCTGACAATGACGGAACCTCCTCTGTAGATGACGAGACCAATGACGGCAAAAACCCCAGCCTTGAAGGGAAAGAGAGCGGATTAGGCGGTGACGGAGCTTTCATTGAAGCTCCAACTGGCTTCAAATCCATGGTGACTCCTCGATTCAGCAAAGATATCCTTCAAAATGAACAGAAGAAGCAGACCGGTAGCTTGGAGCATGAAGTGAGGTTCTCCGCACAAGAACACGCGCCCGCCGCTCACTCTGCGTTCTGCTAAAGATCGACAGGAAAATCGAACGCGTGTGTGACTATACCTCTGCGAGCCAGCGTCTGCGAAATCACTGCTGCGTGTCTTTTTCTTTGTGTTTGTCAGTGTGTGGTGTTTATATGCGGGCAGGAGAGAGAGTCGGGGACTTGGGAGTCGGGACTCGGCAAGTTTTGTGGGCGACGACCATGTGAGCGCGCCTTTAACACTTCCTCACGTAGAGCTTACACTTACGGTTGCAAAATTGGAGTCACACAATAGCAATATTCATTGCTTTGCTGGAAGATTCCTGCACCAAATGCAATGTTTTTTTTTTTAAGAAAACAGGAAAGTTTAATTAACAAAGGATGATACAATCTGTGCTCAGGGCAGGAGCCACAACAGCGAGCCACAACAGCAAGAGGATTACAATGACAAGACTATTTCTAGTCTTTTACTGGAGTACAAAGAGGATAATAGGTTCCTCCAAGCAGTATACTTGTTTTCAGCCATAATCCTGAATACATTTACATTGGACAAAGGGGCAGAAACAATTTGCTGAGTACACTTATGGGAGGCTCTTTTTAGACTACTAGGAAGGGAAATGAAAAAATTCCTATTCCCATTACTAAGAGTAGCATTATTTTTGCTCAACCAAATGTTCCACAAGATGTGCCCTCTCCAAATATTCCAAAGCAGAATGTCCATATTCCTACAACAGCCAAGAAGAACATCCCATTTGTTGAGTTGTGGGAGATTGTTGACTTGAAGGTAGTTCACAACAGGGTACCAAAACTTTTTGGCATGCTTGCAATGAAAAAATAGATCGACTGGAAAATCGATCACGTGTGTGACTATACCTCTGCGAGCCAGTGTCTGCGAAATCACTGCTGCGTGTCTTTTTCTTTGTGTTTGTCAGTGTGTGGTGCTTATATGTGGGCAGGAGAGAGAGAGTCGGGGACTTGGGAGTCCGGACTCAGCAAGTTTTGTGGGCGACGACCATGTGAGCGCGCCTTTAACACTTCCTCACGTAGAGCTTACACTTACGGTTGCGAAATTGGAGTCACACAATAGGAATATTCATTGCTTTGGTGGAAGATTCCTGTAGCAAATGCAATGTTTTGATCTAAAAATGCCATTGACTCAGGTTTTTCTTTTAATAAAAGAAAGTTCAGCCGTAGTTTACTCTCCCAAGCTTGAATTAATAAAAAAACAAGTATACAATGAATGGGTTTAGTACCCTTTGGGATCTCTTATATCCCATAAAGTAGGGGTATCATCGCCCAAACATTATGACTTACCAAAACCGGTAGGATAACTAGGATTCGACAGGAGACAAAAGTTTTAAAGAGAGTTGTTGAGAAGTTTAATGATTTTGTCATCGCTTTCTTGAACGACCCACTTGCTTTTAATCTTGTTATTTTCCAAGACAAACATCCTATGATGTCTGAAAGGTGGAGACTTTACAATTACATATTCTTCTACCTAATAGGTATAGAGATTTTTCAATCGACCACTCTTTCTGATGGTCATCAAAGTTGATCGCACATCTTTTTTTCCATATCTTCCAGAGCGCTCCCCCTTTGATGGCATTCCACATAGTTCAAGAGTAGCCAATTGTTTCTCCAAGTAGAGCTTGTTTCCAGCTGATTTGTCTTGTTAAGCTCAAAATCTTGGCCAAAGAATGTCAAATCGGGTTGCTTCTAGGCCACAAAAAGAAGAGATGACCAAGGTCCTCTCTATCACAAATGCAACGCTTACACTAGTGAGGAGCCCCACAAATTTTATTAGCTTTGACATTGGTCCAGATTCCACAATGGAGGATTTTCCATGTAAGTCATCAAAGTCAATTCTCCTAACATAGTCTATGTCCTCAAACCTTATAAATGACTCTATCGTGGTTCCGGAGATGTTTCCACTTTTTAAAACCTTTGTTCCATAACTTCTTTGCTCTTTGGATGTTCTCTAAATCATCTTCTTTGATTCCATTAATAGGAAACCAGATAGAATCATTTTGCCTAATCTCAACCGCCCATTTCCATAATTAGTTCTGCCCAAGAAGCTTCCACATTGCACCAAGCTTCGAGAAGCCATTTGGAAGCCAATTTATCTGCCAAACCTCTCACATTAAGAATGCCTAAACCACCAAACTCTTTTTGGTCAGCACACAAGGCCCACTTGATCTTGGACATGCCCCTCCTATTGGAATTGTTGGTCAAGAGGAAATTTCTACAAGCACTTTCAAGCTTCACTAATTCTTTGTCTTTTGGTCTCCAACATGCAAGAAAATAGATATAGATGAGATGATGAAGGTGTTGATCACCACAGCATGCCCTACTAGGTTGAATTGCATGCTCTTCCAGTAGTCAAATTTAGTATCTAGTTTGTCTAGAACCCAATTCCAAAGTTGGCTATTAGATACTTCAAAACCCATCGGGATACTGAGGAGCCAAAAAATATGTCCACTGTTTATTTCTTTACAGCCTTGGTCAGTCAAGAATTGTGGTGAGGGACCCAAAACAGCCTTGAAAGTAGTTTTGGAGTGATTTATTTTAGATCCCGACATAGCACAAAAGACATTTAGACAATGCCAAAAGATGTCGATACTATTAGGGTCATTATGCAGAAAAGCATTCATGTCATCCACAAAAAGACTCATTAGCATTTGATTCTGACTATGAGGGAGTCGAAGGCCATGGATTTGTCTTAAAAGGGCTTGATAGCTAACCAAACAACTGAGGCCATCTGTAGCTATGGCAAAAAGATGAGGAACCAGAGGACAACCCTAGTAGAGCATTTCAACCTGATTTCATGAGAGAGTTGACCATTGATATTGATTCGCGCCGAGGCATTCCCCATAAGCATAGAGATCATGTTGATGAATTTATGTCCACAACCTAAATCTTTTAGGGATCGTAGAATGAAATCCAACACAGGCGGTCGTATGTTTTGTCGAAATCAATTTTGATGAAGAGGACATCTTGGGAGGACTCCTTAGCTAATTACAAACCTTCCCACACATCAATAATTGCTTCCAAGATGGATCTTCCCTTTATGAATCCCTTTTGGTCCTCATTGATCCATGAACTAAGATGGCAAGTAATGCAATTTGCAAGAACCTTAGTTAAGATGTTATAGGCATAGTGATGGGCCGCCAGATTTTAATCTCATTTTTTTTTGTCTTTTTATGAATTAGTTTAATCACCCCTTCATTGAGAAAATTAGGGAGTGTGTCAAAGCATAAGGCCTCCTGTCAAACCATGAGTAAGGGTTTAACTAAGTCATTCCTGAAAATCTTGAAGAACTCATTGGTGAGATCATCCAGACCCAGGCTTTTACCATTGGGAAGAGGATTAATATTCAAAGAGATGAAGATGGAAGTGAAGGAACAGGATCCGAGTCAAACAATAAACAAAAGCATCCCTACAAATAGGGGTTTAGATACAAGAATGCACCATATAGTATATCGGGGAATACAAAGAAAGTAATGTTTGTCTCCAATCTTCGCAAAGGAGTTTTACACAGTACTACAAATAGAGGGAAGTCTTTAAGAAGAGCAACTTTAATGTTTTCTAAAGATTGAAGACCAATACTTCTCAAACCTTGATAAAAAGAGAATAAGAAATTTGTTTCTCTTCGTTAAACACATGGTCATTTCTAATTCTCCAAATGAACCACAGAATGTGGCACCTCCACAGATTCCATAGGACAATGTCCATGTTCTTACAACTTCCCAGGAGGATTTCTTCATAACCAAGATTCACCCAAGTAAGAGAACAGTAGGAAAGGTGGGGTAAGTCCTCTACCCCGCCACAAAAAGTACACAATCTTCCTTGGACATTAATCATCTTCACTCTGTTGCCACACTAGATACCATTATGGATGATGAACCATTGAAGCCCAAATACATTGAAATATGTAATGCCACTGGTTAGGGATCCAATGAACTTTCCACCTATCAGTCAGCTTGTTAATGATTTGGATAACATAACCTCTTTGGTTCTTGAAAATTTTTAGCATGTCCATGGATATGTCTTCAGGTTTAGCAACTTTGTTGGAGTAGCACCCGTAAAGATGAGTGTGTAGCATGTGTTTGTGATGCAAAATGACCTGCAAACAACCAACAGACAAGTTAGTGATGAACTGTAAGTATTCATTAGTCAATACATTAACATTGAGGGTCCAGTCTCTCCAACAAGAAAATCCCAGTTTTTTGCATTTGTGTTCTCTTATACCAAATTGATAGTTATTGAACTTGGACAACCACCCAAACCATATTGAGTCCTGCAAAATGAAATCAGCATTACTAAAAAGAGCAAGGTTCAAAGAATGGGAGTTTTTAACTTGCAGCCAGCTTTTCCACATCCTGCAACAGAGAAGGCTACAAGAGGGAGTAAAACTCTAAGGAAAAGTCAATAAATCCCATAAAGAGTGGTTTTTCTAGGAGGGATAATTAGACAGACCAAATTTTTGAACATTTCTTCTAATCAGACAACCCCATATACCAGCTGAGGAGATGGCCTTAACAATCCACCATTGCTACCAGAATTTTGGCCATTTCTTTTGGGCAAAGGATACCTGGACCACCTTCCACCTTAGGAAGGCAACAAATGTTTCAATATATTAATGGTTTCTTTTACCTCATCGATAGTGAGAGATGGGTCCAAGATAGAAGCTAGGTCAGCAGGAATCATTTTTTTTCCTTTTAAGAGCAATGTGAGACTTGTCCCTTTGGATGTCCTCCTCTCACTTAGGAGCGCTAGAGAAAACATTGGTAAAGAAGCTAGTAGCCTTCTACAAGTTCTCATCAATATTGATAGCCAAACCACCAAATTTCTTTCTCAACATAGGCACAAAATCCTTGACTTTTTTTTTCATAAAAAAGAACATACTTTTGTTAGGCTTACCAAACTTCCTGGCCCATAATTCTCTTGAGGAGGCAAGGATACCACTACCCTCAAGGTAATCTTCAAACTTCAATCTTTTCTGAAGAGACAAAACGGAATCAAGATTGCTAGGATTATTAGCAAGGTTAGAAGAGAGCATGTTAAGCTCTTTAACTATACACTTTCTTTTATCGGTTGTGATGTGCTTTGTAATGTTCTTATAGTAGTGAAGAGGGAATGTCCTTCACTACCTTGGACCAAGCAACAAAAGGGTTAACACCACCATTAAAGTGGTGGGTAATAATACTCTTGGTTTTCTCAATAACTGAAGGGAGATTGAGCAAGGAGGTGTCAAGATGAGGCCACCCCACTTTGAAGGAGGGGTAGACATTAGCAGTTATAACAATGATAGGTTTATGATCAGAGATCAGGAGGGGAGAATCAAGCTGGCTCAAAAAATCGCCATACTTCTAGAGGTAGGGGGTACTCCATATAAAGGAGTTCAATATTGCCAAAAATTCTTGGCATGCACACATTCAACAAATAGGTGATGTAAATCTTCCTCCTTGCCACAAAAGGGACATAGACCTTCATTAATCTTGCTTTTTTTTGCTCTAGCTCTTGTCCATAGACCATTATGTATGATAAGCCACTCGAGATAAGACTGTTTTATTGAAGTAGGAAAAGCCCATAAGCAGCAAAACCTATATCTCCACTGATCAATGGACCACCGAATCTTCCATCTTTTGTTGAGTTTCTGAACTATTTAAGCAATTTTACTACCTCTATAAGGTTTGAAATTTTGAAACATGTCTTTAAGCACATCTTGAATCCCAAGATTTCTATTCCTATAGCATCTCCATTTTTCTTCAAGAAGTCAGTTGTGTTTGACAAGAATCTATAGACATGAATAAGACAAATAAGGCAGTGATCTTAAGTAATCCTCACTAACAATCTCACCATCCTATATAGAGGAGTTCTAGGATTTGAAACCCTATTTATAGCATTTATGCTTTTTTATTGTTGCTTGACAATTACTCCATTGTGCTATCTATTGGGGGATTCTTGTGCAGAAAGGGACTTGAGTGTTTGTAGGAGAAGGGAGAAATATAAGAAGAAAGATACAGACAATGGAAGCTTCTGTAGATTATCATAACTATTAGAGTATTTTGGTGCTCACTTTGATGTCCCAAGATTGTCTCCAAAAGTGGGCAGCCAACGAAGCCCTGTTTTGTCCTGTAGTGACTTTAGACTAAGACAAAAAATTTTAATTGGGGGGCCATACTTTCACTTCTACGTACATTGTCGCTTCACATACCTTCACATTTTGCCTTTTGATTCTTCAAATGTGCACCTAAAAGAGGGTTCACCTGAACCTTCCAAACACTTTAAAAACACTTTGAACCTTAGAGAAATTACAGAAAGAAACTCTGCAACCTGCATCCAACTTTCTGCAAATATAACCTTTGTGAACAATTAATTGTGTAATACCTGTGCACCTTGATACCCGAACTTTGAATGCTTTGACTTTTCCCATGTTGACTTTGGCCTTGAACATGTTGACTTTGATTGTTTGACTTTGCCTCTATTGACTTTGACCAATATGACTTTTATGGGCTCAATAGTTGCCCACCACCTAATGGGCTCTCCGTCTCGGAGAGCTACAACCAAAGCTCTGAGCAAAGATGACCCCATGATTCATGTACGGCAAAATCTTCAAAAGCACACTTGAGTAGCTACCAAGTCCACTAGGACCAGTAAAGAACAAGCACCAGAGAAGAATCAAAAGTGGAAATTTTGCATTGAAGAGCAAAGGATGGCGAATGGAGGGTAGGAAGGATAGGGGAGGGAGGGCTGAGGGGAAGGAGATGGATAGGGCTTGGAGGGGTAAGGAAGGGGCTAGGTAAAAGGGTAAATGGAGGGTGAGGGAGTAGGATTATGCTCTGGAGAGGGCCAAAATGATAAAACAGTAAAGCTACAGAGGGTACATATGGGAAAATGTGAAACGTATGTTAGAATAAGATGAGTAAACCATGTGGACCATGTGCGTAATGAAAAACGCATGAGAAATGTGCTCAAAACATGTGGGTTTTGACTAAAAGTTAGACAAAAGTCAGGTTTTTGGAAAAACTAAGTCAAAAAATGAGACGAGAGGTGCCAAAAGACCTGAACATGAATCCAAGCTTGAAAAAATGATCATCCGAGGCACAATCTAGAGCCAAAGGCATTGGACCATGAAAAATAAAAAATATATATATTTTTTAAGTATTTACTATGATTATATATATATATATATATAAACACTCGTGGGGTTAGGCAAAGCTTAAAAAAATAAATAAATAAATAAATAAATAAATAAATAATAAAAATAAAATAAATAAAAATAAAATAAATAAAAATAAAAAACTAAAAAGTCATGGGGGGAAAGAAAAGAATAAAGTAAATAAAATAAAAAATATAAAAATATAAACATATAAAAATTTTAAAAAATAAATAAATAAATAAAAATAAAAATTAAAAATTAAAAATTAAAAAATAAAAACTAAAAAGTCGTGGGGGGAAAGAAAAAAATAAAATAAGTAAAATAAAAATATAAAAATAAAAAATATTAATAATAAAAACAAATAAATAAATAATAAAAATAAAATAAATAAAAATAAAAATTAAAAACTAAAAAGTCGTGGGGGAGAGAGAGAGAGAGAGTTTTTTTTTTGTTTTTCTTGGAAAAAATAAAAAATTTTAATTAATTTATTTATTTATAATATATCCTAAAATAGATAAAAAATACAAATAAAGTCTAAAAATTTTCAAAAAAAATCTAAAAAATCTAAAAAAATCCCTAATATGCTAGGCCACTTAATCTCCCTCAAAACCACAGAGAGCTTCCTTTTTTCCTCCATGATATCAAGAAAATGACATTGAAAATATAAAAAATACTATAAAAAATCCTTTAAAAAATTCTAAAAATGCTTTAAAAATTACCAAAAATTTCCAAAAAAATTGCTTATGCAGAGAGCTATAAAGTGGCTTCTAATATGCATAAAAACCCAAAGGACAAGTATGAAAATGGAGAAATACTAGTAAAACGTAAGCAAAAAATAGCACGAGAAGGCTATGTACAACCAGGACAGATTTTGCAAGTTCTACATGATCCAGAAATCTTTAGTTGCATTGATGATAGGCTTTGGGCCTTGATATGATGGCTAAGAGAAACCCTTTGCCCTCCATAATCTCCAATTGTATTGCACTTCATTTGGTTTGTCTTCTTTTTAGGCATACTGACCATCTGATAGGGCTACCCTAAATCCTTGAGTAGAGTAGTATCTCCTCCATATTGCATCTTTTGTATCTTTGTTTCAGCTACTGTGTGACTTAATCTGCGGAATGTCATTTTTACTATAGTTTAACAGAATTCGTCTGGGCAGTTGTGTTTAACTTTTTGAGATACAGTCCATTTTTTGCATCAAGGTATTTTCGTCACCCGACCATGGCTAAAAGTAGTGATGTATTCCATATATTGGCTGTTGAGGATAACTTGGATGGTACCAACTACCCATTATGGGCTTATATGATGCGACATGTATTGGTTGCAAAAGGACTGTGGAACATTGTGGAGGGTGTTGAAAAGCGTCCTATCACACCTACAATTGTTACAACTCCAGGTACTGAAGCTGATGCAGAAGGTCTCGAAGATGATGATATTCTACATATTCCTGTTTGTGCTATAGTTTCTACTGCACCTACTGCAGATCAAATTTGTTGGGATGGCACAGATGCCCAGGCACATGCATTGATAGCTTTGTCTGTCAAACATGCCATTATTCCTCACATTTGCTCATTCAAGAAAAGTATGGATGTTTTGCATAAAACAAAAATCAGATGTGTTCTCCATGTTCAAGAGATTTAAAGCACAGGTAGAAAAGGAAACAGGACGCTACATAAAGACCTTGAGGCCCGATGGAGGAGGAGAATATTTCTCCAAAGAATTTTCATATTTTCTTTATGAAAATGGCATCAAGAGACAATTTACATGTAGGTACACACCTCAACAAAATGGAATAGCTAAAAGGAAAAATCGGCATATCACAGAAGTGGCAAGATGCATGCTCAACGAGATGAATATGCCACTAAACTATTGGGCTGAAGCAACTAGTACAACCGTTTATTTCATGAACAAATGCACAACGGTTGGAGTGCATAATCTAACTCCCAATGAGGTTTATTCCGGTAAGAAACCTGACCTTACACATCTCAAAGTTTTTGGATGTGTGTGTTATGTTCACATCCCTCAAGAACTAAGGACAAAGATGGAGACAAAGTCAAAAAAATGTATTTTCATTGGATATTCATCGGAGCAAAAGGGATACAGGTGCTACAATCCGGTGACAAAGGAGCTAGGAGTCTCACGAGATGTGGTATTTGATGAGCTAAGACCATGGTTTGGAGACAAAGGGAAAGAGAAGATTCTTGAAGAAGATTGCGAAGATGATGGAGGTGCTGTCCAAGAAGAATTTCAGCAAACAAGCACTCAAATGTCAAGTCTAGAAGCTTCTACATCACTTGGAGAAAGCTCAACAACATGGAAGGAGAGACTAAGGAGTCATTCCTCATCACCAACATCATGTTATGAAAGATCTAAAGCTGAAAGTGCTGCCCAAAATAGTGATTCAAATGCAAGTGAAGAAGAGTATGAAGAGGTGATCACACCAAAGGTAAAGTTGAACCGGTTGAAGAAGCAATATTCAAAAGAAAATGAAAGGAGGTCTTTGAGAGCAAGGTATCCAATTCAAAGGCTGAGCTATGATAGTTTTATTGCAAAGCATTTTGCATATATGACACAAGTGGTTAAAGACAAAGAACCGGATGCATATGAAGAAGCATGTACACAAAAAGAATGGCAAGAAGCTATGCAAGAAGAGATGAAAGCTCTCAAGGACAATCACACATGGGAGCTAGTTCCAAAGGCTGAAGGTATGAAGATTGTTCCAAATAAATGGGTGTTTAAAATAAAGAGAAATGTTGATGGTTCTCTAGCAAGACATAAAGCTAGACTAGTAGCAAAAGGTTTCAAGCAAACTCACGGCATCGACTATGAAGAGACTTTTAGCCCGGTTGCAAAGATGGGAACAATTAGAACCTTGATTGCAGTGAGTGCAGCAAGGAGATGGCCATTATGCCAACTTGACATAAAAAATGCTTTTCTCAATGGTGAACTTCAAGAAGAGGTATACATGAGTGACCCGATTGGATTTGAAGATAGAAAGCATCCAAATTTTGTTTGTAGATTGAAGAAAGCTTTGTATGGGCTGAAGCAAGCACCACATGCTTGGAATCAAAGATTGGTCGAGTACCTCACAAGGTGTGGGTATAGTCCAAGTAATGCAGATCCCTCTCTCTACATGAAGAAAGAAGAAGGCAAGCAGGTATATATTTGCATATATGTTGATGATCTCATCATAACAGGAAGTAATGTTATAGGAATACAAGAGATAAAAAGAAAACTCGATAAGGAGTTTAAAATTTCAGATCTTGGTGAGCTGAAATACTCTTTAGGCATTGAGATAGTCTATGGGAACGATGGCATTTACTTGATGCAAAGAAAGTACTTGTTGGATGTTCTTTTCAGATTTGGAATGAGTGAATGCAAACCACTCACTCAACCTATGGACACAAATGTGAAGCTATGCTCAAATGATGGAGAGAAGTTACATGATGTAACTACATACAAGAGTATTATAGGTTCATTGATCTATGTTACGATCACAAGACCAGATTTGTGTTATATTGTTGGAGTTCTTTCTCAATTTATGCAAGATCCTACAAGTGAACATTTAAATTCAGCCAAACGAGTGCTAAGATATGTGAAGCACACAATCAATCATGCCTTGTTTTATAGATATGATGAAGAATTGTAGGTAAAGGGCTTGAGTGATGCTAATTAGGCTAGTTCGAAGGAAGATAGAAGATCCACTTCAGGTTATGTGTTCATGATAGGTAGCAAACCTATCACATGGAGCTCGAAGAAGCAACCTATTGTTGCACTATCATCGACAGAAGCTGAATATAGAGGATTAGCCTTTGCAACTTGTGAAGGTATGTGGATTAAGAAGCTCTTGGCTGATCTTGATGTGCAGGTTGAGACCATTCCAATTTATGGTGACAACATGTCAAGCATTCACTTGACAAACAATCCAATGTTTCATGCACGAAGCAAGCACATAGAAGTGCATTATCATTATGTTCGAGAAAAAGTTTTGAGCAAGGATGTGGATATAAAGTTCAGTGGAACTAATGACCAGGTTGCAGACATGTTTACAAAGTCCTTAGATGCTTCTAAGCTAGAGAGGTTCAAGGACGACATCAACTTGCAGGATATGGCTGAAGGTGCAAGCTCACATGTGAGCTTGAGGGGGAGTGCTAAAAATAAAGAAGTAAGCTCGTATATATTTTTGCAAAAAGGATTTTCTTCAAGTAGAAGGAAAATACAAAAATGAAAAATGGAAGCATTTACTTCAGCAAGTAGTGGAGGCCAAAAGAGAATCAAATCCAAAAACTGAACTCTAAGAGGAGTGGCTGTCCAAAGTAGTGGAGAAATGATGGAGAAGAGCTCTCAAACTCATCATGAGAGATTTTGGTCACTTGGCTATAAAAGAGGCAAGGGAGGAAACTCAAGTAGAGAGGAAGAAGGCATGGAAGTCCCCTTGTAGCTAGTTCATTTGGTTTGAATCATTTCGTTCAGTTCACTCTCATAGAGTATGTCCAGCTGCACACCCATTTTTGGGTAGTCTACTTGTGAGAGTCATATCTCTCAATATATGTATCCAATTTTAGTGTTTAAACATTCGTTGGAAATCTTATCTCAAGTATTTCCTCTATCTAGAACAGTTTTATGAAATTCTTCATGCTGTGTGAGTTATTCAGTTTTTAGTGAAGTCTAGTTTTCAGCCTAACTGAGTGGACAGGTAGCCTGTTTTGTATTAAAGAGTTGCCAACCCAAATCTACTCCAAATTGATTTTTGATATCTCATTTGAAAGCTATAGGTGTCTAGTTTGAGTCACCAAAGTTTCAAGTTCATTGCATTTTTCAGTGGGTACCAGTTTTCATTTGAATGTTCTGCTGTTGGCAAAAGTCTTGATCTTGAGAAGGTCTTCTACACTTTCCGCTGCGAATAGGAGAGGAATTCTCCAACACCTCATTTCCAAAAGATGGTTCAGTTTGGGCTACTCAGAAATTGCAGCTTGTTCATAGCGATGTTTGTGGTCCTATGCAAACACCCTCTTTTGGAAATTATCTTTACTTCGTGACTTCCATTGATGATTTTTCCAAGCATGCATGGGTATATCCACTCAAAGCAAAGTCCAAAGTGTTTATGTGCTTCAAAAAATTTCTGGTTTTGGTTGAAAATATGTCATGTAAAATGGGCACCCTCCATTCTAATCGAGGGGGGAATATTGGGATAAAACATCAGTGTACAGTGCTGTATACACCTCAACAGATTGGACTTGCTGAATGGAAGAATAGGTCACTCATGGAGATGGTGAGGTGTATGGTCAAGAGTCAGGCCTTTCCACATAGTTTCTGGCTTGAGGTTGGTATGTGTGCAGCATATGTACTTAACAGGTGTCCCACTAAAGCACTACAATCTATCACTCCATATGAGGCTTGGCATGATCGCAAGCCATCTGTTGCACATCTGCATGTTTTTGGTTGTCTAGCATATGCATTAGTGCCTGAACAACATCGCAAAAAATTGGATGATAAAGCAGTAAAATGTATTTTTGTTGGGTATAGTTCTGAAAGTAAAGGCTATCATCTGTATCATCCATAGAATAAACGCTTTCTAGTTAGCCGTGATGTTGTTTTTGTGGAACATGCTATTGAGCCATTGCTTTCATGTACTAAGGATACATCTGTTAGCTCCAACGACATGTATGATACTTTGCTGCCTCTTTTTATAGGTAGACAGTCTAGTCCTGGTCCTAATGAGGCAACTTCTCAGCCTTTGCAGGTTTCATGTGATGATGCAGATCATTCCATTTTTTATGCAGGTTTACATGATGCACTTGTTGATGAGAGAGCTGGTATTGAGCAAGCAAAAACTATGCCAAAATGGCTAGTGGAGACTTTGCGTGACAGCAAATTAGATGCACCTCTATCATATCGTACTCAGTCAGGCTCTTATAGTGCCTCTTTTGCATCAGATTGCTATGCTATGGCTACCTCTAGTCTCTATTATGAGATTGAACCTGTTTCGTTTGATGAAGCACAAAATTCTAAACATTGGATGACTGCAATGCAATCTGAATATGATGCTATAATGAAGAATGGTACTTGGTCTTTATGTGACTTGCCTCCTGGCAAGAAAGCCATTTGCTTAAAGTGGGTGTACAAGCTGAAGCGTAAACCTGATGGAACAGTTGACATGTATAAGGTTAGGCTTGTTGCAAAGGGTTATGTGCAGGAAAGAGGCATTGATTTTGATGAGACCTTTGCACCAACTTGCCAAATGACTATTGTTCATAGCATCTGTGCACTTGCAGCTCATCATGGTTGGAATGTACATCAGTTGGATATCAAAACAACATTTATGAATGGTGACTTGCATGAACAAGTGTATGTTTTTCAACCCCGTGGCTTTGCGCAGAAAGGGCATGAGAATCAGGTGTGCAGGTTAAAGAAGGCATTATATGGTTTAAAGCAAGCACCATGTGCTTGGTATGAAAAGATACATGCCTATCTGATTGCACATGGTTTTGAGAACAGTCCAACTGAAAGCACTGTATATGTTAAGCGTGCTAATGATGTACTTCTGATCATTGTGGTTTATGTTGATGACATGTGTATATATATATATATATATATATATATATATATATATATATATATATATATATATATATATATATATATATATATATATATATATATATATATATATATATATAATGGAATATGTGAGTGGACTCTAATGAATCCCATGTCCTCAACTCATATAGGTGGACTCAAATGAATCCCATATCCTTGAACTAGTTTAGATTGGCACTATTCAACATGTGATAGTGGATATCCCTTTCTATTCCAAACTAACATGTTCCTAGGTACCAAGATTGATTCTAAGTACCTCTCTCTAGATCCCAACATACATATATGTATTGGATACCCTAAATATTCCTCGTTGAGGGATCTATACTCTAAATCATAGAGGTAGTGTCATGACTATGGCCTTCCTAACTATCACTCGAATCACATTAGCACCTAGTAATGCTCTCTCATGAAACCCATCTCCATGATTCCATCTAATTGGTTTCCTTAGTAGTGTAGCAAAAATGCTTCAATACTTACTCAAGTGATATGCATGAGTGAAACTAGCCACTCTTTGCGTATTTCTCTTGAAGGTAATTAAACCTTCAGTACATTCGAGACAATCATAAATGTATCTCTTGTAATCCTCTATGCAACTTCCTAAAACTTATAGGATTGCTTGTGCACATTCCTAATGGTGAAGGTATATCTCCTTCCCCTTAGAAATCTTATGGTCTAAATCCATAAGGATTATGTGTAGGGATCCAATTACTACTGAGTTTGCCTCATCTATGAAGTTTTGATGGTCATAAGTCCATCCAGTATATGCTTACAAGCATGCTTATACCTTAGTAGTGTTTATAGAGAAGGCGTGTTACTATGCCATAAGAGTCTTAGATAAAGGTAACTATGTATATAATGTCATGAGGTGGGAAACATTTTGACAGCATTTCCCCATGGAAATGGATTTCCAAAAATTTTAACCATAAGATCAAACATAAGGCCTTGTGGGCCAATGGCACACATGCCATTCACTATAGCATAGGGCTTGGCAAGCCCATGGCATACAATCCATCTTCTAACATATGAACTCCATAATCTACAAAAAACATAGAAGGCTAGCAACGAAATATGTGTTGCATAACCTTGTACTTCATACTTGTGTATGATACTTCTTTGTTTTAAACTTCCTTAATTTGTTAAAATTAGCATACCATGGATAAAGTTGCAAAGATGCTTGGAACTAGATATGCATGTTGTTCCTTTCCTTTTGTAAATGAAGATGTACAATTGTTTCATGAACACCTAAATAAAAAGAGTTTAAACATTCCTACAATTCAACTTTATAATCATGCATATGCCCTAAACTATGCATTATGAAACCAAATCAAATAAGAGAAAACAAGAAATGAAAAATAAAGGGGTCTTCCCTGTGATGATCCAATGATCCATTGAACATTGTAGGAGACACCTTGCATCGAACCTTCCATCGCTTATAGTTCTTCATGCCTTGAGATGCACTTGCATTTACTTTACATATCCTCTTAACCGACACTCAATGAAGCATTACGATGACCACACAAACAGATGAGTCTCTTTTTCCTCCCAACCATATGCCTCTATATAAATCTCTCCAAGGGACTCTTCACTATAGCAAGTGGATACTAACCATCCAAGTGTCGTTCATGTAACTACATGTGTGCCAAGTGTACTAGTTAACTTGAGTTAACTCAAGTGGATGCTTCTACAAGGCTCTAGAGTTCTTGGGACAAAACACTCTCCCACATCTCTCATAGGAATTACACCCAAGATCTTTTCCTTCTCACATATTAATTAACCATTGGGCCAAACACCTTTTCTTCTCTAGAGAGCATAAGCGCCTTTGCTTAAGTCTAGTCTTGAGACTTGTGCCCTAAACTTGAATGACCAAATGATGTCTGATCTCAGATCCGTCTAAACCTATTGGACCCTCATGTCATAAACTAGTCTCGAGACTTGTGCCCTAAACTTGAATGACCAAATGATGTCTGATCTTAGATCGGTCTAAACCTATTGGACCCTCATGTCATAAAATTACTTTATGACAATAATCTACATACTAAAGTTGAAATTCCCAACATTATGCAACTCCTCTATATGTGGTTACTCCAACTCTTACAACTAGGGTGATGACCAAAGAATATTTGATTATGCACACGGGAGGACCTCATTAGTAAAGGAATAGAAAGGGGAGACTTCTTAAGAATTCCCCTATCCATTGTCATCCTTAGAGCTCAATTACTAGTAGTTTCTACCACTAAGCTACACTCGCTTGGTGATGTAGGAAAGGGAAAGGCATGGCTTTCCTTACATTGAGCACTCCCTCTTGCAGACTTTTGATACATGTTCTAATTTTTTTGGGGATCTTTATTTGGATGTAGTATTCAAAACACATCGACATAATCATTTAGAGAAAGAAAAATATTCAAAGATTATGCTTCTTTGGCATTCAACCTTTAGTTTTTAAGTATTTTTAAAGCCATTATTTCACTTTCATAGGTTTTGCAGGCAAGTCTTAGTTGTGCTAGGAGTAAACACTACAATTATTTAATGTTTGCTATTTTCATAATCTATCATGGATTTTGGTACATATTTTGTGTTGGATTCAACCTTATTGCGCCTTTGGATTGCATATATACTTTCAACACTCAATATGTATGATTTTGTGACATCCATATGGCTTAAGCACAACAATTCAACAATTTTCCACTTAGTCACTATGTTTTAAAGAGGTTCATGGGGAGATTTTTCTAGCTAGGAGACACCTAGATGCTGGGTCTTTTCAATGATGTAGGTGTAATACATAACCTAATCTCACCATAGGAGATGTATGATAGTAGATTTATAAGTACTTGATAAGTAGATTAGGCTTAGGTGGTTGGATATATGTAGTGGGTTGATCATCTTCATATGATGCATTCTTAGATGATATATTGATTAGTTTTATTGTTATGTTTATTGATCTATGTTGCATTGTTCATTATTCTAGTATTCATTTATTCGTGAATAATTATCGAATTATATGAAGAGCCCATATCATTCACCCGAATTACATGATGACATGTCATTGAGGAGCCTTGAATCATTTCAAATTGTCGGATTGAAGTATGTTTGATAAAAAATTCTTTCCATTGAAAGACCTTAGATCAAATAAAACTTTGGATCAAAATAATCTCGATTGAAAGATGTTTACAATTGAAAGTCTTTTCATTTTAATGAAAATTTCTATAAATACATCTCCTCTCTCTATTGATGATGTCGCCTATTGTGTGTGAGGGGAGATCATATATATATATATATATATATATATATATATATATATATATATATATATATATATATATATATATATATATATATATATATATATATATATATATATATATATATATATATATATGTGTGTGTGTGTGTGTGTGTATATATGTGTGTGTGTGTGTGCGTGTGTGGGTAATTTTTATTAAAGATTTAAGATGTTTATTCTTTTTTGTAGAGTAAGATTTAGATCTTTAGGTATTAACGAACATGCGAGTCATGATTCATGAAAATTTATCTTATTTCATACTTGTTTTATTCTATAAAGTGAATTTATAAGATATTCTATTGTTTCAATTGCCACTTTAGTTCCTACTTCATAATAATACGAGTGGATGGAGATTATTTTCTTATATGGATGTTTTGATCATCGATGTGAGAGACCTCTCACAAAAAGTCTTGATGAATTCTCACAAAGAGTCTCAAAAAAAAATGGTGTGTGTGCTACTCTCCTCCCATCCTATTTATCCTCTTGCTCCTAGATTAGAAAGTTTCTAGAGTGCTCTACTATGACATGTGGCCACACTCACACTGCTTTCTAAGGTGGACCCTTAGGATAAACCCTCATCTCGGAACCTTAGCAATTCATGCTCTTATTCCAAGACGCACTGAGAAATGATTTGTCTTCGATCTATGGTCTAACATTTTGTTCCCCTTCTAAAGATATTTGTCCTCAATGATCCAAGAGGAGGTTGTGAGTGGACATCCTTCCAAGTTACCAAATACTCTGGAATGAACTAGTTATGCATACAATTTTCCTATCTTGTGTTACCATTAGTGTCCATGTGAAAGACCAAATGGGCACAGGACACTTCCTTGTATATGTTCTTTATTAAAACATATAGTGGCCTAGTCAGTCACAGACTGTAAGTTCGACCGCATTTATGAGATCAAAGAAGTCTGTCTTCGTGCTCCTCTATGTACTGTGTTTTCTGTGTATTTTGCAGCGTCCCGTGCGGAGTTGTTGGCAGCAGTCAAGGAACTGAAGGACTCACAAGACAAGGAAGCCAACGAAGGGAGTCGGAGCGAAGAGAAGGCACAAGCAGACAGAGTACCCAACGAAGATCTAGCAAGTAGGCCATTATTTTTTTCATGAAGCTAAAGCATATCAAAGAGGTGGACACACAAGGAAAAGGAGCAAGTAGGGAGCTCGAGGAAGTGTATGCCAAACTGTTAGAAGAAATCCCTGCAAAAATAGTGATTTTCATCACTAAAAATCATTGTAAATACCATTTCATATTTTTGTAGCTCCATTCTGTGCAAGCCAAGGAGTCCTTGAGCTTGAGGAGCATTAGAAGTAGCTACCCACCAGTTTTCATATTTTTTAGACTCCGTTTGAGCCTTCAAACAGGCCCTAGAACCTACTTTTTAACTAGGCCGGACACTAGGTCTGGACAGGGCCAAAACCTAGTCAAAAACTATAAATGGAGCTAGAGAGCTCATTTTTGAGGTTAGCTTGTAATTGATTTGAACTTGTATGAGCATATTGGAAGTAATATAAAGAACTCCATTGCTTGTTACTCTTTGTCTTCCCTTGTGTGCGCGTGTGTGTGTATGTGTGTGCATGCTAGTGTGCTTCTCACTCACACACTTGTGCCTTCACTTGCTTGAGGTCATCATACCATCCTCACGTCTTCCCGGATTGACATTAAAGGAGGTGTTACTCATCACTGAGCTACACCAAATTTTGGCGCCGTTGCCGGGGATCGAGCTTTGAGGACGAGCGTGTGATGGTAAGACATAGAGTTGAGGCGTTGGAGTTATAGGTATTTTCTCCACTTTTATCTATTTTCTTTTGTTTTTCTCATCAGCATCATCATCCTCACCATATCCGATCTCCATCTCCATCCTCGCGAAAAATTTCAGTTTTTTGATCATATCACCTTCTCCCGTCCATTTCCTTCATTCCACTTGTCAGAGAGAGCGAGAGAGCAAATTGTGTGCACTGTTTTTCTGTCTGTTTTGTGAGTGATCTTGCAGGTACAGCTGTATCATCCCGTCCAGCACGCTGCGCAGGTACGGACGAACTCGGAACTGTCTCTGTGTCGCAGACGTCTGTCGATCGCGATCGACAGAAAATTTCATCTTTTGGTAAAACAAAGTGCACCACAATGACATGCACAAGGAGCACATTCCAAATCACTAGAAAAAACTAAAAAATTCTGTGTTTTTCTGTCAATTGCGACCGACACCATCGATTGCGATCAACAGCCACGATCGACAACCTCTGTCAATCGCGACCGACAGACTCTGTCAATCGCGACTGACAGACCCTGTCGATCGCGACCGACAGGCCCCACGACCGACCGACTGCCACGTAGGACCCAATTAGTCGCGATTGACACCGTCGATCGCGACCGACTGAATTTTGACGATTGACTGAATTTCTCACGTTGCCACGTGTCCATCGCGACGGACACATCCCCGATTGACTGAAATTACGGCGAAAATCCCAGAAAAAGCGTCGATCGCGATTGACACCATCGATCGCGATTGACAGGACCCACGATCGACTCTATCGATTGCGATTGACACTGTCAATCGCGACTGACGTGTCGATCGTGACCGATAGGCCCGACGGACACCTCTATCAATCGCGATTGACAAACCTGTCGATCGCGATTAACAGGCTTTTTCGGCCAAATTTCTAGGGTTTTTTCTTGCATGTTTTTGGGGTGATTTTGGGCATACTTATCAAGCTATTAGTGATTTGTGAGGTCCCTACACTTGCATTTTTAGAAAAAAAAAATCCTGTGTATTGTCAGCCTGTTTGAACCCTGTTTTAATTTCAAAACCCTGAGCAGTCATAACTTTCTCATACGAAATCCGTTTGATGTGATTCTTGTTTTGTTGGAAAGCTCGTGGGGAGTACAACCAAAACTTCCACTGGTTACGGTAAATTTAGTATCAAGATTATTAGATATACTATTTTGAAATTGACCATATCCAGGGGGCACAAAACCAAGGGATCTCTAGAATTGTTTTCCATAAAGACAAAAGGCTAATTAATGTCTAAGTTACATAAATGAAAGTGCTCGGTTATGTCCTTTGAATTTAAGTCTCGAGCAAATCTTGGGACTTTTACAGGTCCATTGAGAGCATAAAAGGGCGATCGGAGCAAGAGTAAGTGCAAGCTTGGGAACACACTTCCTGAGCACACAAGGACAACCCAGGGAGGAACTGAAGGTTGGAAGATTCTCAACCCCTCTATCAATTTTTAGCCTAGGCTAAGTACGAATAGTGCTAGAAGTAAGTCAGGGCAACGATAAGCACGAAACAAGTTAAAGACTATCTAATAAATCAAGTTCAAGAGATAACCTGTGTGTGACCGATAACTTTAAAGGAAAAGAACTTAACGGGGAGCGATCAATTTCAAGTGCGGAAATTAACTCAAGCATTCCTGACGACGCAACATCAAACAAGATCATAAACACGATAATCAACTAAAAAGAACCAAGTGACTGATACAAATTGATCGGTGGCAAGGTTGTACTTTGGGCAAACATTGGGGCTACTTACATAGGCATATGAACCTTAGATCAGGACGACATCTAGGGAGAGATAGACTAAGTCTTAGGTCTTCAGAGGCTAGTGTCAATCACACTGCTAGGTCTTGGGCCCAACAGTTGAGCCATTTTTCTCATTAACCTAGCTCTGAGACTAGTGAATCAGAGATGTCCCAAGGTATGGAGAGACCTACAGGAAGTTCAGGAGTGCCATATTTACGTAGGGTAGAAGGCCCTTACAAGATGCAACTCGAATACCTTAGGACCAACCAATTAGGTGCTAGCATCTATGAAGACGGCCTAGGAAGATCTGTGGGGCAGATTAAAAATCTTGACCAATCCATTGGACTAGAACATCCAGCGGTCAAGTTTGAAAATGGAGCATACTTGGACAAAGAAGGAACAATATATGTAGTCACCAGTCACCCAGATAGGACAGACGAGTTTGGAAACGTGATCCCTGAGATGAACATAGGTGACCTAGAGCAAGGAAACATGGGTGTAGAACCTAGAACCCCCCGAGGCAAATCTGTTCTCACTAGGATTATCACACCAGAGTGGATTCCCTAAGACAATAAGAGCATAGATCTGCTCCTGAACCGAGGATGAAGCCTTTTGGAGGTATAAATCTGATCAGCCAAATGAGATAGGAACAATCATGATATATGAGTTCAAAGATCCCGATAGCCCAGGCAGAGTGACCTACTTCGATCACGCCTCAGAGAGGATCTTTGTTGTTACAGAAAATGATGGGCATGCTTACACTTGGAAAGGTGAATTTATTTTCCCCCAACCAAGGTCGAATGTGTCCTTTGGTCACCCAAGAGCTGGAACATCCCAAGCTCATGGAGCTCAAAGAGATAGACATAGAGATAGACCTGAGGTAAGCTTTGCCAACCCAGTGGGAAGAGAAAGAACGAGAACGAAAACAAATAGAGTGGAACCTGAGGGACTTAGAGTCCCAAGGAACCAAAGGAATGCGGATGAATTCCCTCTACCAAGGCCTAGAGAGCACACGAGGACTTTGAGACCAACCCAACTGGTCAAGTCCATGAAGAATTACTTCGATGGCACTGGAGACACATATGATTATGTGGCTGAGTTTAGGCAAGTTTTGAGAGCTGAACAAGTTGAAGACCTATTCACGCAGTATAATGCCTTTGGTCTAACCCTGAGGAACACAGCCCTTACGTGGTTTCAACCATTGAATGAGAGGCAGTTCAGGAGCATAGACCAACTCTTGGAGGCTTTCATCACTAAATTCTCTAAGAGTGGGATAAGGCATAATACTTCCTCATTGATACATAGCTTCAAGCAGACCTCTCAAGAGACAGTTAGACTTGCAGGAAGAAGGTTTAGGCAATACCTAGAGAGATGCCTTGTTCCAAAGTTACCCACACCAGCCAAACAGGTGGCATTATTCTTGGATGGATTGCTAAGTACCAAATTGAGGTCATATGTGTACTTGAAGGACCCTAGGACCATTGAAGAGTGTGTACGCATGTGCATCGACATAGAGGATAACCTAGGGGAAGAGTTAGAGCTTTCCAAAATCTATAAAGATTCAGATAGTGCCTCTAGCTTTTCTTCCACACAATCTACATCTATTGAGGAACTCGCAGAAAAGGTAGCTCAAAAACTAGGTGTCTCTAGCAAACAAATTCCAAGATTTGCCCCAGTAAAGAGATGTTATACTTGCGGTGGTGACCACATGGCGAATGTATGTCCCATTATGGCTCAACCCCAAGTAAATCCTAGTAGCCAGTACTGCACCATAGAACGGAGGTACACCAATCACACCGCGCAAGATTGCCCCTACAATAAGCAAGCAGTTAGGCAGACTAACCACAACCATACCCTCAACAAGGAAGATACCAAAACCAGTACCCACTGTAGCAGTATGCTAGGCCTCAACAAACCTACCAACCACAATACCAAAACCAACAAAGGCTTCAGCCTGTGTTAGCACAACAACCCCTTGCCCCAGCTAATGTAATTCCGGTAAAGTATGCAGCTGCAAAAGAGAATTTGAATAGAGCTATAGTGCCAGTGACACCATTGCTTTCAGAAAGTGATCCCAGTGACCATAGCTTTGATTCTACACATATTGATAGTCCCCAGGCTTACTACATGCAATCTCCTGAACATGGTGAGTCCTACTACAGTGAAGAACCAAGTGAAGCTAGTTGGGAGCCAGAGTACACAAATGTAATGTACACAAACCCTAACTCTAAACCCCAACCTAGGCAGGTAAGACCCCCCTTCCCTAGAGGACCATACTACAGATGTCAGGGAGATCACCTCATTCGTGATTGCCCCTTACCTCCACCTACACAAACCCAATCAGTGACGATTCAAGGATTTTGTCAAGATTGTGGAAAGGAGCATCTCTTACAAGATTGCCCAAAGAATCCCAATAATATGCCAAAAATCACTCCTATCAATGTTATTGGGTTAGTAGTAGACTCTACAGGAAGTGTGACTTCCACTACACCAGTACAGGTAGTCACTAGAGCTCAAGCATCGCAGCAAAACCAAGGGGTAAGCCAGGAAAAGAGCTCAGATTTAGTGAAACAGAGAGCATGACCAAGAAACGGACTAGAGCCTGGAGAGATAGTAGAGAAAGGATGAAGAGGCAATGGGCTAAGAAGATGAGTGAACTCGAGGAAAGCCTAAGAGAAACAAAAGCCAGGATAGTTGAACTTACATCTCAAACTCCCTCTCACACTACCCCACCTTCACCAGTCCCATCTCCATCCAACCCACCACCTTCCAACCTGCCTCATGCTACTCCACCACCCCCTAGAGTAGGATCAGTCCTAGCAGATCCCACTCCGGAGGACCTAAATATGATGCTCAAAGCATATCAGGCCAGAATCCAGGAAGGCCCAAACGTAACCGATCATGAAAAGTGTTACCCTAGAGTAGAACTAGAGCTTGAAGGAACCAAAATTTGTGCTAAGATGGTGGAATTGGCTCAAACCATGTTTGAAGCCAGTCGCCTCTTTAACATCTCTAGTTCAGCTAAGACGCAGTTGCACTTTGATGGACTGCTAGAAAGGTTGGAGAGGCTAATAGCACAATCAGAAAAGGAACCCACCCCTCCAAGTAAGGGCAAGGCAAGTAAGAGAGTAAGCCTTCCTGCCTAGGAAGCCTATGTACCTAACTCTATGGAGCCAGACACATCTTCTTCTATGAATCGGTTCACACCAGAATTCCTACGAGAGATTCAAGAAGACAAATGGGCTAAAGAAAGTGAAGTCCCTCCTCCCATTGAACTTGTGGATGATGCCCACGATCAATTCCCACAAGACATCCAATCCATTTATGAAGAGCAGGAGAGCACTCAATCTCAGGAGAGATTAGACTTCGAATCTAATTCCATACAAGAACTACCCCATTTCACAGGCCCATGGGAAGCAAAGTCCACGTGTATGAGAGCACCCACGGTCATGGTAAGAAACGAAGATTCAGTCATACCTAGGAACACGGAGGTAGTAAAGAATACTAAAGTGCAGTGCAATCTCACTTTAGGAGAGCTGCTCAAAGTTAGGCCAGAACTGTGGAAGCATGTAGCCAAACAAGTACCAGAGATAGCAAAACCTTGTTCCCAGGTAGGATCCCATGGGACAGTGCCAGAAATTCCTCTAGACAAGATAGGAGATATGAGTGAAGGTGAAGAAGGAAACACCTATCTTCCCATCACCCACCAAGGATACACAACCAAGGCCATTCTAGACTCTGGTGCAGGAGTTGCCATTGCTACCACTTCCCTATGGAAGCGATGGGGCAAGCCAGCACTGAAGCCAACAAGAATGAAATTGCAGATGGCCGATGGTCGCATTGAGAGGCCTTTAGGGCTACTAGAAGGAATAACTCTCACCACATGTGGTGTTGAGTTTGAGCACACATTTGCTATATGCGATTTTAGCAAGAACCATGCCTATGAGATGATTTTGGGAAGACCATTTATGAGGCAGTTGCAAGTGGTACAGGATTGGGGAACCAATTCCTTGTATCTTCAACACTTAGAGGTTACAACCAAAGTGAATCTCAAAGATTACTCTCACAGAGATGTCCCTCCTATTCAATGGAATCCCATCCATAGAGCCAAAGATGATACGGAGTCTGTGCATTCCCTAGGATCAGGATCCTCATGGATGCATGAAGATACCCACTTATGGATGTGCAAAGTGGCAGTAGAAGAGGAAAAGAGAGAAAAAACCATAGAAGTAGGTGTGAAAGAGACACATAGATCAATTCAAGACCCAGCCTATGCACCTGTAGTATTTCCCGATGAAGAGTTCGAACCCCACGACTGGGCAGAGATCCTAGCAACCATGGATGTAGCCATCAATGAAGAACAATGGACACCCCACTGTGATGAGGATGATTATGACATTTCAGTCTTCTCAATAGAGCCAATCATAGGAGATTCAGTTTTAGAAGAATGCGAACCTAGCCCTGATGCATTTGAGGATGCAAGTGACTCTGATCTAGAGTCAATGATTATGGACCCACCTTTTGCATCAGATGAAGAATACTTCTACGAAGTGGAAGCTTATCCTCAGAGACATGGAGAGCTTATAAACGATGTAAGGTTAACCACACAAGTAACGGCCAAGAGTGAGGGCAAGAAAAAGAAGAAGAGAGAAGTCACACCAGAAGAGGAAGAATCTTTGTTTGAGGTCCCTGAAAACTTAAAAAAATATGAAATAGATGATAGGAGAGTCATGATAAGAATGCCTAAACGAGAGGCGCAATCAGGGGAGGCCTATGATAACAAAGAAACCACCAAGAAAATAGTGGTAGCCATAGAAGAAGGAGAAGAGAGATGCACTTACATAGGACATGACCTGACGGAAGAAGAAGAGCATGAGTTGATAGCCTTGCTAAGAGAATACAGAGATGTATTCTCTTGGAGTTACAAGGATTTGAAAGGTGTAGACCCGGACATATGCTCACACACTATCCCCATGACCTCAGATGCTAAACCTTCTAAGCAAAAGCCATACACATACAATGATAATTATGCTGCCAAGATCAAAGAGGAGATAGATAGATTGGTAGAAGCTGGATTTATTTATGAAATTGAGCACACTGAGTGGGTATCCCCCATTGTAGTGGTGCCCAAGAAGAATGGAAAGCTACGTGTGTGCATTAACTTGAAGAAGGTTAATGCAGCCACTATTCGGGACAACTATCCGCTTCCTATCACTGAGCATCTACTAGAAAGAGTAGAAGGAAAGGAAGTGTACAGCTTCCTTGATGGATTTTCAGGCTACAATCAGGTAGCCATAGCTCCAGAAGATCAGCATAAGACAGCTTTTGCCACAGAGTGGGGCATATTTGCCTTTAGAGTAATGCCATTTGGGCTTACCAATGCTCCTGCAACTTTCCAAAGATTGATGTGTCACGTGTTTAAAGAGTTCTTGAGGAAGAATTTACAGGTCTATGTTGATGATCTCTGTGCTCATTCCAACATTAGACAGACACATATATCAGAACTCAGGCAAATCTTTGACAAGTGTAGAGAGTATCAAGTCTGCCTGAACCCAGAAAAGTGTGTTTTCATGGTCACGCAAGGCAAGATTCTAGGACACATAGTGTCAAAGAATGGCATATCCATCGATGAAGAGAAAGTAAGAGCCATAGTCGAGCTACCTAAGCCAAAGAATTTCAAGGAAGTACAAGCTTTCATGGGGCATTGTGGTTATTACCGACGGTTTATACACATGTATGCCATCATAGCAAAGCCTCTATATGGGCTTTTGACTAACTTTGAGTGGACTAATGAATGTGAGGACTCCTTCAATGAGCTCAAAAGAAGATTGTGTTCAGCATCAATCTTGACCACACCAGATTGGAATAAGCCATTTCATGTTCATGTGGCTGCATCCAATTATGCTATTGGATGTGTACTCGCACAACCTACAGGCGAAGGTAATATGGATCTTCCAACTGCCTATGCTAGTAGACAGTTGAATGCAGCTGAACGGAACTACACCACCACTGAACGAGAAGGATTAGGCATGGTATATGCAGTTAAAAAGTTTAGACACTATTTGCTTGCAAATAAATTTAAATTCTTTACTGACCATCAAGCATTGTTATATCTCGTGAACAAACCATGCAATACAGGCATATTAGTAAGATGGTTTCTCTTACTAACGGAATATGATTTTGAAGTTGTGGTAAGGAAAGGGAGGACTCACTTGAGAGCAGACCACCTCTCTAGGCTCACATCTGGAGAAGCCCCACAAGGAGTGTCAGATGACCTTCCTGATGCTTACTTGTTTAATTTGGAAGTTGTACCTCAGTGGGCTAAGCCATTGGTGCCAGTATTGACATACGGGCCTAACCACCCAGTTATAAACACACATGATAGAGAGATAGTAAAAGCCCAAAAGTACCACATCATGGCAGGAAGTATGTACAAGCATACCGATCAAGGTATATTAGCTTGTTGTGTGGAAGAGGATGAGTGCGCGAAATGGTTGCAATTGGCACATGTAGGTGCATTAGAGCAACATTAGTCACGACAACAAACCCTACAGACTCTAAGGAGATTTGGAGTGCATTGATCGACTATGGAGGCTGATGTCCACAAGTTGTGCAAGGAATGCCTTGTCTGCTGCACTAAACCACGTGTGGAACATGCTACTCTCTATCAAGTGTCCATAGTGCCAGATTGGAGTGAACCACTAGTAGCCTTCCTGAGGACAAAAACATTCCCTCAAGATATGACATTAGCCAGACAAAGAAGTTTAGAACAAGAAGCCCTAGACAACTCACTCATTGGTGATAGTCTATACAAGCGTGGTAAAGATGGTTACCTGAGACTGTGTGTCCATGAGAGCGAATATCTCAAGATCTTGGAAGCAGCTCACCAAGGTGTAGTAGGAGGACATTTTGGACCAGATCGGGTGATCAAGGCAATACTATTTGCGGGCTTCTGGTGGTCGACCCTTCACATGGATGCACATACCTATGTGAAACGGTGTGATGTCTGTCAGAGAACTCAGTACCCTATACGCAAGGATGAGATGCCACTGAAACCTATGATGGGTGGACGTGCATTCTCTAAGTGGGGAATAGACTTCGTAGGTCCTATTAATCCCCCAGCTAAGGGTTCACATGCTGAATACATCATTGTTGCCACAGACTATATAATAAAGTGGGTAGAGGTAAAAGCTACGACAAAGAATGATGCTCAGACAACTGCTAAGTTCCTATTTGAGAACGTGTTCACAAGATACGGGCTACCTATAGAGCTAGTAAGTGATAGAGGCACTCACTTCTTGAATGAAGTTATTGAAAATCTTCTCCAAGAATTCTTGGTAGTACATAAGAAGTCTGCCCCCTATCACCCACAAGCTAATGGGCAAGCCGAAAGCACAAATAAGATTCTATGCAACGTGCTTATCAAATTAGTGAATAATAAACGCTCTGATTGGGACAAACAACTACACCATGCTGTTTGGGCATACCGAGTTGCCTATAAAACGATACTCCAAGCCACACCCTTTCAGATGGTATTTGGCCAAAATGTTGTGCTACCATTGGACTTCTTGATACCTACACTAAAGGTAGCACAGGAGCATGAGTGGACGGGTCATGAACTCTCTTCGAGGATTTTTGATCTGGAACGACTCGGCGAGACAAGACTAAGAGCTGCAGCAGGTATATATGCCGCTAAGAAAAGACAAAAGGCGTACTTTGATGCCCATGTTAAGGATAAAGGATTGAAGGTCGGAGATTTAGTTTTAGTCTACACCCTGAAGCAACATGCGAGAAAATTAGAGAAGCGTGGCTATGGACCTATGATCATAAATAGGATCTCAACGAGTGGAGCAGTACAACTAGCCACATTAGAGGGCGATATTCTACCTAGCTACATAAGCGGGTGCAGAGTCAAGTTATATCAGGAACCTCTGACTGAAGAGATGCTAAATCGACTCAACATTGCCAAGAAACATAAAGAGGAAGAAAAGCGAATTCGAGAAGAAGCTCAAGCAGAAGCTTTAGAACGCATCAGAAGGATGAAGTTGAGACGACAGGGTAGGGATCAACCTAGGGTAGATGACTGTGCGGACCTAGGATATCATATGGCAATGTGTGAAGTCTCCGGACTAAGTGCCCATAGAATAATCGATCGATGCCCATTTGTGACCTTAGAGATAGGACAAGGAATAAGTGCAAAAACTGTGCGAGCCTTGATTGACTCAGGTGCAGCCACTAGTGCTGTTAAATTTTCTTACTGTCAAAAGTTGAGATTAAATGTCAATCCTATAGAAGCCTATCTCATAGGATTGGGAGGTGTGGAAACCCCTTGTATGGGCGAGGTGGAACTTCCCCTCCACATTCAAGATGTTTTAATGACAGTGAAAGTACTAGTGTGTCAAGATGAGGACCTCACTGAGCCTCTGGTCTTGGGTCAAGACTAGATCTATGATCATGCAGTCAACTTAAACCTAAGAAGTGGACTTCTTCAGGTTTGGGTCAATGAGAAATGCATTACAATTGAGTTAGAAAGTGAAGCACTCAAGGACTTAGGCAAGGCACACACTCCTGGTCCTTCCAGGAGTACACATGAAGATGACCATGTTGTTCTTGTCCAAAACTATGTGATGCAGAGGAATGATGATTTCAATAAAGGAGTCAAGGACACAACGGAACTCCCTTCTTTTCCAAAGGACAGAGGGAAGTGTGGATGCGGAAAGGCCAAAAGAACGTGAGAAGCACGATGTCTCAGCCATTGAAACAAGTGTGGATGCGGAAAGGCGAACAACCTGTTGTGATCAAGCCAATCACACGGGCAAAGATTCTTATTAGTAATCAACGACACGACACTAATAAGAAGTCTTTCAGAAATTCTTCTACGAAAATGAAGTCTATCTGGGTGCCCAAGAAGTCGATGAAGGCTAGCCCACAATCAAGACAAATTTGGGTGCCTAAGGCTTGCTTGCGGGCTCAAATAGCTACACAGAGGCCACACCCTGTACAACTTGGTTCACCCACTCGAACATCTGATACCCATTCTTACACATTATGCACGACCACATATTCTTCCATGGGCACAAGTAGAATCACTTGTAAATGGGTCCATAAAAAGCCTCATTTCCAAGCAGACACTCTTATAAAGCCCTCTAGAGTCTCCACAAATTCAAGACCAACAGCCATTGTGTTCGTTTGGCAGCCCAAAACGTGTAATAAACCCCCCGACCCTCATTTGTAAATTCATATCCACTTACTAACTTCATCACTCATACACCATTTAGCTCTTAGGATTATCCATTCTCTAACTACACACACGATTACCGAGCACTTGTTGACCTACTAACCTCTCACTAAAATCATGTTAATGTTGTAACGGGGACACGTGGACGCTTGGTGTCCATTTGCAATGTTAACATCCCTTTGTATATTCTCACAGAACTGGTGACCAGTTTCCCTGATATGGCCGAGGCAGGAACGAGCTCCCAGGCGGGCACCAGCCCTCAAATTGTTGATATTGAAAGTCTTCCCATTGAAGATGAATTGAAGGAACGCCCAGTGGCATTGAGAGCATTACATGCCATACCGGTGCAGAATCCTCCATAAGGGCACACAATGCCAGTTAGCAAAAACTCACATTGGTTCAGCGATGTGGCGGGACCTCTGGGAGAAGGCACTTACCTATGGGAGTTAGAGATAGAGTTCAACGAGCGCTGGGGAAGATATCATTTTTTCACCAGGGAATTTGAGAGGCTTCAGAATGATGAAGGTCTGAAACCCATCTGGAAGAAGGCTGGAATCTACGACTATTTCAAGGCTCAGTTACCCAAGCTAGATTTTCTACGGTGTTCCTATTTAATTAGCAGTCTGACCCCTAGTAAAGAGAAAAAGGGATATAGTACCTTCGTTCTACCATCACTTACCAGAGGTAATGAATTAAAGCGTTTCAAATTGACGAACAACTTGGTGAGGGAAGCTCTTGACATGAAAGGCATGCATATCCCCACCGAAAAAGAGACGATGGTCCCGGATAACATGAAGAACAGGAACCTGACTAAGCTCAAAGACATGGTTGCAATGACACCCACAATCGCCATCCACTTGCGAATGGTCAGGCAACATTTCACGTTCCCAGCTCAAGAGAGGTTCACCATGCCACCCAAGAAGATATGGTTCAGTCTATATTTGGCAGATGCCTTCAATTTGACAATCAACATGCCACATTGGATTATCGACCAAATCCACTTGGCACATCAACGGTGGTATAAAAAGCAAAAGTTTGTACTGTATGGATGCTGTGCCCTCACCAGAATTGTGTATAGATGTTTGGCTTATGATGTGCCAGTTCAAAGGGCACTAATTTGGACCAGGGTACAGGAATTTCAACGTAGACTATCAACCGCAGGGCCTCCATCCAAGAAAATGAGAGGTGCAGTTCAGATGCCCTGTGCACAGGCCCGCGGTGCGACACTGACACCAGAGACAACTCCACGGCTTCCACGGCGTGTGCAACCCTTCACTATCAGATTACCAAGACATAGCACAGATGGACTGAATCTAGTGTTTCCTCCTATACCAACCGACTTAGAGTTTCCTCACGGATTTACATTGGAAGATCTAACTGATGAAGAGGTAGCCAGAATAATTAATGCTACAAATTTAGAAGTGGAGGCAGAGAAGGCAAGCGGGCAGCAGATAGTCATAGACCAACCCCACCCAGTCCAACCAGATGTAGTCGAAGTGCAGGATGATGAAGAAGACGAACAAGAGGACGAACAAGAGGGATTGTCGGACGAAGAAGAGCAGGAATATGAGCAAGAAGTTCTACAGGAACTCGAGGGTGCCCCGGCTTATACGAAGCAATTGAAAAAGTTGTATGATACTATCAACCGAGTTCAAGAACAGCACAAACTTTCCTTGGCAGCAGGAAAAGCCCTCATGAACCAAATCCTTGAGGAGGAAGGTGTGGATGAGCAATACCATGCAACCCTTGACATGATCTCTGATGCATTGGGGGTACCGAAGACGGTGCATACTGCTCTTGCATATTCACGACAATCGGAACAACGATACGGCAGACGCCCCCCTCGATCAGGAAAACAAATGAATGTATTAGTATCAAAACCACAGGGCACCACGTCCACAACCACGGGCACAACTCATACTATTCATGACATTGAGGAAGCCCATACAACCAATGCACCCCCGTCACCCCCCTTACCCCCTCTCCCTCCAACTCCACCACCCTCACCTCCCACTACTAGTGTAACCACTACTGTCACAGCCCCAGGGTCCACTTCCCATACTGAAGCACAGACCGTTAGTCAACCCACACAACCTACACGATCGATCTCCACCTCTCTTGTCTACACTACTAATGACTCTGTAATTCTAACTGTAGCCACGAAAAACCTTGTTCCCCCGATCACACTTTCGGGCAGTTCATATTCACAACTACACACACCACTTTATACCTTCACCACCATCACCGCACCCACAATTCCCATGTTCACGGTCACTCCCACGACCGCATCCACCTTTGATCTCATGGACATATCACCTACCTCCGCACCCCTCCCTCCCCCCATACGTCCACAATTTCCCATTCCCCCACCACCAACTTCACCCTTTTCAAGCACAGCATACACGCTCCCATTCCCTTTTCCCTTCCCTTCTACATTCAACACCATTCCTGCATCCACTCCCATTAATAATGTATTTAATAATATGTACCAATGTATGTCTCAACTGCAACATCATTACCAGCACCTAGATGCACAACATACGAGTCTCTTTAGAAGCCATGAACAGCTCCAAGCAAGATTCATTGAATTAGAGAAGGAGAAGCGGCTATTACAACAGCAGTATACTACATTACAAGCACAACATGATCAATTAGTCGCCAATCCACCCCAGTCAGATACTGAATAAAAACAACAACTCGACGACATGTTACATGCTCAGATCACAAATAATCTCAAGCTTCGACGCAATCTCACCTTATTATCGAAGCACATGTCCGCAGCACTCGAAGAGAATAAAAGACTGCAGAAACAGAACGAAGAAAACTTGGAAGCAGCAATGGAGGGTTCACCACAGGAAATCGACCCAGAGAATTTCAAGGCTATCCCATCTGGAAATATGCAAATCATTTTGGAAACCCATGCTGACCTCGTGGAAGCCCATGCAGCATTAGAAAGAGAAAGAGATGATCTACTAAAGCAGCTGGCAACTCAGTAGGAGTCACCAAGCAAGGTCACAACAGCAGTCGACACTTCAGAAGAAGTCACAAAACTCATAGCAAAACTAGAAGTACTATGAAATAAAGTTCTTCAATACGAACGTCAACCCTCTCCCCTAGCAGAACCGAAACCTGAAGACTTAGTGCCAATTCAAGTGGAGGAGATCTTTGAAGACCCATATGTTCCCATGCCAACACCCGGAGGTAAGCAAACAGAAGAAGGCATGGACACGATTGAGATAGAAGCGCCTGAATGGATGCAAAGGTTGGAGAAGGTTGCTACAACCCATGATGAGAGAGTTGCAGTTCAGATAGCATCTATGTCACGATTGGAAAAAGTCATCATAAAATTGGATTACTTCAAAAACCTCTCCCCTCATAGGTGGATTGGCATGTCCGATGATCTGTACGTTCCATTCTGCGTATTACTGGCGGATTACAATGCTGAAATCAAGCAACGCACAACAAAGGAACCAACCTCAGCGACACAGTTTGCACCAGATGACATCCCCGCAAGTGCCAAGCAGGGGAATATACATCAACCTACTTGGAGGATACGCTTGCTTGAAACCTACCCTGAGATGGTACGCACGTGGAATAACATGCCTCTATATATCAAGTATAATCCCTGCTATTGCCCTGTCTTTCAAAGAAGGTCTTGGCCAGACTACACTAAAACAGTTTTGACAGTCAAGGGATGCGAAAAGTGGCTAAACTATGTGTACTTAGCACCACCTAAAGGCCAACCTACAATAACATACATGATTTCGACGATCAGGCATTGGGGAGTACGATTCAAAAATATACCAGATGTCATGGCACAAATGTGCCTCAAAATCTTTGAGCTCATGCTGGTCACCTTCAGGACCTTCAAGAATGTCAAGGAACCTCATCTTTCGGCTCTCGGATTTAATGAAGAAAATCAGGACCTTGTCTATGACATGAGCACCACGCCATCCATTAACGTCGTCTATGTGTGGCATGCCCGTATAAAGTATCTACTTGCTTGCTTCAAACAGACGTTTGAAGAAATGTTTATCACCGGGTTCTGGGAATACCATTCAGAGATATTCATTCCCAGACCATCTCATCTATTACAGTTATTTGCAGTGGAACAAGCTCTGCATTCCGAAAAGCTACGTATGCCACATCCAGAAGTTCCAGGGCCAGTAGATTGGGATGCTCTACTCACTGACTTGGCCAAAGGGTTGAGAATTGCAGAACATCATTTAGCAACAGACGTTGTGGAGTACTACATCCAATGACCCACCCAACAAGGGTCTGTCAGGGATGACAGACGCGAGAGAGGGGGGGGTGTTGGCAGCAGTCAAGGAACTGAAGGACTCACAAGACAAGGAAGCCAACGAAGGGAGTCGGAGCGAAGAGAAGGCACAAGCAGACAGAGTAGTCAACGAAGATCTGGCAAGTAGGCCATTATTTTTTTCATGAAGCTAAAGCATATCAAAGAGGTGGACACACAAGGAAAAGGAGCAAGTAGGGAGCTCGAGGAAGTGTATGCCAAATTGTTAGAAGAAATCCGTGCAAAAATAGTGATTTTCATCACTAAAAATCATTGTAAATACCATTTCATATTTTTGTAGCTCCATTCTGTGCAAGCCAAGGAGTCCTTGAGCTTGAGGAGCATTAGAAGTAGCTACCCACCAGTTTTCATATTTCTTAGACTCCGTTTGAGCCTTCAAACAGGCCCTAGAACCTAATTTTTAACTAGGCCGGACACTAGGTCTGGACAGGGCCAAAACCTAGTCAAAAACTATAAATGGAGCTAGAGAGCTCATTTTTTAGGTTAACTTGTAATTGATTTGAACTTGTATGAGCATTTTGGAAGTAATCTAAAGAACATTGCTTCTTACTCTTTGTCTTCCTTTGTGTGCGTGTGTGTGTGTATGTGTGTGCATGCTAGTGTGCTTCTCACTCACTCACTTGTGCCTTCACTTGCTCGAGGTCATCATACCATCCTCACGTCTTCCCGGATTGACATTAAAGGAGGTGTTACTCATCACTGAGCTACAGGAGTACTGTGTGCATTTTCCTCAGGAGCTCGGTTTTCTACTCTGAGCATATCGTTGTGGAGCTCTCCAAAGGAGAGCAAACTATGGTGCATCGACAACAAATACTTCACTGGTATCAGAGCAATTCGACGCAAAAATCTTTGTCCCTCTTGTGCAAGCGAAGCGAGCACCCCCCCAAGGCTTTCTCCAAGGTGTGCGACTAAGGCAGCAACCAAGGCATAGACCTTGGCATACCTTGTCATTCGAGTCACTGTTGGCTACACGCGAGGGAGGACCTCAACAATCAAGGAAGATAGAGGTTCCTGGTACATCCCAGGAGATCACTCATCCTAGTAATGTTCCCCCCAGAGCTCGCTTAACCATGGCAATCTCTTGCCACTAAGATACACTCTTATGGTGTCTAAAGAAGGGGAAAGACTAAGGTTGACATTACCTTGAACATGTTTTGGTCCCTCAAAGCTTCATTCTTTGCTTTCAAAGCCTATTTTTGAAGCATTTTTGGGTGTTTTTTGAAGCCATTTTAGAGTACTTCCGCACGTAGTTCTCTTCACATAGGTCCAAGAACATCAAGAAGAGTGTTCTTTGTACTTCTCCGACAATAAATATCAACCTTTGGGGCTGTGTTTTCAGCCACACTCATAAAACTACAGGTTTCTTGAAAGGTTTCAGTTTTGTTGGGAACAGCTGCTACAAATTTATGTAGGTTTTTAAGCCTAAAACATCAGAGTTAATAGACACTTGCAGGTGTTATTGGCTAGTTGTTGGGCTGTGTATTCAGCCTTTAGTGTCATTTTACTGCATATGTTGAGCACATACACACCATGCACGCTTTTGTGGATACCGCTTATGTATGTCCATGTGGTCATTGATATAGCGGTTACGTTCTTTGCATAAAGCCTTTTACGTTTGATAAAAAGGGTCATGGTGAGGTTTTCTTAACTGGGAGACACCCAGATGTTGGGGTCTCTTTGGTGATGTAGGTGGAAGACTTACCCAGTCTCGCCATAGGAGATGTATGATAGTTGTTCATAGGTGCTCGATAAGCCTAGTTGGCTTCTATTGGGTAATTGATTATATGCAGTGGAGTCAGTGATTCAGTATGCAGGAAAACATGTCAGTACTTGCAGTTTTATGATATTTTGACACTGTTCATACGCTCATTTTGCAGAGGATAGTATGGCAAAATTTTTCCAAATTTTTGGTTTTTTCAACTATACAGTTGTCGATTTACTCCTTGATACACTTATTCGTTGGTGTTCGGACTCTTGTAGCTCCATTATCATTCTATTCAGTTCTCTACCATCATGGCATCAGAGGTCTCAGGCACATCTGGTGGATCAGGGTCTAGTGCTAGTGTTCCGAGGAGGAGCTATAACTTGCAGGGCAAAGATAATTTTGAGATCCGAAAATTTGATGGCACAAACTTTGCTCTATGGAAGAATCAGATTGAAGATGTGCTGATTCAAAGGAGGCAATAGAAGACAGTAAATGGGATTTCAAAGAAGCATGTTGACATGGATGAAGATGATTGGGATGAGTTAGATGAAATGGCTAGGTCTAACATTCGCTTGCACCTGGCAGATAATGTTTACTTTACAGTATTAGACTGTGAAAGTGCAGAGGAGCTTTGGAAGAAGTTATGCAATACATATGAAAAAGAGACGGCATCAAATAAAGTGTATCTGATGAGAAAATTATATGAACTTTGCATGAAGGACATAGATAGTGTTGCTGCTCATCTAAGTGAGTTTGATTGTAAATTCTCCCAGTTACAGGCTCAAAAAATGGATATGGATAACGGAATGAAAGCAGTATTGCTGTTATGCATCCTGCCATCATCATGGGATACATTTTGCACAGCTATTAGCAATAGTGCACCTGGTGGTAAACTTGTCTATGATGATATATGTGGAGCACTCTTGAGTTAGGAGATTCGTAGAAAATCTATGGTTGGCACTCAGAGTGGAGATGCATATAATGTTCGTGATTCTTACCAAGGAAAGAATTAGCAACGTGGTAGGAGCAAGAACAAGGAAAAGAATGGTCAACAGAATAAGAGTAGAAGTAAATCAAGGAAGCGGGATATCGAATGCCATTATTGTCATAAGAAGGGACATATGAAGAAAGACTATTATGCATTAAAGAATGCTAAAGGTAAAGGACAAAATGTTGATGGGCATGTTAAATAGTTACCTGCACCATCTACTTTGGCTGTGAATATTTAAGAAATTAATGCTATTTCTGATGATGTTGACATGTTGACACTTGATAGTACTATGCCATCTGAGGCGCTTATGGCTGATTCTCTTTCCCACACCTGACTACTAGATTCTGGTGCTTCTTTCCATGTGACACCACACAGAGAATGGTTCTCTAATTATGCAGCAAAGTCTCTTGGTACCGTGAGACTTGGTGACTCTTACCAGTGTGATGTTGTGGGGATTGGAGATGTGGTTGTGCAGTTCATTGATGGTTTAAAATTTACTATGCATAATGTATGCCATGTACCTCAGTTATCACGCAGTTTGATGTCAGTTGGTCAACTTGATGATCTTGGTTACAAGGTGGTCTTCTATGCTCAGTCCTTTCACATATCAAAGGACAATATCGTTATTGCAAAAGGAAGCAAAGTTGGCTCACTTTATCCTTTATTTGTATCACAAAAAGAACACTTGTTAGCTGTTACTGAACAGCCTATGGCTTGTATTTGGCATGGTCGTTTGGGCCATATATTTCATAGTGGAGATAAGACCTAAGAAGTTTGTCTTCGTGCTCCTCTGTGTACTGTGTTTTTTGTGTATTCTGCAGCGTCCCGTGTGGAGTACTGTGTGCGGCCTCAGGAGCTCAATTTTTGACTCCGAGCATATTGTCGTGGAGCTCTCTAGAAGGAGAGCGCACTGTGGTGCATCGGCAACAAATACTTCATCTTGCATCTCACCTATTTGGCCCTTGCTTAAAATTCTATAGAATATGTGGATATTCCACATAGGATACATGAAATTTGAAGGCATTCTATGTGAACCTACTAATTATGTAACAATCGTTCCTTTGTCTTCTACATATGTCTAGGATAGTTTTGTGGCATATATGCAACTGGGAGTTACAGGATGTATGCTACACTCCATCTTAAAAGGAAGTGAATTGGCTGCCTTCTCATGTATTATAGCCACATCTATCCCATTCTATCTTTTGTTCTAACATATGTGCCCTTAACATATCCTCTGAAATCTAACTAATATTCTAGGTTTGACACTCTATCTAACATCAAATTTTTTATGTTACTATATGCATTTGAATCTAAATATGTCATGTAATATGAAAATAATATGTGTGAACCTCTTACCTTCTTGTAAGTGTCTCACTATCTTCTACATAAGCCCTAAGCCTCAATTCATCCCTTTTGTGAAAATAAATATGACTAATTCCTTAAGTCCAAAGATATGTCATTTAGACATCTAGTGGATCTTGTACTCTCTCTTGGATGGATAGAAGTCATCTCTTTTTAATCTTGTAGAAACATTGTGTTCCTTCTAAGGATCTACTCCACCTTTTGTCCTAATCCCTTTTAGTCTTGCTGATTGAGCTTAACACATACAGAGCTATACGTATGCATTAAAGGAAAAAAGAATCATCTTACTAGCTTGTGTCCTTCTCAATACCAAGATGTTTTCTATATGAAACATCATGATTACTATTCCAAAACCTTTAAATATCTTTCTTTCAAAACTTTTCTTTCCATTTGTCTCTTCCAATCTATATTGGAACATGGACTTGACTTGTTTGCTTTAGAGAGATAATATCACCTTGCTCTCCTTCAAAATTCATCAGTGATGGCTCTAAACTTATGGATCTACCATAATTAATTACATGCTTGATGTATATACCCTTACTATTTGAATTCTCAATGATTCTGGTATTTTTCACCCTTTTTGTACTAAAACATATAACTTTGGTCTGCTTGAACACTTTATTTTCTCTTGACCTACTTGGTGACTTTTCATGATGTCCTATGAATAGAAACATCAAACTTGTTTTCAACTTGTTTTCCATTTGGAACTAAGTTTCTTACTTGCATACCTTTCCTTGTTGTATAATTACTCCTTCTTGGAGAACAAGCTTGCCTTGTCTACTAAATGAAAACCTTGCCTTGTTGTGTAATAAATCTTTATTGGAAATCTTGACCATGAACTTGCCTTGTCCGCTCAGTGAAAACCTTGCCTTGCTATTTAACCGTCTCTCCCTACTAGGGATCTAGAGTATAGCCTTGCTTTGTTTTCTCTTTGCAAACCTTTCCTTTTTGTGTATCTTGGACATGCTCTCTTGATTACTTGTTCTACAAACTTGCCTTGTCTGCTCAATGAATATGAGTCCACCTAGGTGTGTATTTTTCATTTTAGGTAGAGAGAGATAGACCTATCCCATATACCCATACTAAACTACTATGGAATCAAGATATGATTCCTTCTATAAAGCTAGTAAATATGAAGTCTGTGTCTTTACTTATAATTCTCACAAGCTCTTACATGACTTGCCACTACTACTTGCTAACTAGGGCATTCTAATCAAACTTTATTTGTCCTTTTATTCCAAAAATATGAAGTATATACTTCTTGTGGAATAAACTTATTTGTTCTACACAGATAGATATGTGCACTACTGCTCATAGCTATGCAACTAAGGTAAATAAATATCAGCTAGATACTTAATTTATAAGTATCCTAAACTTGTAGGTGTTCTTAGATTTCTCTTATAAGGTTTTAAAATACCGTAAGACTTCTTAGCTCTAAGTTTTTAACTCATGAGAGCTTGGCTATGACATCCCTTGTCTCAATTTGTCAAGGGAAACCCTCTTTGATAAATTTAGTTGAGGTTTTCCATATCCTCAACTCTTTCTAGATGTGCTACTTTAGATTTTTCCCTTTCAAATGCTAACCTTTTTCCTTCTGATAATAGTGCTACTTGCATTCTTCTTGATCATGGAATCTTTGAGGATGAACTATCTTCTATTCTAGGTTATGATTAAACATCCTAAAACTCTTATCTGTGTAACTAACTTATTCAAATGACTTTGGCAACACTTACCCTTATCTTAAGACCTACCTTGGTCTTGTATTTGAATTCTTTTGCTTAATCTAAGAACTTCATTCAATGATACCAAAATATCAGTTTATTCATAACCTGTTTCACTAGGTTATGAATAAACTAATATTTTTCTTTGAATACTTGATCTACTTGATTCATCGAATCCTAAGATCTTGGAATCTCTCACCTCAAGTTCTTTGTCTATAGGTACCTTAGGGTCCTTGCTAAGATCTATTGATTCACACAATCATAAGATCATAGGTCTCATACCTCTTGATTTACTTATCGTATCTTGACCTTGGTATTATTTTGCCCTTGTCTGAACCATATTCCAATCCTAAGTTCCTATGATGTATTGAAAGAATAATTATGAGCACTATTGCTCCTTTCACATCAAGAAACCTTTGGGCAATGGCTAACCTTCTACCATGTCTATGGTACTTTTATATATCTTACCTCATCCTTACTTCAAGTTTTTATAGAACTCTTCTAAAGTTTTCACTTGCAAGTCTTTGTTGGAGTTTGAGGTCTACAAAAGCATGCAAACATCACAAGGAAAAAGAAGAAGCTTGGAGCACAACACACAATACTAAATGTATTACCAAGAGAATGTACGAAGATAAGTGACCCATTAGGGTTATAGGAATATATACAAGCCCGGGGAAAAAAACCTCCTAAAGAGGGAAAAAGGTGCCCCAGTGGTCCTAGTGTGTTCACACACATCACTACCAAAATATATAAAAAAAATCCCCCTTGGAAGTGATGCAGTGAACAAGGAGTTGGCACTCATATATAAGGAAGTGCCAAGCTATGCAGAATCAATCCACAAAAGGAAGTAAACCTAAAGCTTTGCGAAAAGCTTCGAAATTCTCCTTAGGCAGAGAGTCCAAGGAGGAAGAGAAAGACTGAGTCTTTGAAGTATGAGGACACTTAAAAAATTATACAGTTGAGGAAAGGACTGTCCAGATGGAAATGCCCAAGAGAGAGGCTATAGCAAGGTTGTCTTATGACAACAAAGAGAATAATAAGAACGTAGTCATTTCTCATTAGAATGGTGTGCATGTAGATTGCTAATGACCTTATTAGAGAAGAAGAGATAACTTTACTTAGACCCTTAAGAGAATACAAAGATTAAGGATTTGAAAGGAGTAGATTATGAAATATCCTCTCATTGGATTCTAATGATGAACACAACCAAGCCCATCAAGAAAAGGATGTATACATACAATGAGACATACTCCAAGAAGATCAAGGAGGAAATAGATAAATTTCTAGATGCATGTTTTATATAAGAAAATGAACACAACGAATGGGTCTCCCCAATGGTATTAGTACCTAAAAAGAATGGAAAACTTCAACAGTGTATCAATTCTAAAAAAGTTAAATGAAGTAGCCATTAGAGATAGTTATCCTTTGCTAATAACTAATTGTCTCTTGGAATAAGTGGAAAGAAAATAAGTGTATAACTTCTTAGATGGATTCTAAAAAAGTTAAATGAAGTAGCCATTAGAGATAGTTATCCTTTGCTAATAACTAATTGTCTCTTGGAATAAGTGGAAAGAAAATAAGTGTATAACTTCTTAGATGGATTCTCACCATACAATGAGGTATCCATTGCCCCCAATGACCAATATAAAATTGATTTATCAACCAAGTGGGGTAACTTTGCATTTCAGATCATGCCATTGGATTTGACTAATGCATCGGCTACCTTTCAAAGCCTTGTGTCACATATTGAAAGAATTCCTAAGGGAATGATGGGAAGTATAGATTGACAACCTATGTGCACATTCTAAGGTGCAAGATCTATAAGTTTGATTGAATATGGAAAAGTGTGTGTTTATGATGCATGAAGATAAAATCATAGGGCACGTCATATCTAAACATGGCATCTCAATCAATGAAGAAAAGTAAGAGTAATTGATGAATTACAAAGATCGAGAACTGCAAGAGAGCTACAAGCTATCATGTGTCGTTGTGGCCACTTTGTCATCTTATTGACATGTATGTGGTAATAATCCATCACTTTGAATGGATAGAAGGTTGTGAAAATTATTTCCACGGACTGAAAAGATGCTTGATGTCAACACCTATACTTAAGGTTCTTGACTAGAGTTAGCCATTTTATATCCATGTGAATGCTTCAAACTATGAAATAATATGTATCTTATTCCAACCAAAGGACCGTGGTAAGATGGATTTCCCTATTGCATATGCCATTTGATAATTAAATAATGTTGAAATGAGCTATATTGCAATAGAACAAGAAGACATAGGTTTGGTATACGTTGTGAAAATTTTTAGGCATTACGTAATGTCTAACAAATTCAAAATCTTTGTAGATCACCAAGCCCTCTTGTAATAAGTGAACAAACCATGTGCCACAAGAAGATTGGTTAGATGGTTCCTACTATTTATGTTGTGAAAAATTTTAGGCATTACCTAATGTCTAACAAATTCAAAATCTTTGTAGATCGCCAAGCCCTCTTGTAATTAATGAACAAACCACAAGAAGATTGGTAAGATGTTTCATACTATTTATGGAGTATGAATTTGAATTAGTGGTGAAGCAAGGAAAAACTCACATAAGAATAGACCATGTTTCAAGATTTTTTTTTTTAATAAAAGGAAGTTCGGCCTTAGCCTAATCTCTCAGACTTTAATTAAAATAAAGAAAAAAAGTTACAAGTGAGTGGGACTAGTGCCCATGGGACCCCCCAAATCCCACAATGCAGGGGAGGAGTATGGCAAGCTAGAGGGCATTACAAATGAGGCAGATAAATTTATCATCACCCTCATGTGGGACCCATTTGGGTTTCAACTTGTTGTTTTCGAGGAGATAAATACAGTGATGTCTAAACGGTGGAGATTCTTTTACCTAGGAGAAACAAGGATTTCTCGATCGACCATTCCTTAGGAGTTTGGCCAAAATTGATAACACATCGCTCCCTCCAAATCTTCTAGAGAGTCTCACCTCTGATGGCATTCCACAGCCTCGATGAGTAGCCGACCGCCTCACCCAACAACACCTGTTGCCAGTTGATTTGGTTCGTGAGTATCAATACTCGGGTCACGTGACGCCAGATAACACGGGACTTGGGGCAGTCGAAGAACAGGTGAGCTAAATCTTCGATGCACCGATGGCAACATTTGCACCATGGAGGCACACCATAGATTTTGTTAGCCCTTGCATTGGACCAGATACCTTTATGCAAGATCTGCCACATGAGAACGGACTTTTTGACCTCAATTATGAGGTGCCAAATAGACATGAATTTTAGTTCCCACCGAAGTTTGGTCCAAGAAAGGCACCATCTCTTGTTAAGAGTGTGGTGAACATCTAAATCCTCTTTGAAGTTGGGGGTTCTGGATAGCTTCTTACCATTGCTCCATTTGAGGCCCTCCAGGCAAGGAAGATCCTGACCGCATAGAAGGCGGGTAGTTGAGCGGTCCCATGCTAAACACCTGCTTTGAAGAAGAGTCCATTCCTCAAAGGTAACTCTAAGTCTCGGATCCAATTCTTCGAACCTAATCCACTGGCTGGTCTCTTGTTTCCAGAGTCGTTTCCACTGTTTGAACCCCTTGTTCCATAACCGCTTTGCAGTTTGGAGGTTCCAAGACTCCACTCCCCTAATGCCGTTGATCGGGAACCAAATAGAGTCATTTTGTCTTATCCCAGCCGCCCACTTCCACTCGTCACTGATTCTGATGAACTGTTTGGCCTTGTTCCAATTCTTCCATAAGGAACACACGAGGCTAGAGCCTTTAGGGGACACCGGGTGGGGGGAGAACAAAAGCGTGAGAATCCCTATGTTCTTCCAACCAGGATGCCTAACTAAGGTAAGGTCTTCCGTGTTTCTGAAGATCAATTTAGCCCAAGAGGAGTCCCTATTGCTCCAAGCCTTGATAAGCCACTTTGCTGCCAGCTTGTCAGCCAACCCAACAATATTTAAAAATCCCAAGCCCCCTGAGTCTTTAGGGCTAATGCAAGTTTCCCATTTGATTTTGGGAATCCCCCTCCTGTTGGGGTCCCCAGTCCAAATGAAGTTTCTGCAGATTCTTTCCACTTTGGCAAAGTCTTTCTCCTTAGGTCTCCAACACGAGATAAAGTAAATAATTGTAGATAGCATAAATGTGTTAACAACCATAGCTCGCCCTACCAAGTTGACTTGCATACCTTTCCAATGATTCAGCTTGCTATCCAGCTTGGATAGCACCCAGTTCCAGCGTTGGTCCATTGAGATGTCGAATCCCATCGGAATGCCAAGGAGACGGAAGACTTGACCGCTAGGGATAACTTGACACCCCTGATCCACCAACAATTGGGGAGTAGGTCTGTTGATTGCTCTAAAAGCAGTTTTAGGATGGTTGATTTTTGAGCTTGACGCCACACAAAAGGTGTCGAGGCACTACCAAAACACCTCAATGTTGTTTATATCATTATGCACAACGGCATTCATGTCATCAACAAAAAGTCTCCCAATCATTTGGCCGTGATTTAGAGGTAAGGAAAGACCCTTGAGATTGCCAGCGTCCATGTGATGCTTTAATAGGCAACTGAGTCCATTCGGGGCGATTACGAATAGTAATGGAGCCAGAGGGAAGCCTTGTCTAATTGATCTTTTTAAACGAATGGGCTCAGAGAGCTTACCGTTGATATTTATTCTAGTTGAAGCATTTCCAAGAAGATTGGAAACCATCTTCATGAACTTTTGGCTGCATCCAAGGTCTTTCAATGATTGAAGAATGAATTCCCATTCCAATCTGTCATACGCTTTATCGAAGTCGATCTTAATGAGTACCAAATCCTGAGCAGATTCCTCAGCAAAATAAAGGCCTTCCCAAATATCGACAATTGCTTCAAGTATAGATCTACCTTTGATAAAACCTTTTTGGTCCTCACACAGCCATGACTTTAAATGACAAGAGATTATGTTGGCGATAACTTTTGCAATTATCTTGTATGCTGTTTGGAGCATGGTAATCGGACGCCAGTTTTCAATTTTGTTCTTATCTCCCCTTTTGTGGATTAACTTGATGATGCCATTATTAAGACACTCAGGGAGGGCACCGAATGAGAGAGCCTCTTGCCACATGAGAGGTAGTGGGGTGGCCACCTCATGTTTGAAGGACTTGAGAAACTCATTGGTGAGGCCATCCGGGCCCGGACTTTTCCCATTGGGAAGGGCATCAATAACCTCGATAATCTCATTCTCGGAGATGTTAGCATCCAGCAGAACCATGTTTCAAGATTTACCAATGGAGAAGCCAAAAGTGTCATGAATGATGATATTCTTGATTAATACCTATTCAACTTAGAGGTAGTACCAAAGTGGGTTGAGCCCAATGTACCAGTTCTCACTTTTGGTCCTAGCCATCCTCAGGTGAAAAATTCTACCTATTCAACTTAGAGGTAGTACCAAAGTGGGTTGAGCCCAATGTACCAGGTCTCACTTTTGGTCCTAGCCATCCTCATGTGAAAACTTCTCCAAAGAAAATACAAGAAACACAATAGCTCTGAATCAATGTAGATAATCTCTATCATAGAGATAATCCATGCATATTGTATTGTTGTGTGGAGGAATTAGATCCAATAATTCTCATTGAGAGATTTCATAAGAGCATATTGGGTAATCATTTCCCTAGTTCTTGCACTTTGCAAAACTTGAAAAGAGATGGAGTACACTAACTGAGACGATGGAAAAAGATGTAGCTAGCTATATTTGAGAGTGCAATGAGTGTAAACTCACACAAACAATTGATAATGCTACTCTATATAGAATAGCTTCCAATCTAGAGTGGACTCTTCCCATTATCAACCTCCTCAAAACAGGCAAGCTACATACAAATATGTCTCAATCAAGGAAAATACTTGTTGATGAGACTCCAAAGGAATACACCTTGATTGAAAATCAATTGTGTCATTGTGGGCACTTTGCTCCTGAAATAACTATCCAGATGCTAGTGTTTGTAGGCTTATGGTGTTCAACTATAAGAGTTTTTTCCAAATGGGGTATAGATTTTATCGAACATATCCATCAACCGTCAAAAGGCTCACACATCAAATATATCAGTCACTACTGACTATCTCACTAAGTGAGTTGAAGCCAAAGATACTACTAAGCATGGCATTCAAGGAAAAACTAAATTCCTATTTGAGCATGTATCTGCTTACATATTTTGTATTAACTATTGACATTGTGAGTGGTTCAAGATACTCACTTCATCAATGAATTGATTGAAGAGTTGCTACATACATTTCTTACCATGCGTAAGAAACCTCCACCCCTATCACCCACAAGCAAACAGACAATTTGAGAGCTCAAACAAAGTCCTTTGCACAATATTGACCAAATTGGTAAATAACAGATGATCAAATTGGGATAAACAATTGCATCATGCAATTTGGTCTTATAAAGTGGCCCATAAGATGTCTCTAGGCACAAATCCATTCAAATTATTCTCTAATCAACAAGCTATTTTAGCAATAGATTTCCTCTTACCTACTCTACGAGTAGCATGAGGATATGATTGGATTGGACATGGAACTCTCTGAGTTGGCAGATAGCCTAGAAAAGCTCCAAGAAATGTGCTTTAGAGCTATAGTAGGAATTTATGAAACAAAAAAGAGAGAGAAAGCATAATTGATGATCATGTCAATGTAAACAATTGCAAGAACGAGACTTAGTTTTGGTATATACACGTAGGCAATGTGCAAAGCTTATGGATCATTGGTAGTGCATAGGATTTCACCTAGTGGGGCCATACAATTCATTTCTTTGGAAGGACAGGTCATCCGTAATTATATTAGTGGATCCAGAGTTAAGATCTATCAAGATCCACTCACAAAAGAGATGTTGCTATAGTTGCAAAAGGCTAAGGACATAAAAGTAGAAGAGCTAAAAATCAGACTAGGAGCTCAACAAGAAGCCTTAGAATGAATCAAGAAGAGAAAATTGATGCAACAAAGAGCTATAGTGTACATAGACAAACAACAAGATATTCCTTTGGGAATGTGTTAGGTTGAAGAATCTTCCAAAAGATTCATCAATTGAAGACCTATATGGGTTGCTTTATGACATAGATCTAATGATCCCTCAAAGATTATGATAGATTCACTGATGATGTTAGTGGGGATGTCATAGTATTGAGTCGATACTATGCATTGTATTGGATCCATGTATTATGTATCATTCATTGATGATTGTAGTAGATGGACCATATTATGCTTCATGAAGCATAAAAATGAAGTGTTTTCATGTTTCAAGAAATACCTAGCTCTTGTAGAAGATCAAATAGATAAAACTCTGAAGAGACTAAGGTCAAATGGAGGGGGAGAATATTTCTCCCATGGCTTTGATTCCTATCTCAAAAGAAAGGAATTAAAAGAGAGATTACTACTAGGTATACATGAGAGAAAAATGGAGTGGTAGAGAGAAGAAATAGAACAATTGTGGAGACTCCAAGGTCAATGCTAAATGAGAAGAAGCTACCCAACTACTTGTGAGGAGAGGTTGTATCTACAACCACATACTTGGTCAATAGACTACCATCAAAAGCATTGAATGGTATGACACCATATGAAGCATGGAATGGAAGAAGACCTAGTCTTGACCATTATAGAATCTTTGGGTTCATAGCATATGCACACATACCTTCACAAATCAGAGGCAAATCAGATCCTAAGGCAAAGAAATGCATCTTCGTTGGCTATAACCTTAATTAGAAAGGTTATAGGCTATAAAATACAAGCAACAAAGGCTTCATTGTAAGTAGAGATGTTGTGTTTGATGAAAACAAGTCTTGGTTTGAAGATGATTGTAGGATATCAAACTTCCCTATGACATAGAGGAAGACTTTCCAACATTATCAAAGAAGAATGAGCACATTATCAAGAAGAATGAGCATATACTTGAAGCATGAAGTGATTCTGATGATGATCAGAAGACTCCAAGAAGGGAAATCAATGCTTGGAACTCTAAAGCCAAAGCCAAACTAGAGGAGTTGAGAGATGTGGCATAATCATCTTAACAAACTATAATAAGATCTACTAGAGAGAAAAGGAAGCCAAAAAGTTATGGTATCCATTTTCTATGTTTTAACTTGGGATAGTCATATTGGAGTGTACTCACCCATTTGCTATGATTTACCTTGGGATATTTAGATTGAAGTGTGTAGTATCTAGATATCAAATTTCATTAAGTTTGGTTTAGTATATCATGGGATATGGGAATGAGAAACTGATTGTGTCTGCACATCTTCTATTTCTTGAAAAATTGGGGTGACCCCTAAGACTTGTTAGATTCATTTCTCTTTGTATGGTGTAGGTAAAATCATGAAATAACTTGCTTTAGTTATCTATTCACTCCAATTAGATGTGTGCAGAAGTTCTCTAGTCAATTCATACCAACTTCTAAGCTCTGTACATAACATTGAGACCTTCTTTTCCCAAAATATAAGGTTTCTCAAATTTCTTGCAAGTAAAAGTTATCTGTTTTGATGCAAAAAATTGAGAGTGATGTTCCAAAGGACTTGATGGTTCCATATGCACACTTGGGAAGCTAATAAAGTCCATTGAGCATCTATGTAGTTAGATTGGGTGGTGTAGAGCACGCTTCTTGCAACACCATTTCATCTTTAGAATCAACTCCTCATCTCCTCACAGTGGTATCAAAGCAACTAGTCAAAATGGGAGATGGACCTCCCTCATGCATAGACAAATTGGATTGAGTTCATTATTCAGCTTGATCACTCAAAGTGGAATCTTATCTTCAAGGGAGAAACCTCTATGGTTACATATCTGGAGATGAGATGATGCTAATCCTTAGAAGCAAAGGCCAACTAACACAGGAAGAACAAGAGAGGTTAAATACACAATGTTCAAAGGATGCTTTAGCAAGGTCATACGTTCTTAACTCTATCTTTGATTTTTTACTTCCACACATTAGGAGTTGCAAGACATCAGAGGAGACTCGGAATGCTCTTGAAGCATTCTGCTCATCAAGTACCAAGGCAAGGAAGAACCAACTGTGGATGAAATTCACCACACTCAATAAGATGTCCAAGCAGAATTGATTGATTTTGTCACCAAAATGGACATAATAGAACAACTAGGAAGCATTGGAGAATTCATAAAAGAAGAGCAAATAGTAAAGAAAGTGATCAGTGGAATAACGGTAGATGACAAATGGGAAGCTTTTAGCATAGCCATGGACCTCTACATGGACATGCAAGTTCCTGATTTCAACACCCTTATGGGACAATTGCTTACACATGAGGCAAAGCTTATGAAGAATGGAGACAACTCAAAAGGTAATCAATCCTCTTCTCTCTACAAAAATAAGAATACGAACAAAGACAACAAAGGCAAAGGTGAGAAATCTGGTGATGAAGGGAGCACCTCTCAAGAAAAATTTGTAGGTAGAGGTAGAGGCTCAAGAGAAGAGGTAGAGGAGGAAGAGAATGTAGGGGGGAAAGCTAAAGGCTCATCTCCATGTGCCATATGTGGTCTAACTAATCACATCACTAAGAATTGTTTCAGGCATCCTAGGAACCAAAGAAGACATAGGAGGCTATGGGAGATCAAGAGGTAGATTCAACAACTTCAATGGATACAATAACAACTACCAATGAGGATACAGAGGAAGGAGAGAACACAACAATCATGCAGATGACCAAACTCAAGAAGACTCACTACTCCTTATGAACATGACCATGAAAGAAGGTAAAGTAGATGAACATGTGTTCTATATAAACTCAAGTTGCTCAAATCATGTAGCAAGGAATGTAGCTCTACTCTCAGATTTGGAGGATCCAAGGAATAGACAGGAAGTCCAAATAGGAGATGACATAAGGCATCCAATTGAGAAGATAGGTAACTTGAAGACTCCAGATGGTAATACGAACCTCTTGAGCAGAGTATTGTATATGCCAACTATCACCAAGAATCTCATAAGTGTAGGAAAAATAGTTGAAAAAGGGATTGAAGGTCATATTCACAAAAAATGGAGCATTTGTTGAAGACCCACATCGAGGATTCAAGACAATAGAAAGAGGAGAAAAACCAGGTAGATTACTCACATTTGAACTTCAAGATACTAGGAACATTGCATTGTTCAAATATGGTAGCCAAACTCTCTCATAATTGGAAATTTGGCATACGAGATTAGCTCACATAGGTGAAAGAACTCTCAAGCAAATCAATAGGGATCAAAGTGTACTTGGTCTACCAAATATATCCAAACATCATATGATTTATAAATGTAGTGATGGTCAATTTGGTAAGTCACATAGACAACCCTTCACAAAGAAAGGCTACATGCATGGAGATCTATTGGAGCTAGTCCATACAAATGTATGGGGACCAAGCAAGGAGCCTTAAATTTCTAGATCCAGGTATTATGTATCATTCATTGATGATTGTACTACATGGACCATATTATACTTCATGAAGCATAAAAATGAATTTTTTTCATGTTTCAAGAAATGCATAGCTCTTGTAGAAAATCAAATAGGTAAAACTTTGAAGAGATTAAGGTTATATGGAGGGGGAGAATATTTTCCCCATGACTTTGATTCCTATCTCAAAAGAGAGGAATTAAAAGAGAGATTACTACTAGGTATATGCAAGAGAAAAATGGAGTGGCAGAGAGAAGAAATAGAACAATTGTGGAGAATCCAAGGTCAATGCTAAATGAGAAGAAGCTACCCAAGTACTTGTGGGCAGAGGTTGTATCTAACCACATACTTGATCAATAGACTACCATCAAAAGCATTGGATGTTATGACACCATATGAAGCATGGAATGGAAGAATACCTAGCCTTGACCATTGCAAAACCTTTGGGTGCACATCATATGCACACATACCTTCACAAATCAGAGGCAATTTAGATCCTAAAATAGAGAAATGCATCTTCGTTTTCTATAACCTTAATAAAAAGGTTATAGGTTATAAAATCCAAGCAACAAAGGCTTTATTGTAAGTAGAGATGTTCTATTTGATGAAAACGTTTGAAGATGATTGTAGGAAAATCAAACTTCCCTAATACAAAAATAACAACTACCAAGGAGGATACAGAGGAAGGAGAGACTACAAAAATTATGTAGAAGACCAAGCTCAAGAAGACTCACTTCTCTTGATGAACATGACCATGAAAGAAGGTAAAGCAGATGAACATGTGTTCTATATAAACTGAATTTGCTCAAATCATGTAGCAAGGAATGTAGCTCTACTCTCAGATTTGGAGGATCCAAGGAATAGACATGAAGTCCAAACGGGAGACTATATAAGGCACCCACTTGAGAAGATAGATAATGTAAAGACTCGAGATGGTAATATGAACCTATTGAGCACAGTATTGTATGTGCCAAATATCACCAAGAATCTCATAAGTGTAGGAAAAATAGTTGAGAAGGGATTGCAGGGCAGATTCATAAAAAATGGAGCATTTGTTGAAGACCCACAACAAGGATTCAAGAAGATAGCAATGGAGAAAAAGTAGGTAGATTACTCACATTTGAGCTTCAAGATACTAGGAACATTGCATTGTTCAATTATGGTAGCCAAACTCTGTTAGAATTGGAAATTTGGCATAAGAGATTAGCTCACATAGGTGAAAGAAATCTCAAGCAAATCAATAGGGATCAAAGTGTATTTGGTCTCCCAAATATATCCAAACAACATATGATTTATAAATGTAGCGCTTGTCAATTTGTTAAGTCACATAGAAAAACCTTCACAAAAAAATGCTATATACATGGAGATCTATTGAAGCTAGCCCATACAGATGTATGGGGACCAAGCAAGGAGCCTTCAATTTTTGGATCCATGTATTATGTATCATTCATTGATGATTGTAGTAGATGGACCATATTATACTTCATGAAGCATAAAAATGAAGTGTCTTCATGTTTCAAGAAATACCTAGCTCTTGTAGAAAATCAAATAGGTAAAAATCTGAAGAGACTAAGGTCACCTAGAGGGGGAGAATATTTCTCCCATGACTTTGATTTATATCTTCAAAAGAGAGGAATTAAAAGAGAGATTACTACTAGGTATACACCATAGTAAAATGCAATGCCAGAGAGAAGAAATAGAACAATTTTGGAGACCACAAGGTCAATGCTAAATGAGAAGAAGCTACCCAGCTACTTGTGGACAGAGATAGTATCTACAACCACATACTTGATCAATTGACTACCATCAAAAGCATTGGATGGTATGACACCATATGAAGCATGGAATGGAAGAAGAATTAGTTGTTGAAGGAGAGTCAAGCAAAAGGAAAAAATGAAGAAAACCAAGAAAGAAGCTTCACTAAACATAATATATCTGGAGACATATCTCTGCAAGAAGCCCCCTAGGGGCACACAACACCCATCTCTGCACAGAGCCCCGCAGGGGTATACAACAGTGGGAAGTACGCAACAGGCAAGGAGAGATCAAGGCCAACAATTATCAATGAAGAAGTGCAAGAAGATATCCGCCAGATCCAGAGCCCCAGGAAGGTGCTTCAACCTCTTGATCTTCGGGAGGTGCAGATCGAAGGCTAAAAATCCAGACCTTCATACCTTCCACTGGTTGCATGAGTGGCAGCCCGACTTAACATAGTGACCCAGATTCAAAGAGGCGATTGGAAAATTAGACTGCAAATTAATTGTAGTTTATTTCCAAGGGTTGCAAGCGGTGAAAAGAAAAGAACAGGCTAGAAAATAAATCAGGTCCCAGAGGATGTGAAAGAAGATTCAAGAACAGGGCCTTTAAAATGTAATGCCAGCCTGAAAAGGAGGCAAGGCCAACCAAGTGATGCATGCAGTGGAAAGAAGTAAACAAGTTGTAGACAAGAAGCAAAGCCTGTCAAGGGACGACAGAGACAAAGAGGGGGAGAGTGTTGCAGAGTAAAGAAGAGCAGAAATATAGAGAAAAAGAAGGGCCCCAAAAATTTTCGAGGCAGACACTTTATTTTTGTAACATAGTCACTTTGTAATATATTTTCCGATGTAAATGCACTAGAGGAGTCCTCTAGCTGCATACCCATAGATATTTGTATCATTACCTTGGTAAATTAGTAGGGAATTAGTTTTTTAGTCAATAAAGTGTCGGTATCTTGTGTGAAAGGACCATTTTCACAGCACAAGTATATAAGTCATTTTGTGACTCTTTGTAAAGACTTTTTGCCATTGTGAGAATGAAGAGCACAAAATTTCGAATTTGTGTCTTTCTCTGTATCTTCTTCCTTGTGAGCTTACATGCATGTATGTGACTTGAAAAGAGGCTTTGAAATGTTGCCTATCTATGGTAGTGCTTGTTTGTTGTTGGTAATGTGTGTGAGAAGTGCAAGAAGTGCTGAAGTGTAGGTAGGTCATTCCCGCGGATCAGTATTTTGCTCATAGGTTGAAGTAGAAGTGTCAGAATCAAGTGAAAAGGTGACCATTGGATGCGTCTTCTCGAGCTTTGAAATGAACCCGCTATTCTCTATATTTCGAGTTCGAAGCTGAAAGAAAAGCTCGATTTACTGTTGGCTGCTGCTCTAAGTGTTGCGACACCATAGCCAACCATGAAAGCTTGAACGTGATAGTTTATACTTGTTTCCACCTTGTTAGTTCACATTTGCATTGACCGTCATTTGAATGCATGTCCTCATACACTCGGCTAGGTTATGATACTTCTCGGATTGATAATTAAAGTGTGAATCCCCACTATCCCTGGAGCCAATAATTTATCTATCTCCTCCTTAATTTTTGCTGAATAAACATCATTATAGGTATATGGTCTTTGTTTGGAGGGATTGGATTCTATTGTCATAGGGATTCTATGAGCACAAATAGAAGCATCTACACCTTTTAAGCCCTTATAAGTCCATGCAAAGACATATCGATACTCTCTTATAAGTTGTATTAATTCCTATTCTTCCTCCAGTGAGACATCTTGTCCTATGAAAGTGCATCTTCTCCTTCTTCAATAGCTACTACAATCTTCTTGGTCTTCTCTTTATTGTCATATGCTATTCCTGGTTGCGCTTCTTGTTTTGGCATCTGAATAGCAATCTTTTTCTCCTCTACATCATACTTCTTGAAATGCTCAGGTACCTCGAATTGTCTTGAGGTGTGCTATCTTCTTTCTCTTTGTCTATGTTTGGTTCGTCTATTACTGGTTGTAGTGCATCTTGAGTCACATCTAGACTAGGTTCAATCTCTTCCTTCCTTTTCCTTTCTTCCTCAATAGGTTCCAGTTCCATTTCTATGCTCTCATAATCCATTCTTTTTCAATTACTTCTCCTTCATCTGCTTCTTAGAGAATGTCCATGTATAGATTTACATCATATCCTTCCTCATCTACGCACTCATTCATAGTTATTACTTCTTCATTTATGCATATGTCCAGGGTGTCTAAAATCTCCATCCAACCATGGGGTTCGAATTCTTCATCTAAGAATATTTGAGACATGCAGGCGGGATCTTCTACACATCTAGATGTTCCTTGTCCTGGTTGCCATCTTTGTCTCCTTTCTTCTTCCATTTTAATTGGCTATCTCTTCTACATTGTTCTTGGGATTGGAAGTAATGCCAACACTATCCTCACTCTTAACACTTCCTTGAGGTATTTTTAAGTCTTCTGCCAGATTATCCTCTAGATCGATACACTCCTTCATACATTCTTGTAAACTTTGGACTCTCTTCACATATACTAATGATCTCAATGACCCATTCACCAACCCTTCCAAGAATATTGAGACCATTTTATTTTGAGTGGGCCTTTCTTCTGCAGGACATCTATCCACATATTGCTTGAATCATCTCGTTGCTAACCTCACTGATTCCGTAGGTGACTGTTTGAAACTATGGATTAATGATGAAGAGTTGTTTTTCATTCGAGTCTTGGTGAATTCCTCAGTCAATTCCTGATATACTTGTTCCATGTTTTGAAAATTATTAGGATCTAAGGGTTGGAACCATGCTAAGGCCGTGTCTGTAAGGGTTAGGCCAAATGATTCATATTGGATCAAGAAGTCTTCTACTTGTTCAGCTCTCACCACTTGCTTGAATTCAACAATGTGATTATATGGCTCACCAGATTCATCGTAGTGGCTTCTCATGCATTTGGCAACTTGAATTGGTCTTAGTCTTCTTCCAGTGAAAACTCGTCGTCCTATTGGCAGTCTTGGCATTACAGTGAAAACTCTTTGTCCTATTGGTATGTCTGGATCTCTTCCTACTGGTGGTCTCTCAGGAACAGGAATCCTATTTCTTGGTTCTACATTTGCAGGGCATCGATAGTTGGGATTATCACCAGGCATAGCAAACTAGACTTGGGGTCTAATCGGAATGCTCTGTTGTTGTGTCTGCCCTAAATGCAGATAAGACGAATGTTGGTGAGTTCCTTGGGGATTTTGCAAAGTAGTAGCTTGATTCCTAGGTGGGAATATAGAAATGTTCTGATATTTCAGCCTATCTCTCTCCAATTCAGTCATGGGCCAATATCTTCTCTGATTCTTGTCCAAATACATAACATGAGAAGGGTTTTTGGGATCTTGTAACTCATAGATGGTGGCTGGGTTGTTCACTTCTTCCCATAATGAAGAGTTGGTTTTAAGTAAATGATCCATTCCGTTCACCATGTAGACATCCATTAAGGAGTCATCTTGGGGAATTAGGTCTCCTCTCCAAACCCTAATTACAATGGACTTCCCTCTAGGGGTTGACACCGGTTCTTCTTGTCCCTCTTCATTAAGGTTTTGGGCATTACCTTCTTCCCTTTGCTCGCTGATGCTTTCTGGATGCTCTATGACTGCATACAGAATCCCTCTTTTATCCATATAGAATCCACCCACGTACTTGATTGCTGCTCTAGGCATTATGTGAGCATCTCTAGCTTTCTTTAGCCTAGCCACTGATATGTTCAATCCATCTATGTAGATGGGTAGGTCATGTTGATTGGTGTTCACATATTCTAAGGAGGTTCTGTACTCTCACTCAATGATAGACATTAGGCCTGCTATTGGTACAGAGTTGTGCATGTCCTCTTAGGCCATAATGGTTTCTTCTTCAGACTCACTCGAGTTTTGGAATGATGGGAACGAATACTAGGCTCGGCTACACTTCCTATAGATGATACCACATTCCTTTGGCTTCCTAAGACTCTTTCCGATCTCAAGTTCATTCACTAATAGCTCTATCTGAGTCTAGACAGACCTTTGGCCACAAAGGCAATGGGATGGTTGCTATTGCACAACATGTCTTGAGATGGAAACTATGACACTTGCCATCTAAAAATCTAGCTCATCATCAAGGATCTTTGAGTACTCAGGCATGATGATCCCAAAAGTGTCAAGCAGAACTCTTGCTCTCATAAGACTTTTTTATGAGAGTGAGTTTCGTCTTTCTCTCTCTACTAGGATCCATAATACATGTACATATAAAAGAAAATGGGTTAGAAATCAATATATGTACGTACATATGTATGCATGTATATGTGTATGTAGGTGTATATGTGAGTGTGTGTGTATGTATGTATGCATGTAAGCATGTATGTATGCATATGCATGTGCATTATGTATGCAAATGTATGCATGTGTGTATGTGTGTGTATGCATGTAAGTATGTATGTATGCGTATGCATATGCATTATGTATGCATATATATGCATGTATGTGTATGTGTGTGTATGTGTCTCTATGTGTGTGTATGCATATATGTGTGTATGTTTCTATGTGTGTCTATGCATATATGTGTGTGTATGTGTCCATGTGTGTGTATGTGTGTGTGTATGTGTGTGTGTATGTGTGTGTGTCTATGTGTGTATGTGTGTGTCTATGTGTGTATATACGTGTGTATCTGTATATATGTGTCTATATGCATGTGTATGTTTGTGTGTCTAAATGTGTGTGTGTGTGTGTATAAGTGTGTATGTGTCTATGTGTGTGTGTATTTGTGTGTGTTTGTGTATTTGTGTGTGTGTATATATATGTGTGTGTGTGTATTTGTGTGTGTGTGTGTATGTGTATGTGTGTGTGTATATTTGTGTGCATGTATGTGTGTGTATGTGTGTGTGTATGCATGTGTATGTGTGTGTGTAAATCTGTGTGTATGTGTGTGTGTATGTGTGTGTATGTGTCTATGTGTGTGTATGTGTCTATGTGTGTGTACGCATGTAAGCATGTATGTATGCATATGCATGTACATTATGTATGCATGTGTGTGTATGTGTGTGTATGCATGTATGCATATGCATATGCATTATGTATGCATATGTATGCATGTATGTGTATGTGTGTTTATGCCTCTCTACATCTGTGAGTTTATGCATATATGTGTGTGTATGTGTGTGCGTATGTGTGTGTATGTGTGTGTATGTGTGTGTGTCTGTGTGTATGTGTATGTGTATGTGTATGTGTGTATGTGTGTGTATGTGTGTGTATACATGTAAGCATGTATGTATGCATATGCATGTGCATTATGTATGCATATGTATGCATGTGTGTGTATGTGTGTGTATGCATGTAAGTATGTATGTATGCATATGCATATGCATTATGTATGCATATGCATATGGATTATGTATGCATATGTATGCATGTATGTGTATGTGTATGTGTATGTGTATGTGTGTGTGTATGTCTCTCTACGTGTGTGTGTATGCATATATGTGTGTGTATGTGTCTATGTGTGTGTGTATGTGTGTGTATGTGTGTGTGTGTGTGTCTATGTGTGTATGTGTGTGTCTATGTGTGTATATATGTGTGTATCTATATATCTGTGTATGTATGCATGTGTATGTGTGTGTGTAAATGTGTGTGGATGCGTGTGTGTGTAAGTGTGTATGTGTCTATGTGTGTGTGTATATGTGTGTGTGTATATGTGTGTGTGTGTCTATGTGCATATGTGTGTGTATGTGTGTATGTGTGTATGTGTGTGTCTATGTGTGTGTCTATTTGTGTATATATGTGTGTGTATGCATTTGTATTTGTGTGTGTAAATTTGTGTGTATATGTGTGTGTGTATGTGTGTGTATGTGTGTGTATGTGTGTCTATGTGTCTATGTGTGTATGTGTGTGTATGTGTGTATGTGTGTATGTGTGTATGTGTGTATGTGTGTGTGCGTCTATGTATGTATGTGTGTGTGTCTATGTGTGTATGTGTGTGTCTATGTCTGTATATACGTGTGTATGTGTATATATGTGTGTGTATATATGTGTGTGTATGCATGTGTATGTGTGTGTGTAAATCTGTGTGTATGTGTGTGTATGTGTGTGTATGTGTGTGTATGTGTGTGTGAATGTGCATGTATGTGTCTATGTGTGTGTATCTATGTGTGTATGTGTGTGTCTATGTGTGCATATACGTGTGTATGTGTATATACATGTGTGCATGTGTATGTGTGTGGATGTGTGTGTGTGTGTGTATGTAAGTGTGTATGTCTATGAACGTATGTGTGTGTATGTGTGTGTGTCTGTGTGTATGTGTGTGTGTCTGTGTGTATGTGTGTGTGTCTGTGTGTATGTGTGTATATATATGTGTGTGTATGCATGTGTATGTGTGTGTGTGTAAATCTATGTATGTGTGTTTGTATGTGTGTTTGTATGTGTGTTTGTATGTGTGTTTGTATGTGTGTGTATGTGTCTATGTGTGTTTGTGTGTATGTGTGTGTGTTTATGTGTAAATGTGTGTGTGTCTATGTGTGTAAATGTGTGTGTATGTGTGTATGTGTGTGTATATGTGTTTATGTGCATATATATGTGTCTATGTATGTGTGTAAATTTGTGTATGTGTGTGTATGTGTCTATGTGTGTATATGTGTGTGTATCTATGAGTGTATGTGTGTGTCTATGTGTGTATGTGTGTGTGTGTGTGTGGCTATGTGTATATGTGTGTGTGTCTATGTGTGTATATGTGTGTATATGTGTGTGTATGCATGTGTACATGTGTGTGTAAATCTGTGTGTGTAAATCTGTGTGTAAATCTGTGTGTATGTGTGTGTGTGTCTGTGTGTGTCTTTGTGTGTGTGTGTCCATGTGTGTATGTGTGTGTCTATGTGTATGTGTGTGTGTGTGTCTATGTGTGTATGTGTGTGTCTATGTGTGTATGTGTCTATGTGTCTATGTGTCTATGCGTCTATGTGTCTATGTGTATATGTGTCTATGTGTCTATGTGTATATGTGTATATGTGTATATGTGTCTATGTGTCTATGTTTGTGTATGTGTGTATGTATGTGTATGTGTGTATGTGTGTGTATGTATCTATGTGTGTATGTGTGTGTATGTATCTATGTGTGCATATATGTGTGTGTATGCATGTGTATGTGTGTGTAAATCTGTGTATGTGTGTGTATGTGTGTGTATGTGTGTGTGTGTGTGTGTGTGTCTCTGTGTATATGTGTGTGTGTGTCTATGTGTGTATGTGTGTGTATATGCATGTGTACATGTGTGTGTAAATCCGTGTGTGTATGTGTGTGTGAGAGTAACTTTGTGCTTCCTTGAGGTTGTGTGCGCATGTAGCTCTCTCTCTCTCTCTCTCTCTCTCTCTCTCTCTCTCTCTCTCTCTCTCTCTCTCTCTCTCTCTCTCTCTCTCTCTCTCTCTCTCTCTCTCTCTCTCTCTCTCTCTCTCTCTCTCTCTCTCTCTCTCTCTCTATCCTCTCTCTCGCTCGCTCGCTCGCTCTCTCTCACGTCTCAATCCCAGCACAAATGTGTCGAAAGAAATCGATTCTTTTTTAACATTCTAGAGCATCGCTTATGCGACGCTCTGATGTCGTTTATGCAATTCTCCAGCATCGTATGCAGTTTGCCAACGTTGATAGGAGCATTGCTAAATAGTGACGCTCTTTGCGATGGGCATTTTGAGCGTCACATAAGTGATGCTCTGCATCGCTTATGCGACGGGTCCTCTTTTTTTTTTAATTAAAAAAAAAAATCATCGTTTATGTGATGTTGTCATCGCATAAGCGACAAACCCGCCTTTTTTCATTGGGGGGTGTCACTACGCCCCCTATTTCTAGTAGTGGTATTCTACAAAGCATTTCTCCATGCACTTAGAAGGGATCTCTAAAGAAGAATATGATCAATAAGGATGTAGCTAATACACTTGGCCATTACTTGCATATAGAAAGATGTTATGCTTGCATCCATTTAACTTTTTGCTTTATTGAAGAAAGAGTTGAAAAATTCATAGAGAAAGGGATTCATCTACCCAAAGTACAACAACATATTTTAAATTTGGAGAGGCTTCAAAGGGAAATGGTTCGATTTTACAAATCTACAATTCAAGGCCTATCCATGGCTATGATAATGAAATTCATGGTATTTTTATTAATATAATATTTGTTATTGGATGTAGATTTGTGGTTCCAAACTCAAGTTTATATTGCAGCTAGACAAATGTCAAATCATAAAGGGATGACATATGGAGAGATTTATAAGTCTACTAGATCTTTCAATAAGCATGTACTTAACTCAACTTTTAACATATTTTATTTTCACATGGAGCATTTTTCATGCATCGATATGGGTCATTGGAGATTTTCAATACCGAAAGAATGGAGAAGACACACTACAAAGCTATAGGTGTGTACTTCAAAAATCACATGATATGGTGGTGGTCCAATGCAATCAAAATATATGGAGGAGATGTTTAATTGGTTTTACCGCAATACACTCTCAAGAAAGTTTGTTGTGGAATGAGCTAGGGGAGTCACATTTGGCAAAAGTTGCGAGAAGGCTACAACACATGGACATTGCTAGTGAGAAATGGAATACATCATTAGGACCTCTACATCATGCTTAATAGCATGGTAAAAGACTACAAGAGGGTTCAACTTGGAAGTAAAGTGAATTCATTATATTCCATTATGTGGTAGATCATAGGATCAATACAATCTTGGTTTCAATGTGTTATTCTTTGTATTATTATATTCTGTATGTTTCTAAACTAGTTTCTAAACTATTTTTTGGAACCCGAGTATGAAAGTGTGAGGTTTAGGAGCAAGAAAGTTATATTTTGAGTTATTTTTGAAAAAGTCACTTTTTCCAAGTAAGTTCATGCACAGATTTTGGTTTAGGAGTCAAAACTAGTAGTTTTGATCCTAAAAGTGGTTGGGGGACCATTGAATGGTGATATGATGAGTTTTAAAACTTTCTAAGATTTTTGAATTTTTGGGTGCAGGTTGGTTATGAGATTCCTTTCTCTCTCTAAAAACAAAACCTAAACATAGGGGAATCCTCTCCCCTCTTCCCCCTACAACCTGGTAATTTATAGGCTATAGACTATGTCCACCACCCTCTTCTGATTGGTACATCACTAATCACTCCTTAATCCAAAAGGCCCATGCAACGATCTTTTTTTCCCTAATGGGGTACGAAAATTTGAGGTTTAGGAAAGAGAAACCTCTTTTTTTTGGGTTTTTTTTTTTAAGTCATTTTTTAGTTTCAAACTCGCATGGAATTTTTGTTTGAGGTCAAAATAAACACTTTTGACCCTAAAGAGTAATGGGGGATCCATTCTTAAGTGTTATGATGAGTTTCTTAACTTAAAAGGAAAATGATTTTTTGGGCCCAAGCTACTTATGAGATTCCCTCTCTCTCTCTCTCTAGAGGCAACTCATTAGATAAGGAAGAAGTTTTTGCCCTCTATCCCCTTCAAGCTAGTATTTTATAGGGTATAGATGATGGAGAGTGTTAATCTCCAAAAGAATAAGCTATCCTTGAAGTTAGAGCCCCTCTATATCAAGAATAACTTAAAACCTTTACCAATTTGGAGGATCGATGCTCAATTACCAAAATCTTGAACAAACTGTGAAGAGAGTAATTACTCAGAAAGTCTACTGCACATATCTTACTCATTGACTGATCAAATGTGTAAACTTTTTTACAAAACTTTGCATAATGTGTCGCCTATAGTTTGCGCACCCTGTCCAAGTTAAATCATCTCAAAAGACTCAGTAGATCTTGAGAAATGATCTAAACAATTCACCTATGTCGATAGTTCTTTACAGTCGACTTTGACACCTACAACTTCTAAAGCATGGTTCTTTCAAACTACAACCCGTTTATTCAAATGTTTTTAGCCATAGGTAGCTTACCTTCCAACTTAAAGAATGAGTGCTTGCTTGCTCAAGACTTTACACTGTGGAAGGAGAACTGACCAAAACATTAGCATCGAATTTTGCACCTCCTGTAACTTCACTTCTTCACATTTACACATGTGAATGTTCCTACACTCAATTCTCTCACCTGATCACAATTAGAATCTGAAAAATTGTACAGAGGTCAACTATAGACTTAGACTTGTACACAAGCATTTCACAAAAGATTAAACTCAGAAGGAGAATGCACAGAAATATCGGGCACAACTTTTCTTCATTTCTGAGAAGTTTTACATCTGAGTGATGAGAGAGTTATCCTACACTGCTAAAGTGTCTAATGTACTTTCTTTATGCTTCATAAATTGATCTTTTCTTCAAACTTTGATTTCAATCCTTCATCAAAACTTCAATTGGTGATTGACTTGCACCAACAGCTCCCCCTCAATCATCAATTGAGGTTTTCTCTATCTTCTTTATACTTGCCATGTCTTTGAATCTCTGTAGCTTTGGTCCATCCAAGCTTTTGGTTAGCATATCAACTATTTGATCTTTTGTTGAAGTATGTATAACTTCAATCTCTTTATCCATCACCTTCTCTCTTAGAAAGTGATACTGAATCTCAATGTGTTTAGTCCTGGCATGAAAAATAAGGTTAGCAGCTAGATACAATGAACTCATGTTATCTCCATGAATAGTGGGTGTACTCTGAGTGATGTCAAAACTCTTCGTAAGAGTCTTTAGCCAAATGACTTCCTTTGCAGCTTCACCCATACCTTTATATTCTGCTTCTGTAGATGATAAAGCAATTGTGTGTTGCTTCTTAGAACACCAAGAGATTAACTTATCTCCCACATAACACAAGTATCCATGTGTTGATCTCCTATCACCTGCCCAATCTATATCACTATATATCTTGATGTTTGTATCTGATGTAAAACCATAATACAAACCTTCTTTGAGTGTACCCTTAATGTACCTCAACACCCTTTGTCCTGCAATCCAATGTTCTTTCCTAGGACAATGCGTGAATTGAGACAACACTCCTACTGCATATGAAAAGTCAGGCGTAGTTAATGTAGCATAGATCATACTACCAACCAAACTTTGATATAGCTTCATGTCTTTGAATTCTTCTCCTCCATATCTGCTCAAATTGTGATTCACCTCCATTGGAGTAGGTGCTACCCTGCAATCTCCCATTTTAATTTTTTCCTACTTCTGTGGTGGTAATACTAAGCTCCTTGCCATTCAAAAGAACGGTCCAATGAGCCGCATTCATGAGTTCTACGGTGATATTACGAATAATACTCTCTGCAGCGGGATGAGCAGATGCTACATCCCACTGTAAGCGACAAAAGGTGTCGAGATGGCGAGGCTTCAAGAAGGCCTACATGTAGGGGGCTTAAAACGATTAGAGGGCATCGCAACTTCATTACTTGGATGGGGAAACACAATGATGATTACACATCATGGTGATGCGCATAATTGCCATGCAAACTCATGCAGATAGGGGTGACGAGACTATTATGATGAATGTGGAAGCTGGACAGAAAGGACGCAACTTGGAACCTTTGATAGGATTCTGTAGCCTGGTCAAACTTAGAGTTATAGAATAAAACTTAACTGTCCCACATCAAAAACAACGGTTCTAAGAAAATGATCGTGACTCTTGGCATGATGGATCTGAACTTCTTGTAGCAACAAAAAACTTTCCAATCTTTGTTCATCGAGAGGATGCAAAGCATTGAGGCGTGCAGATAAAGAATCAGTCAGCAATAACTTTTTGTCAATAGCCACACATAAATTGGGGATGACCAATTCCATTGGAGTAATAGCCTCAAGGCCATAAGCTAATTTGAACGGTGTGCATCCAGTAGAGACTTTATATGTAGCTTGAAAGGCCCAAAGGATGGAAGGGAGAATTTGATCCCAACGTTCAGGGAATTCCATAATCAGTTTCTTGAGCATCGTTAGTAAGGTTTTATTTATACACTCAGCCAATCCATTGGCACGCGGGTAATAAGGTGTACTAAATTTATGGATAATATCAAAAGTTTGAGTTAAGGCCCATATAAAAAAGTTGGCAAATTGTTTGCCTCGATCCAAAATGATTTCGAGAGGTAACTTAAACCTAGGAAAAAACATTGCGAGTCAGATATTTAGTAACAACCTGAGTTGTTGCAGATTGGACTACCTAGGACTCATCCCATCACGTAGCAAAATTATTAGGTGAGGATATATTTGTTATTAGTTGAAATGGATGGTGATGCGATGGGTCCAATAAAATCTAACCCCCATTTTTGGAAGGGTTCCAAAGGGGGGACTAGTTGGAGAGGAGAATGGAAATGATGCAAAGGTTGTCTGATACACTGACAGGCGTCACATTGCTTTACATAAGCATAAATATCGTGTTGCATGGTAGGCCACCACAAGCTACTTTGTAGGATCTTCGGATAGGTCAAGTCTACAAAAAATAGTCCACTGGATGGGGGAGAATGAGCCATAGCAACCATTGAAGGAACTGCTTTAGTGGAAATACATCAAAGCAGGACCCGAAAGGGTTAGCATAATACAATTGGCTAACAATAATACAAAATGACTATAGATGGCCAATTTGTGAACGAGCCATGTTAGATATTGAACTCGGTGGACACCTCGTAGTGAGAAAAACCATTAAAGTATCATAGTAGGAATCGACAATCGATAAAGCTGCTTGCGGTGAACTCAGTGTTGTAGTTGTATAAATAGCTGGAGAAGAGTCATCCACCCCGACTGGAGGTTCATCGAAATCTAACCGGGATAAAAAGTGTGCAATGCCATGTGCAGATCTTGGACGGTGTACCACATCATAATCGACTTTATGTAGAAGTAGTACCTAGTGAGTGCAGAGACCTCTTAGATGTTGCCGAACTAGATAGACTAGAAAAGAATGATCCACGTGAATGATGAACTTACGGCCTAGTAGATAATGCCAATACTTTTTAATGGAGTATATCAATCCCAAACACTCCCGCTCAGTTACAGAATAGTTGCATTCTGTTGAAGCAAGACCTATCTATTCCCTCCTTAACCTGTTGAGCATAGTTAGGATTCATGCGGTAACTCTATTGCTTGACTGGTTGAGCATCCGATTTTAAGACAACCCAATGCTGGTAAGTTCGAGGATCTAAGCCCTTCATGTCTCTATAGTCCCAAGCAAAGACATCTATAAATTCTTTTAATAAGTTTAACACATCCTCCTAAAAAGTAGGAGTCAAGCCATCTTTGGTTTTAATCGAATGTGGATTGGCTTCATCACGCAAGTGGCAAGTCACTAATTGGTCTTTCAGAACATAAAATAGTCGTGTTGTACAGGGATCATCTGCATATTGGAATAGATGATTGATATCCATAGTGTCCAAAAGGTCCTCAGTTTCACTAACAACATCATCCACAAGTGGTACTACACAGGTCGCTAGAGACCATTGGTTCAGCACCTGTTGTAAATCTAACATTCTTAGGGAAATCAAATCTTGGTTGGCAGTCAAAAAGGCTTCTTCTTCATCATTGGACAAGTCGTCTAACATATGCAAAGGTTTTGCTACATAGTCGTGCATGAATCTCACAGGGTTTCATATCATCTAAACGAACCACATATTTATGGTGGTTACATTTAAAGATAAGTTTGTGTGAAGACGAGTCTTACGAAACTCTGGCTTGCTTAAGCCAAGGCCGACCGAATGGTAAACTATAATCCAAGCTTGATTCTGGTAGGTCCATAACAATGAAAGTCATTTTAAATACTGCAACTTGTAATGTGATAGGGATATTACATATTAGTCCTACTAGACGGACTGCGACTGATCAGCCATGCGTACAAAAAAGTTAACCGGTTCAATGTGAGTCCAACCTAGCTTTTTGCAAATTGCCGCACTGGCCATATTAACTCTGAACCCACCATCAATAAGGACCTACAAGATTTTATGATTTTTAAGCCAAATAGTAATTACGGGGACTACGTGATCAACCGTGGAATTAGACTCCAAATTAATGGTAGTTGTGGCTAGTGCCCGAGTTGAACTTCAATCAATTTCTTGCTCGAACTGTTGTCAAATGCCAAGAACTAAGGTTACTAGTTATCCCAATGGAATGGTAATCAGACTCTTAGCTAAAATATCCCACGCTACAATGGGATTGGGCGATTTCAGTGCAGCTTTCCGTGAGGCCATTGGCTATACTGGTACCAGTTCTGATGCAGACTTTGCTGGCTGCTCATCTTTTTGTCATGTCACAGGTATGGGATCAAGGAAAAATTATCGTTCCTTTGAGCCCACTTGGATGCTTTAACAAATGTTTGTTGTTGCTCCTTTAAACCTGGCTCGAACAATTCTATAGCTGGATGGAGTGTTTTGCCTGATCGGGTCTACACTGCTATTGTTTGAGTATCTGTTGCTGTAATGTAGACCATATTCACCATCGGACTTTGCCTATCCTTTTTTTGTTTGTCATATTCATGAACTTCCTTACAATAATGATGCATGTGGCCTACTTTCTCGTAGAAATGACATATAGCTAGAGATAGAGCCTTACTGCTACTCGTTTGTCCTTGGTTCCACCGAGGTTGACCAAAATTTCCTGTCCGAGGTATCGTGTAATTGGTGTAAGCTAGATATGCTACATTTCATAAATGGGGTGGTACATAACTTATAGCTAGTTCTCCCTATTCTTGAAGAACTGCATTAACGGCCATCCTATTTTGTGTTTTTGCATTGTACGGATAGGTATCTGTTGAAAAATCCCCTTAGTTTGCTCATTGCAACAAAACCTATCAAACAATTAAAATCTACATCGCACATCTTTGCCTAAACCAAACAGCTCCTCCCTTCATCATCGTCACTTGCCTTGTATTGTTCTTGAACATTGTTTCTTCACCTTTATTTTTTTCACCAACTACACTTTTTGCCACCTTATGGATGTTTTACATTTTATGATCCTCCAACAACATTTACTTTCTTTTTCACTTAAGGCATCGCCTCTACTTCCTTTTTTATCCAATATCAACATTCCTCTTAAAGGGGCCTCGTATCACTGGCTAATCACAACTTCCTTACACAGGAAACCAAACTATTTCAGGCACTGATAACTTACAATTAACAACTTCAATTCACATTATCAGAGACCAGTAAACCGCAAGTCAGTGAGCTAATGACAAATTCATATCAGCCACTAATATTTTTCTTCCGTTTATGACTTTAATTTACATTACAAACATATGATATAAAAGTCCACAATTCAATAGAGGATTACAAAGTCCTTCAATGGTCTCATCCTCAGGGTGGAGCCACTAGATAATCTTCTGCCCATTACCTTCTGATACAGTGCCTTGAGAATGCTAAAGCCTAGGTCAAGGGAGTGCTGGTCCGGGAGGTTGTTCCATTGCTTTGAAGCAAAATTTACCATAGAGGCTCTCCTGTTTTCACATTCCAATATTACATCAAGCATCCCACTGATTCTCGCGTTGAAGCTTATTGTCAAGGAAGTGGGGACTGCTTATTGAGAGCAACACTTTGAAATTCCCTCCAAACTTATAACAAGAAAAATAAATGAGCCACATCTTCTTTGACCCTCTTACACCTAGCACATCAAGGGTTGCCTGCCTTGGCATTGGTCTATACTTCTATTTGGATAATAAAACACATGATCATTAGGCTCTTGCCTCTATTAATGGATGCCACAGGTTTGAACTTTCAAGTTCCACCTCTTTCTATCCTAAGAAATGTCCTTACTATCTATAGAGAATCTTGGATACAGTAATTATCTCAAAAATAGACAGTTATGACATATAATGGGATAGAAAGAGGTAGAACTTGAACTTCCAAACCTGTAACGACCATGATTCAGAAGCATCATCAGGCTGGATCTAAGCAGCAGACTCTTTGCATACATATTCCTAAGCCACACCCGAACCTCCACCAATATATGTGTTTCTCAAATTCACTGCAGTTGGCATGAATCATGTGCCTCGTAACTGCATCAGCTGCAGACCCACACAACTACAGAAACACTACAATTCGAACAGTTGGCAGCTTATATTTTACTCATCTATGCTTTGAACTGTTTGAATGCTCCAATTCAAAGTGTGCATAAAATCATCTTAGACATACTTTTGCACAATGGACACTTCTATAAATGAAGAAGAACATGAAAAACAACAAAGGAATATCAAACTTGTGTTGTACCCCACCAACTGATTCAGACTAATGGAGAACTCTCAATCAATGTCCACAGAACAACGAGCCACACCATATACAACCACATAGTAAATACAGGCATAACTGTAAATAAGCATCAATATATCCCGGCCCCATTGTTCAGTAGCGATTAAAAAACATAATGGTTATCTGAAAGAATGTCACAAGAGTAAAGAAAGAAAAAAGGGAGAAAATATAAAATAATTACTTTTAGAGGTTGAAGAAGGCACGTCCAATATTTGAGTGGAAGACATGAAAATAAGGAAAGACTTGAGTTTGCACCAAGATAATGGTTACCAACATTTAGAATTATTTTTCAGAAAAAAAGTACGCCAGCAAAGTAGTCAAGATGTGAAAAGTTCTGAAAGTTTATGCAGGGAGTGATACCCATGTTGCTGAAACCACATGGATCAGAGTGCCTTTGTCCGAGTAGAATCGGGAAAAAAAATTAAAGCATTTCAAAGATCTTTTCAACCCCTGTGGCTGTTGCAAAAAAGAGAAAATGGCCATTATGAGCAGAGGATCTACCATCTATTCAAAGGCTCCCACACAAAGGATCTTCCGCAAAAAGGTAAATGATAAGTCTTGTTCAATTTGTATGTAAGGGGATATTTTGAGACTTTGAGTCTTAATGATTATAATTTATGAAAAGGAGGACAGTGGGAATTTGTTGCAAAAACCAAGCAACTACCTTGCAAATGCAAGTCACGGACATATACTACGGGGGGCCCAATCGAATTAAGGCCCATGTCTTAGGTCTCAAAGGCTTTGGTGTTAACAAGTGCCCATGTGCACCCACTGATGCAAGCGATGCATGCAAAAAATTGCATGCCAAAGTGAGGGGAGAAAGTAGTAGTGTGCCTAGTACTAATGAACATGATATGTTTGTCTCAATGATGGAAAGGCGTGATGTACAACAAAATGTGGTATGCCATGCATCACATTGTGAATATGATTGAGAAGAGTATGCAACATGGATCAGCTCCTAAAAGACAAAGAGAAGGCAAAGGGTTGAGTCTCAAGCAAGAGATGAAGCTACGAAAACATTGCATAGATTCTTTTTTGCGAAGAAAATCCCCTTTTGGAAAGTAAAGAGTCCATATTATTTTGAGATGGTCAATGCAATTGGATGGGCATATCCTTCTTTTAAGCCTCCTTCATATGATCATTTGCACATTAAGCAATTACAGATTTAAGTTAGATCCTTCAAAAATGAACTTGCAAGAGTTCGAGAAAAATGAAAAGTTTGTGGATGTATCATTGCATGTGATGGTTGGTTTAACAGTAGAAGTAGACCAATCATCAATGACATGGCTTATTGCATTTATGGCACCGTGTTCTTGAGATCTGTAGATACTTCTTGTGAGTACAAATCAGGAGAATACATATTTAGCATGTTGAAAGATGCTATGTTAGATGTAAGTCCTGAAAATGTTGTCCAAGTATGCATGGATAATGCCACAAATTGCATAAAGGTTGGTGGTTTGGTGGAGATTGAATGGCCCCATATATTATTTACTCATGGCTAATGCCATTGTCTTGATTTGCTTTTGAAGGCACTGTGAACATTGCATGGATGAAGTCAGTGTTGGAAGATGCACAAGAAGTTTGTTATATTTGTGAATTCTAAACCTACTACTCTTGCTTTATTTAGAAAATTATGAGGCAAGGATTTGGTAAAGCTTGCACCCACACACTTTGCATACATGTTTATCATGCTCTCCAATATGCTTGATGAGAGGGTGTAAAATGGCTTGCAATCAATAATGGTAAGCATGGAGTACACTAAATGGCTCATACTCACAAAGTAGCATGTGTCCAATGTTATTCTAAGTGCAAAAATAGTAGCAATTTGTGCTCCAATATTGAAAGTCTTGAATTTGGCAGATAGAGAAGGTGCCACCATAGGCCTCATTTATGAGCTTAGGAATAAAATGGAGGAAGAGGTATCAAAGCTGAATGTAAGTATTCCTTTAAGGCTTGATGAGATAAAAACTTTATGCAATAGATGGAATACGATGCACTCCCCATTCCATGTTGCTTCATATGTACTACTTCATCCTATTTGGAGGGAGAAATGAATTGATAGTGATGGAGAGGTTCGTGATGGGTGGATGGATGTTCTATACAAATATACAAATGGAGATCTCAAGAAGCAAGGTCTTCCTTTTGATGAGTTGGACATACATAAAATATGTTCAAATACATTTTCTTGTCCAATTACAATGGATCTCAATAGAATGCAACATCCCATCAAATGTTGGGAAACATTTAGGGCAAACATGCACAGTTTTCAAAAGCTTGCCATATGTGTGCTCTCACAAACAACATATGCTTCTCCTTGTGAGAGAAATTGGAGTACATTTTCATTGATTCAGACAAAAAAAAAGGCTTCTTTCAAAAAATGTAGAAAAATGGGCTTACATACATACAAATCTATGTCTCGCATCCAAAATTAAAGAAGGAAGATTTGTAAAATTGAAAGTTACATTAGATATATGATTGAGAAAGAGAAAGATGATGATAGACTTGAAACTACAAGAGACCATTGAGGACCAAGGATCTTTGAAGAAAGAATGCTCTCTTCCACATCACATACACATGCAAAAGAGGGTTCTAATATTGCAATAGAGAACCCTAGACATGATGATGATGATGATGATGATGTGAAGGAAGATGATGGCTGATCATACATAATTATGTGCATGTTTTGACATGACTTTGATCTCATATTTGTAGACTTTTGATCTTTCACGATATCATGTATGAGTTCACTATCTAATTTTAGCTTCATATATACTAGAATGAATCCAAGCAAACCCCAAATTCACCTCACCCTCCACCACAAGACAATATAGCATATCGTTTCCATTATGCATAGTAGACACTCAATACTATGACATCCCCACTAATGTCATATGTGCCTAATGGTGGGTGTAGAAGTAAGAATGAATGCATGCTCACACACACATCCCACAATGCACACACACCACGAGCTTGAACTCACAAGACGCTTTGCGAACTACATTTCTATCACTTCCAAAGGTCAAAGGCATACTCTTTGTGTTTATTGAATTTAAGCTTAATTGTCATTGAGTTATGCTTCTAATCTCATTTTTAGTTATCTGCAATAATTTTTGTAAACTTTTTTGGAAAAAACAAAATCACATCCAATACTATCCAAAACATTTTTTCGGTCTTGTTTCAAGCTTCCCAACCCATCCAAGTCCGAAGTCCGATTCTTGTCTAAATCAAGAGTGGGTAGAGGCAAGGCAATCACCTTGACATGGCTTCCAAAGTTTTGTTTTTGCCGTGTGACAGATGTCTAAACATGGTGGTGTCTACATCTCCAAACATGGTGGTGATCCCTTGAAGAAAACCCTCTCATGAAGTACTCCCATGTTCCTTTCCAAGATTGGGGTGAACCATGATAATGTTTGACCGCGGAGCAGGATTCCAAAAATACCAACCTTGAATGCCTTATCTGGGTATCTATCAAGCCGCATGCAGATATACAATTTAACTTGCTGCAAGAATCCTCGAAACTTCATAAGATCACCATCAAACTTTCTTGGCATGCAAATCTTGGGTTCCCTCATGAAGGATGACATAGGGCATTGATTACTTCAACACTTCCTTGATTTGCTTGAAGATTTCCGATTTGTTCTTCTAACTCTTGAATTAGTGCCCCTACATGCACGATGTCAGAGAGAAGAGGGGATTTCATCCAGACAATGAGATGTCCCATCTTGACTTGTGTAGGTGTCGATAAGTTAGGTCCTTGACTTGTTTCTTGAGATTCTGAAACGATGCCACAATCTGTTCAACTGTGTTCTCCATGATGCATGGACTCGAATAGAAGTTGGTCTTGCTAAAATGTCAAGAGAGCACTAGATTATGCTCTGACTAAATTGAACAAGATTTCCGAATTGTACTTCTAATTATGAGATCACCCATGCAAGGAAATAATACAAGAATATAGAATTGTTAAAAGAAGTCCCACAACTGGAGGCTGATAGGTATGGATAACAAGACTAGACAGGATACACAAGATCCCCACAAACGGGGATCGTAGATATGAAACAAGATATCTTGAATTACAAGAACTCCCTCAAGGGAGATGAACTAGATACAAGAAATAATTCGACAAGATCTTGTACCACAAGATTACACGAGGATAGGACTACATGTCCAGAAACTAGACTAAACAAGGCTAGAACAAGGAACAAGACAAGAATTAGAATTGGAACTTGGAAAGTAGTTACTTGGAGATTGCAATTCATTGAGCTCCCAAGATGGAGAGACCAAGGATATACATGGCCAAGACCTCCTTATATAGGTGTTCAGAGGCAGTTTATCAAGAGTCAATATGAATTGATAATGTCATCGATGATGTCCACAATCTCAAACAAGATCTCTGGATGTTAGAATCAAGCATGTAGAAAGTCGATCTTAGGGTTTTGACACATTTCGGATGCAATGGTGGCATTAGTTTCTCCAAATTATGAACCAATCATGAGATATAACAAGTCACATAAAATCTAAGGTTCAAGACAGTTTCTTTTGTGTCCATGACACTTATCTTTGTTCATTCACTTAGTAATACACTAAGTGTTGTGCTCCAAGATTCTTCCTCTTTCTGTTGTTTGCATGCTTCCGTAGTCCTCAAACTCCATCATATTTTTCGTCCATAACTCTTATCAACCATGATGGCCTTGAGTGGGAGATTGTTACTATTAGTGTCCATGTGAAAAAGCCAAATGGTTGTCTAACACTTTTGTATCTGTATGTTCTAATAAAACACGTTGTCATATGCACATTGTATTGAGAATCGAGACCGCCTATTGTACAACCTACACATCTAAGAACTTTGCTCCAGGTCCTTGATTTCTACAAGTTCTTTTTCCTTTTTTAGGTGGTCTATGTGGAAAGATACAGAGAGCATCTGTGTCATTGTCCAAAAGGATAATGAATGCTAAGAGAAGCCAAGAAGCTTCCAAAAAAATTGTAAACCATGGATTCCTTCCAAGGCTCTCAGATGCAAATAACATAACATTCCTTGTAGAGAAGAGACTCTTTCAATAAACAACAGACTCATTCTCAAGCCCTCCAATACGCAAGAACATAAGCCCACTTCCTTCCCTTCTCCCTTATGTAGCAACTCCCATATGGATCAAAGTTGGTTGTCTCATTCTAGCACTCTTGGGGTGAGGTTGAAGAAAATTTCACTATTCAAAAGGATAGGAAATTATCAACTCAAATTAAACCAAGAAATCCCTTCTAGCTACTAACAAAATCAAATTTAAAAAATAAAATGGAGGTTAATGAAGTGAGGAACCTATTCAAGGCTTGCTTCGAATTCTCAATCAACTCATGAAAAAAAATCATACTAATTGGGTTCACCCAAAGGATATGGATGACTTCTCAATGTTCTCGACCTCTTATAGATTATGGACGAAATATTAGACTCTATATCGAGAGAGATGGCAAGATACCCTAAGGATATGAATGAATTTTCGATGTTCTCAACCTCTTATTGATGTTATGGACCAAAGATTAGACTATTGAGAGAGAGATGGCAAGATGGAGAAGAGCTAAAACTTTTCTACCTCCCTATCAACATGGGGAGGAGGGGGGAAGGAGACAGAACAGGGAAGGGAAGGAAAGTTATCTTTGAACAAGAAAGAACAAGTAAGAAGCCATCTTAACACTTCAAATAAGTTGACATTCAATTCAAGACTAAGTCAACATGCGATCCCAAAACAAGAGAGAAAAAAGTTAGAAGATATCCTAACACTATGACTTAGCGTACCATCCCAATGCCTCAAAAGGTGAAAGCATAACTATCAAAGATAAGATGGTACATGAAGTTTCATATTCTTAGGCCTCCATTAATATGGGGCATGAAGATTTAGATTCTTCAACAACTATTGATAGAAAATAAGTTTTTTATGCTTTTTTCGCATGCCATTCACAATAGCATTCTAGCCAATGCAAGTACAACCACAATTAAAGCCTCCTTATTGTAGTGATGTAACATAAACTCAAAGACTTTAGCCATCTCTTCTACTCGATACCAATAAAGTCTCAAAATCTAGAGAACCCTAAGAAAGACAATCATGAGGCAATAAGCCACTACTTCGGAGCTAAACTAGTTGTTCTACACAACTCTCAAACGTAATCCAAAAAGAAGCACTCTAGAAGGCAATAATGAACTTCGGGAAAAGTCCAATAATACCCTTTCCAAGGATCATTGTCATCCTCTACCAAAGGATTAATAGATTCAAGGGTAAGCGTTTTGCCTTCGAATCATCGAAGACTTTGTTACATGAGAAAGGCAACATGAAGATAGAATGAATTCCCCCTTCATGGGATGAGAGATGCATTGGTATCTTTAATATTTTACTCCTTTTGTGCTTAGCAAGCTTTGTAAATCAATAGTGATGCCCCACCTAGGGGGCTTACATAAGTTGGCTAGACAATCGATCACCATCACCTTTACATTTTGCAACTACATGGCTACTAGCTAGTCAAGCTTATACGAACCTCAAGGTTAAGTGAGCCAATGCAAGAATAATACCTTGGTCACCTCATAGGAAAACTACACAACACTAAAGATAATCAAAATTCAACTCTAAGAAGTGGTATGAAAGCCAAAGTGCTATTGTCAAGTTCATCTATCCTACAAGGACTTGGATACAAGTTATAGCCTTCAAATAAAATTCTAGATTCGACCCCCCTCCTATTTTATGAAACTTAGAGAATGTCTCCATACCAAAAATCCTAGATATAACTTAAAGCTTTGCAACTGCATCCAAACGAGCTCTGATGTCTCTACATAACTCAAAGCTCACAAAAGAGCCAATCAACTATAAGTTTGGCTCAAGAGGGAGAATATTTGGGGAAATGTATGATTCAATAGTTCTGGCTCATTATAAGGCTTTCATAAGTTGGCTAGACAATAAATCATCATCACTTTATAGTTTTAAATACTAAATGTCTAATCTAGCTTATGGGAACCTCATGGTTAAGTAAGCCCATGCAAGAGTGATTACCTCGTAAGATGGGAACCTCATGGTTAAGTAAGCCCATGCAAGAGTGATTACCTCATGGTTAAGTAAGCCCATGCAAGAGTGATTACCTCAAAGATCCCATCTTACGAAATCTATTTCCCACCAAAGATCTTACAATATCCAACGTTCACATATTATCTGTAAATATTTTTTCATGGAAATAAAAGAGTTTCAACATGTTTGAACTAGCAATGAACTTAAGGACCATGAATTGTCACATTATAAAGAACTTGATTACTTCACAAACAGCCCAAGAATCTTAAGATCTTCCAAGCCATCAAAGTTGTATTGACTAAAACAATAGGAAACTTTAGACTCATTTACACAAAAGCAAATAATTGAGACCAACAAATGAGACAGCTTCGTAAAAGAAAAGCATTGAATCAAACAACAATGCATCTAAAACTTAAGCCCTCTCTTAACTTGATACAGATTTAATTGTTTTCACATTATATGGTCATTATGACCAAGAATCAACCATGACAAGGTTCAAGATTTGCTTGGAAATCAGAACCCCAACTAACCAAGTAACAAGTGTGAATCACGGACTGTGTAATGATTCTGATCAGCTTGCAATTCTCTTCTGACCTGTTCCATAAAGCTGCTGTTAATATATTGACTACACCAAGCACAGCAAAGAAACTAACTCATGCAATGCAAATACTATGATAAAGACCATAGAAATGACAATATACGAACCTCTTCAAGAGCCCACAATAATATTGTTGATAGGAATAAAGATAAGCTTTACAAAGAAGCCCACAAAACCCATTACGACAAATCCAATTGCTGTTCTGAAGGCAACCTTTGTGAATTCTGCATATATCACAATGACATACATGCCAAACAAGTCAAGTTCCTCCACAGCATAAAAGGGATCCTATTCTACAGTTTTAAAAAGCATGAAATAAGCTGAATACATGTATCAACTGTAAATTGTGGTTGTCACAAATAAAGCAATGAATTTTCGCAGTAGAAAAAGCTTATTTGTTTCTATCACAATCCCATTGACAGAGCTGCATGAAGCGTCCTCAGTTTCTTGCATCTTTGTCGACTAGATTATTTTGCTACTACAGAAACAGCTTGGAAATTTCCTTTTCAAGGGGCAGCCCACACCTATATGCCATGTCATCATTCAGTCTTCAATTAAGGATTCTATGATCCATGACTTTCAACAATCAAGCAGGCAACTCGACCAGCAAACCTCCTAATAGTAACAATTTGAGCGTTATGGCATATGTGATGGATGATCCCAGTTCTGTGACATACGAAGGCAGCTTAAACTAGCTAATTTCAATTGTTGCAGCTGAGAATACCAGTTGCCTTTCACGAGATTGGAAAACTGCATTTCCAGCAGTTTTGCTTTCATGCACATTTCCAGTTTCAAAACGTTTCCTACAACATGTTACATAAAGTCCTTATATAACTTTTAACATAACATCAATCAAGCATCCGTGACAGAAAAATTGAATCCTCAGATAATTCTGTCTTAGGCCAACTTTAGTTTCGTAAAGAAAAAAAAAAATATCTACCACATTAATGCAGCATTCATTTTGGCGACGCCTCAAATTCAGCTTGCATCGCAACTATTGCATACACAGGACGTGGACTAGTGCATACCCCAGCCACTGCCTAGATCTACGGATTACTCTAGCAACGCATGGAGATACATGATAGGCCACAAATTCGAGTAAGAGATTAACATCATAATATCCTAGCTTTGGTTCACTGATCGCATCTTCTCTCGTGGGATGAGATGAGCACAACTAGACGCAGCTTTACGAGATTAGACTGGAAAAGCGCTTACATACTTTAATCGGCCAGAAATTCTGGCACAAAGATAATATCTAGGCTTTCATCTCTCTCTCTCTGCGAGTGTGTGTGTGCGACGCATACATTCCTGATCTGCGAGAAACCCAGATTACCTTTTCGATCTGGCTTGTGACACCGCTTGACTAGGCGAACACTATCCTTCGCGAATTCCTTAATCGGGGAAATCATTCCTTCGACTGCGTCCATGTCTCTCTGAGTCTCACACACAATGCAGTCTCACACACAATGCAGAAGCTATCCCTCTCTCGATCTCTCTCTCTCACAAAGGTCATTTATTAACCTTACTAGACATAGTCGGAGGTTAATCTTTTAATAGCAAACGCAGGAGAGGTGGAATGATTATGTCAAGTACACGACCTTTTTTTTTATTTTATTTTTTTTCTTTTTTCTTTTATTTTATTTCTGTATTAATATGATTAATAGAGAGAACAATTGTACAAGTGAACGAGCTTACAGTCATGGGACTTCTTCTATTCCACAAAGGAGAAGTTGTTTATAGTTTTCTAGAGAACATTACAAAAAAAGTTGATAAGCTCTTTGTCTCCCTCATGCAAGGCCCACTAGCTTTTAATCTTGTTGCTCTCGCGGAAAAACACTTCACGATGTCTAAAAGGTGGGGGCTTCTTACAATTGGAATTTTTTTTGCTTAAAAGGAAAAGATATTTTTTGATCGTCCATTCTTTAGGAGGACTACCAAAGTTGATAGCACACCTCTCGTTACAAATCTTCCATAAGGTCTTGCCTCTTATAGCATTCCACAATGTTGAGGAACAGTCGATTGCTTCTCCCAATAACGCTTACTTCTAGTTGATTTGTCCCTATAATAACATGATTCTCCCAAGGGCCCGCCAAAGCGACATTGACTTGGGGCAAGAAAAGAAGAGGTGTCTCAAGTCCTCATTGCCATGAAGGCATCGTTTACACCACAGAGGGGCTCTGCAAATTTTGTTAGCTTTTACATTCGTCCAAATACCATGATGGAGGATTTACCACATAAGAAGTGATTTTTTTATCTCGATGATGAGATGCAGGATTGGAACTTAAAATCCCACCTAAAACTCGACCAGTCTAGACACCATCTCCTATTAAACGTGACATGAAAGTCCACATTCTTCTTGAATCTCATAATTTTACCCAAATTGTTTTTGTTGTGCAATCTAAGACCCTTAAGGTGAGGGGAGTCATGCCCAATAAGGAGGTGAGTCCTCAAGCACTCGGAGGCATTGAATTTCCTCTAGAACATGCACCACTCCTCATAGTCCACTCTCCTAGCTCGGTCAATGTCCTCAAATCTGATCCATTGGTGTTTCCACAAACAGAAACCTTTATTCCAAAGCTTCCTAGCTTTTTGGAGGTTCCAAGACTCAACACCTTTGATGCCCTTTATTGGGAACAAGATCGAACCATTTTGTCTAATACTGGTTGCCCACTTCCGATCTTCATTGAACTTGACAAACTATTTCACCTTGTCCCATCTCTTCCACAGAGAGAAAACTAACTCGAGCATCTAGGAGTCACTAGATAGGAGGAGAACAAAAGATTGAGAAGATCAAGATCCTTCCACCCTGGAAGACCCACCAAGCTAAGAGCGTTCTTGTTTCTAAAAATCAATTTGGCCGAGGAGGCATCCCTCTTGCTCCATGCTTTAATTAACCATTTGATCACCAACTTATTGGCCATTTCTTCAATGTCTAGTATGCCCAAACCACCTTGATCTTTTCAACTTATGCAAGTCCCCCATTTAATTTTGGGGATCCCCCTTCTGTTGAGGTCACCCATCTAGAGAAACTTTTGCAAGAGACTTACAATTATGACCACCAAGCGGTAGAGAGATGACTCTCCTCCTAGCCATATGTCTCTATATATAGCTCTCTCCAAGGGAATGCCTACTTGGGTATGTGGATTCTAACCATCCATGTGTCGGCCATATAACTGCATGTGCACCGTGTCCCAATTAACTAGAGTTAACTCAAGTGGATGCTTCTAGAAGGTTCTAGATCTCTTTTGGGCAAAACTCACTCCCCATGTTCCTCATCAGGGTTGAACCCAAGATATCCTCCTTCACACCCTTGAGACTTATTCACTTTAGCTAAGTGGATTACTTGTTTACAAGAGCACATGATTTACTTTATTATAGTTTATGTAGATGCTTTCCAATTTGACAATCTCTTGGTCCTTTGGTCTCCAACAAGAGAGAAAGTAAATAATCAAAGAAAGAAGGAATATATTAACCACCATAGCTCACCCTACCAGGTTGATCTGCATACCTTTCCAATATGCCAACTTGTTATCGAGCTTAAAAAGAGCCCAGCCCCCTCGTTCACTCATCGACATGTCAAATCCCATTGGAATACCTAACATGTAGAAGATTTTTTCCCTAAGGATCAACTAGCAGCAACAGTCAACCAAAATTTGAGGTGGATGCCAAATAATAGCCTTGAAAGCAGTTTTGGAGTGAGCTTGAAGCCTCGCAAAACATATCTAGGCAACACCAAAAGGTATCAATGCAAGCCGGATTGCTATGCACAAAGGTGTTTGTGTCATCAGTAAAGAGTCTCATAATCATCTGGTCTTGATTGATGGGAAGAAAGAGGCCTTGAATAAGACCTAAGCATGTGTGATGTTTAACAAGGAAACTAAGACCATCGGCATCAATTGCAAGGAGAGAGGGGTCAAGGGGCATCCTTGGTTGATTGAACATTTTAATCTAATAGCTTGAGAAATCTGGCCATTCATGTGTATCTGAGCTTATGCATTTCCTAGCAATGTTGAGATCATCTTAATGAATTTCTATCTGCGTAAGCTTTGTTGAAGTTAATCTTAAGGAAGAGGACAACTTGAGCGGATTCTTCAGTGAAAACCAATCCTCTCCAAACATCAATGATAGCCTCAAGGATGGAACTCCCCTTGATGAACCCTTTTTTATCCTTAGTGATCTAGTTTTGTAAGTGATAAGCAATTCAATTAGCCATAGCTTAGCAAGGATATTGTGACTGGTTTGTAACATCATAATTGGATGCCAATTTTTTATCCTATTTTTGTTGACTTTTTTGTGAATAAGCTTGATAATGCCTTCATTGAGACATTCGGGAAATGCACCAAAAGATACGCCCTCTTGCCACACCAGATGTAACAAAGTAGTCACCACATGCTTGAAGGTCTTGAAAAACTCATTAGTGAGGCCATCTAGCCCTGGGCTTTTGCCATTAGGAAGTGAATTAATGACTTCAAGAATCTCATCATCCAAAATGGGAGCTTCAAGAAGAGGCTTCATATTTTGTGAACTTTTTTGGTTCTAACTCTAGAGATGGTCGCCATGCAATCATGCCTATGAGGAGAAAGGGGCATGGAAACCCCTAAAAACTGGGAAAAGTGATTGACAATCAACGTACTATTTTCTTCATCCGTCTTGCACTCAACCCCATTGATATCCGTCATGAAAGGGATCGCTTCCTTGGATTGCTTCTTCTTGAGGAGGATGCACATCTCTTTAGTAGGTTTCTCCGCCTCCCCTTCCCCCCCAACAATCTTTAAAGTATACATGAAGATTCTTTCTTTGAATTTCTTCTTCGTATCTCAGCATGATTTTTTATTATCTGGAGCCTTGTATAGTATTGAGAGTGGCCTTTGTTTACTTCTTCCTCAAGATTTATAAGCCTTCAATAAAGATTTTTCCTTCTGTCTGAACGAATGTTTTGAAGATTCTTCTGAGTCATGACCAAGATGTGTTGAGTCTTCATGACTGCCATCCTCCAACACTTGGCCAGAAGGAGTAGGTGGCAAAGGCCCAGTTCTAGGTAGCCGTAATCTCTTCCTAGACAGAGGGGAATGAGAAGGTTGTTGGATTGGCATGAAAGCAAGGGGCTTTCTTGAGATTAATGATTGGCTTGAAGGTAAGCACAATTGGGTAATGATCAGAGACAACAAGGTCCACACATTGGGAGAGGGAAAGGGGCCCCACTTATTGATGATCTACATAATATAGCTCCTATCAAGTCTATCTTTCTATAAGTACACTCCAAACTGGAGGTTTGATCCAAGAGAAACCAACCTCTTCTTTGATCTCCACCAAATCCATGTGGAGCTTGAATTGGTCCCACAGATCCTTCTCATGATCATGAATCACCTGTCCCTTTTCCCCCATCTATCATAAAGAACCTCCACCATATTAGCATACACAGAGACAATGGTGAACTCTAGAGGAAGCAACAATCCATGGATGGTTTTGATCCACCAAGGTATCCACAAGTCTAGCATACCAACTTCTATTAATGTGGATAGCCAAGCCACTATTTCCCCTAGGGTGCACAATGGAGAGCCAGACTTGGGACCACAAAATGCATTTTAGTCTCCTTCGAAGGCCCTCCTCGTCAATTTTGATCTCTTGAAGATAGATGAAGTCCAAATTTAGGATTTTGTCGCAGATCCACTGGCCAATAACGGTCGTTCTTGAGGGGTCAGATAACCCTCTAACATTGAAAGAAAGGATTATCATTGTATGGGATTAAGTTCTTTGCATGGAGGGGAACTATCCCTCTTTTTTTTTTGTTTTTTCTCATCATCTTTCTTCTTTGAGGTGGAGGGGTCATGACATAGGAGTTTACCCTTAGGGGGGATCTTCCATGGTATCTCAACTGGTTATTTTCCTTTGTGAAAAGTCTTCTTTGGAAATGAATACGATGACCTTTTGGGAATTGTGGATCCAACGATCAAGCTTTTGTTGTCTTGGTTATCATCATTGTTGGTGTTGAATATATCCTCTTTGCTAGTGGTGTATCCTTCTTGGTTGCCTTCCTTTTTAGTGGAATCATATGGAGTTTTCCCTTTGTGACATTCATAGTGATTTGTTTCCCCTGGTAATCCAATTCATTGACCTCCTTATCCAAGTTGCAAAAAATGTTTGTTTCTAGAGCCGTGCGAGAGGGACTCTTCACAATAATACACTCAAGGCTTCTTCTCCTTTCTTGTCTCACTTCCGTGAAGCCTTCTATGTTTATCTCCATGACTTGTGTTTCTCTTCCTTTCTCAGCATCCATAAGATGATCTTCTGATTGGGCCACTAGAGCTTCTTTGTTCCCCATAACCTTATCTTTTTCCTTGTTCTTAATGGATTTTTGTCTCAAAGTTCTTTTATTCTATGGCCCTTCAATCCACAGTGAAAGTAAGCATTTGGAAAGTTCTTGTATATAATCTCTTGCTCGATGGCTTTCTCTTCTCTAATGTCTATGGAAATTTTCGAGGGGGGGTCTTTGTCTAGATTTGCTTTGACACAAATCTATGGGTGCTATCTTGCGTCGGATGAGTATTTTGCACCTTCATAAATGAAGCCAACAACGTCTTCTCTCAAGGCTAGAAGATAACTGATGGGCAATACAATTTCCCTTATGAATCCATATAGGAAAAAAGGTGAGTTTGGGAGATCACTACCTTTCTTGTGAATCTATCTTTTAGCTTTGAAAAGCATGTTTGGTCATTCAAGCTTTAAAGAGAGATTTCTCAATTATAATGGTGAAATCTCAATGCTAATATACATAACTCCATGCTCGAGTTAAAATCCCTTCGGTGCAAGTTTTTCAATGGCCGTAAAAACCCTTCGATGTAAGTTTTTAGGTGGGCTTAGGGCACGTGGATAAGTGTGACCTAATGATGTTCTTGAGTTGTACCCATTAAGTGGATGCATGGTGTCATACAATGCGTGTTTGTTTGGGGTTTGTTCTATAGATCTTAAGTTCATCATAGTGTCATCCTTTCTATAGTAAGCACAATGTAACGATTGTTCTACTTGTTTTTATTTTTAGAAGTTGAGTCTTTGATTACTCTTCCATTATGCTTTAAATTGGAAATAACAACTCACCCATTCAGAGGATCCCCTTTATCCTCCTTTTTGAAGGGCTTAACATCGAGTGAGTATATATGTGAGTATTAAACCCTCAACCTTCAATCCAAGGTACAATGTGATTACCACTACACCATGCACTCTTGCATTCTACCTGTGTTATGAAGGTGATATGCCCTTCGCTTGTCATTTCAATTCAACTTTCATATTTGAGAAGACGTAGCTAGAAGTTGACCCCGAGAGTCTTTTATAAGACTCAACTTCTGATCTCCTTGAAAAGAGCAGCTCAAGTACTCAAGATGACCAAGCTTTCACTATTCTAGCTCTATCGAGAGTTCTACATTACAAATGATCTGAGGGTCAGGTATCAACCTACGCTCTAGCAATATGAGAGACTTGATCACACAACCTACTTTTTGGAGTAGGCAAAGCCATTGTATCCAACTGAGCATGTTATCTCAGCTATGCTAAAATAGCAATTAAATTTCTTTGGGTTCAATAGGGATTCGAACCAAAGTAGATAATTGAGCATACTATCATCAAGCAAAAGGAGTGCTTCAAGAACAAAATTCAAAAGGGAAATCCTCTAGATGTTTCCCATAATTGCGACATTCGTAGTGATTCATTCCCTCTAGGTAATCCAATTAGATCTCCTTCTCCGAGTTGCAAATTTTTTTTGGTTTGGGAGTTGTGCGAGAGGAATTGTTCTCAATAATACCCTTAGGGCTTCTTCTAGTTCTTTGTCTCACTTTGATGAATCCTTCTGGGTTCATCTCCATGACTTGTGTTTCCTTCCCTTTCTCAACATCCATAGGATGATCTTCTGACATGCTCTGGGCCACTAAAGCCTCTTTGTTCCCCATAACCTTATCTTTATCCTTGTTTTTAATGGATTTTTGTCTTAAAGGACATTATTTTATTCTATGGCCCTTCAATCCACAGTGAAAGCAAGCATTTGGAAAGCTCTTCTATATAATCTCTTACTCGATGGTTTTCTCTTCTCTGATGTCTATGAAAATTTGGAGGGGAGGTCTTTCTTTAGATTTGCTTCAACACAACTTTGTGGGTGCCATCTTGCATTGAATGAGTATTTTGCACCTTCATAGATGAAGCCCACGACGTCTTCTCTCAAGGCTAGAGGCCAACCAATGGGCAATTTAATTTCCCTTATAAATCCATATAGAGAAAACGGCAAGTTTGGGAGATCATGACCTTTCTCAATTATAATGGTGAAATTTCAATGTTAATATACATAACTTCATCCTCAAGTTAAAAGCCCTTTAAAGGATCTGTCTGAACCGGTCGGACCCTTAGATTTGAGCCCTTAGATCATATACTTACTTTATTACATTCTTCCCCCCTTGGGAAATATTTTTTATCCTAAAAAAATAAGCTATATATAATAACCGTAGGCAACCCCCAAGCCTCATGTTCTTAAACCGAAAGAACATGGTCATGTTCTAAAACTAGAACAACATGTCTCATCTCTGTGGTGGGATCCCTGCTCAAATGATTCAAAACACTATCTGGCTTTGCACTTGAGAAACTGGTCAAAGTACAAAGTAGTGTATGAATTATAAGGGTGGATCTAAAAAAATATCCCCAGCCACTTCATTGTTTCTTGATGTGCAATCTAGGCACAAACATATGAAATGGATGGATTCCATTTACTATTCCATCGCAGAGCATAACTGGTGCATGGACTTTAGTAATTAAGGTGGGATTCTTATCCCTATCAAGACTTTGAGAATTCTTGATTCAATTGAATTTGATTTGGAAAACTTGAAGTGTGGTTGATCCAAACATCTAACTTGGATGTTTGTACAATGGTTAACTCCCAACCAACAGTTACTTGATTTCTTCACCGACTTGAGGACTACTCAATCCTAAGAGGCTTGAAAATCCTATGTAAACTGTAGGAGAGGATTTTCCATATGCTTTGGATCAACCTTACTATATCTTGACCAAGTCAAATTCAAAATGAAAATCGTCCAACTTAGGATATTTTTCTCAAAGGCTTTAGCTGAAAGTTCTTGGGAATTGTCAATCTTATGAGCAATTCCTAACTTCACTATTCTAGAGTATTATGGACTCTAGAAAGTCATGAGAGTTATGCTAGTAACTATAAGCAAACCCAAATGAATAAGTCAATCTTGGACTTTCTATATTTTGAAGATTACAGAACATCTATCTAGGATGTGTAATTTAGTTATCAAGTTCCAATGAGCTAATCCTGGACTTTTGCAAAAGAAATCAGACACCATGTCTGAGTTAATTCCAAAAGATTTGGAAAGCAAAAGGAAAGAACTAAAACTCTGTATTAATTAATTCAAAAATTCTAAGATATAAACTTGCTATGAGTCAAATACTTGATGATCCAAGACTTTAACTTCTTAACAATCTATTTCAACAAGGTATTGAAGCATTTTTACTATCTTTAAGAGAAGGGACTCGATTCTCAAAAAGATTTATAGAGTAAATCTAATCATCATCCAACCAAAAGATACTAATGTGGTATCCCAACATCAGTGTGTTGACCCACTGAGGTTCCAATTCATGATTTTTTACTCAAATAATGCTTCACTTGAGACTAAGTTCATGCCTATATTCAATCTTTATGAATGCTTATGGAGAATTGCAAAATGCAATTCTTGTGCATTGCTTTTAGTCAAAGGATTGAACTTACCGAGTTACACTTTGAAATTGATGCTTAACTTAGTCAATATATCCTTCGTTAAAAGGTTCAGTTAAAAATCAAAGTCTTACTCTTTCAAAAAATTATCAAAAACTTTTGAATCATAAACACTTTAGGTTGAAGTGTTTCAAGAAGACCTTGGAAGTTACTTACTTCATATCTTCATACATACTTGATCTTGAAGTATCTTGAGATCATACTTTTATCCTTCTTAAATTCAAACTTCTCCTTTTGAAGTCTTTAATTCCCCTGAGGGTCAAATCTAACTTCAAGATTTATTTTAGGACTAAAAGATAATTATCATCCACTGTCCAATGTCACATACCATCTGTCCTACATCAATTTGAGTATAAAATCTGGTGTCCCATACCACCCTATTTTATATTCACATTAATGTATGGGTGATACTTATCCTAAATTCCAAACATATCTTGATAGAGTACCTTTTCACTTCAATTCTTTACGAGAATTTGAAGTTTTCATGCATTACCTCTAACTAGAGTTTCTAGGTTTGTATCCCTTCACATGATCTTTTCACGATCTTTTGCTTTCCGTTGGGAACTTAAAAACCTTGAATATCTATTCTTCTTTGCTCCGGTTTTCAAATGAAAACCATTTATAATTCCAAATACTTGAGTTTTCCAATTCAAGTTTGATTGTTATACTTGATGAATTTGTAGCGACTAGAGTTGTTTAATTCTTGTCTTTAGATTCCTTTCTTATTGAAGCTTTAAGTAGCTACTTTGGCCAGGACTTTATAGGAATCCCTCTACTGCTTAAGTCTAAGCATCCGACCATGTTTTATTGGATTTGTATCAAAATCCCTTTAAGGATAGGTAGACCTTATGTTTTACCTTCCACAGACTTGATTATCGTTGACACAATTGCATACTACATTCTTGGAATTTCTCACTCTATTCAGACTTGGAACAACTTACTCTTTTCACGGTTTTCCATTGGATTAATGGAACTTGAGTGAAAATTTCCCAAAGGGAATCCAATTTCCACTACTCAGAGTAGTTCCAATCGCAATTTCTTGGACAACCATGGCCAAGATTGATCAAGTCTTATTGATCATGTGATAAAAATAAAGACTATCTTTATCATTTAAGATCTCTCAAGATTTTCTAAGCTTTTGGCTTACCTGTAGGATTTTTAGAGATATTTCCCCTACTCAAGTCCAAGCATGTGCTAATGCCTTTCCGATTCTAAAGTCAATAATCTTTGATACACTTCTAGGTGATATCAACCATTGGACTTTAAGTACCACTTCTAGTGGTTTGGGATCCCTGGGGAACTACTTATTGTCTAATGAGTATAAAGAATTTCATTGTCACTACTTGGGAGAATGTAATTCTTCATGGTCTCGAGATTCATTCCAGGGAATCAAGTAACTTGTGCAAATGATTGATCTTGGAATCTTTTGCAATGCCAAAAGGATATTTGAAAGAAATTCTTTCAAACAATATCCAAAAACTTTACTGATTCAGTTGTGTTCATTTCCTAAGTATCAAACTAGAGAATAAATATCACTTTTAGGATATGGTTTCCCATTCCACTATGAAAGTTTGACTTGAACTTTCATTTATGTGATATTGATTCCTGTTCTTGAGTTTGATACAATATTTATTATTATTGTTCAATCTTTAGATGTTACTAGAGTACTTTTCACATTTTTTGACAATCAAAATTATGTTTAAAGTCTAAGCATCTATTGACGATTGATCCAATAGTAATGCTACTATGAACACATAACTTTGAACTTTATAGCTTGTTTAGGAAAAGTTCATGGATTAGAGATCCATAACTTGGAACGTTATTCCTAAATGAAAAGTTCACAGTTCAATTCATTTCTTCAGGAATTTGCTCATTTCCTAAAGATTGCTTGCTTTGGTTTCCTCTTGAAGCTTCAATGAGCTTAAATGAAACCCAAAAAAATTAACTCTCCAATCCTTCTAAAAGGAAGAGTTCGCTCAAGTTTCCATGCTTGCTTAATAAATTGCATCATTGCCAGAGATGCAATCATGGATCTTAACATCCACCTATTGAATGTCAAAGTTCAATAGTTGTTAGGCTTTAAGCAATTCTTTGATTTTCATCACTCCGTGGGATGAATTCAAAGTGAAAACTTCAAGAACTTTATGGTTTTACAAATTTGGAACATCTCAATTATCTATGGAACTTTAAAAGTTTCAGTTGAATTTATTTGATTGCTATCACATCTTGGGATAGAGTCAAATAAAAGCATTCCAAACCATCTTATTTGCAAGTAGTTCTATTTTCTTGCCATTCCAATGAGCAAGAAAATTGAACACTTGACTTTCGAATGGCCTACTTTTCCTAATCAAGACTCCTAATTTGTGATACCTAAGTATCACGTTTAGAAAAAACCAACTAGCTACTTGAGTTGCATGGCAGTCAGGAGCATTGCAAATACCTAGTTTGCTATTTTTCCTAGCTATCTAAGTCAAGGAGTTAATGAAAGTATAAGTATTCAACTACTCAACAAACAATCATGCATATGCAAATGCCTGTTCTTGCATGCAAATGCATGTGAGTGCATGCATGTGTTGGTATTCTCCTTTCATGTCCCAAACTTAAATCAAGCAATTCTTGAGGTTGAAAATGCATGTTCCCAATCATCCATGCACAAACATTCTTTTTTAAGCAAGAAGAAAACGTGTTTTGTGCTTGAAAACATTCTTTGAAAGGGAGACACCAACATTCTTTTGTAGATGCATGCCTACACTCGTTAAGTGCTTCCATATTGTGATGCTCTCCTATTTTGATTTCATTAAATTGTATACAATGCTTTAAAAATTGAAGATTCCTTTCCTACTTCAATGAAAATAGCAATGCATTCCATATGAAAGTATAGAGCAAAGCAAATATCGAAATGAAAATGTCAACTTGTAAAGTACTTATCTCCTGATAGAGCTAAGTCCCTCCATTGATCCTCTGGAAGAGCCATTCTCCATCCATGAGAAAAACCACGTACTCCTTCTGGAAGACCATTGCTTCCCCTTGGCCTCTTCTTGAAAAAAATGAAGCTTTCCTTGGACTAGCTTGTCTTAGCCCGTCCTTTGCCTTTGGATGATGTGTGGATGATGGATGATGCTTCATGTTGTGTTTCTTTGATTTTGAGATGATGAAAGACCACATATGAAATAAGATAATCACTCGGGTTTGAACTTCAAGCTATCGAAGCTCATTGCTCCCACACCACGATACTCCAAAGGCCGCTCCAATTTTGGAGTAAAATCTTTGCACTTTTTTTGGGCAGCATGGTCAAATAGCTTGGTTATATTAGAATATGCCACGAGTGATGTCACATGTTCGATTCCGATCGGCTTTGGCTAGTAGACAAAAGACTTCTTCTCTTTGTTTTGCTGAATAACAGTTGATTAGACGTGTGCTTATGGTCTATGAGAGGATAAAGCATGATATAGGTCCTCAGTTTGAGTCTCTCAGACTCCTTGAAGGCTATAACTTTTGTTCTTTTGAAACCATCAAGCTTCTACAGCCTCTGCCTCTGTGTGACACTATGGATATCATGAACTCCTCCGAGAGTGACGAACCCGATCTCGAGTCCTTTAGCATCAGTGAAGAGCTCTGATTGCATAAAAGTAGTCAGTTTGATGTTGATTTAGTGTTATGTGAAGATTTTTATAAGCAATAATCTGTAGTTGTGCAGCTAGTTCTCGGGATATAACAAGTAACTCTGCCATAAAGGATTACTGTTCGAATCTGCCGTCCAGCATGCTCATACAATTGACAACATGGTTAGTCCCTAGAGCAGTCGTCCCGGTGTCATAGTAGCCGAGTCCGAATCCAGACACCCTCAATTATCGCATGTTTTATCTCCACGTTGACAGCAGCTGGTTATCTCTCAGATGCTATAACTCCATGAATAGGAGATATTTTGGTTGCGCAATGTAGAAGACAAACGTAGCAAAATGGTTGAATGCATATGATGGTTTCCAGGTCCATAGCTCTTTTGTATTTCCTGCAGAAAAAAACAATACATTTCTGAAGCAATCGAGCACATTGTTTGCAACGGCACGTTGGAGACGAGACATCATAGGTCCAATTCCTATCTGCGCGAGAAAGACCCATAAGTGCACTCTCTATTTTGTGATTGAAAATTGTGCAGTGGCAGGCACAAGTCATAATTTGCAGAAGCCATTAGATGCTCGCGAACGGCTCTTATTCCTGTGGATAGAGGAGAGTTGCATGCTCCAGGTGTTATCGGTTCAAGTCCCTGCATCTGTACCTTTATAGATAGGAATACCTTTTACAATTTTCAACTTGAAGTATATGCCCCCAAGAGAGATTCAGGACGAAAAGAGAAGGTATTCACATACACACAAGTCCTTGGCTATGTGTAGTGAATGAAGCTATCAAATACATCTCTCTAGACAAGAGAGATCAATATCTAACCTCTCCATGGGAGCTTGTGAAGAGAGTGATAAGGCCATCAAGGTCACCATAGAACCTTGAGGAAGATGATGAGCCTAGCAAAGTCACCATGAAAGCTTGCTTAGAGCTCTGATACCAATGCAAGAAAACTAACAATCACGACCACCACGTGCTAGAGAGATGACTTTCCTCCCAACCTTATGCCTGTATATATAGCTACTTGAATCAACGAGGACCAAAAATGTAACTAGAGTCCACAAGTGCATGTGCAATCTCCTCCAGTCCTTTCATATCTTCCACTAGAGTCTACTAGTGGTTGGAGTGTTCTCGACCACTGCTTTAGCACCTTCCACTAGAGTCCACTCGTGGTTGGTGTACTCGCCACTCGAGTTAAGTTTCCTTGGACTCAAGTTAACTTGGAAGTGTGAAGTCCATGGGAAACCCTGGGTGGCACTTGTTTGAGTGTTCAAGATACCGAGCATGGATGAGAACAAGGTTCAAGATACTAAGGTTGAGAACATGGTTCAAGACACCAAGGTTCAAGAAACTATGGGAGGTTGAGGATATTAATTCAAGGGTACCTAGGGAGTTCAAGGGGCTGATCACCAAGGCTAGAGGGATACAAGAGTAGAATATTGAGGAAAATGATTGAACAGGGGGGAAGAATGTAATAAAGTGATAGGTAGGAGATGGTTGAACCAAGAAAACTAACAATTACGACCATGACATGCTAGAGAGATGACTCTCCCCCCAACCTTATGCATGTATATATAGCTAATCGAATCAATGAGGACCATAAATGTAACTAGAGTCCACAAGTGCATGTGCAATCTCCTCCACTCATTTCATATCTTCCACTGGAGTCTACTAGTGGTTGGAGTGTTCTCGACCACTGCCTTAGCACCTTCCACTAGAGTCCACTATGGTTGGTGTACTCGCCACTCGAGTTGAGTCTCCTTGGGCTCAAGTTAACTCACTTCAACTTGAGTTAGAAGGCTCTAGAGCTCCTTGGGCAAAACACTCTCCCCATGTTCCCCACAGGGGTTGGACCCAAGACCTCCTCCTTCACAACCTTGAGACTTAACCACTAGGCTAAGTGGATTACTTGTTTAAGAGAACACATGGACTTATGCTTAAGTCTATTCTCGAGATCTTTGGCCATATACAAGTGACCAAACGATGTCTGATTTCAGATCTGTCTGAACCGATCGAACCCTTAGATCATAGACTTACTTTAGTACACCTTAGGGCACATTGATAAGTGTGACCTAATGATGTTGTTGAGTTGTGCCCATTGAGTGGATGCATGGTACAAATTGTTTGACATTTGATTACTCTTCCATTATGCTTTAAATTAGGAATAACAACTCACCCACTTAGAGGATCCCCTTTATCCTCCACTTTGAAGAGTTTAACATCAAGTGATTATGTGAGTAATAAACCCTCAACCTTCAATCCAAAGTGCAATGTGATTACCACTACACCATGAACTCTTGCATTCTACCTATGTTGTGAAGGTGATATGCCCTTTGCTTGTCATTTCAATTCAACTTTCATCTTTGGGAAGTCATAGCTAGTAAGGTTGAACTTTTCTTTTAAGTGAACTTCATCATTGATATATGTAGAAAAAGAAACAAAGTATTTATGTAATGGAGGCCCAGTGGGATGTCATGTGCTCAAATTGCATTCATGATTTTGGATTCTCCCGACATTCAATCCACATGATGAAAGGGTCTTTAGCACAAAATTTAGGGTGTGGCCTTCAAGTCACACTAGGTACTCCATGCACATGCTTTTGTGGGATAGATGATAGAATTTCCTTTAGGTTGAAGCTCAAGGGGATGCCTCTCAATCAAACCAAGGAGAGTTTTGGAATTGGAAAGAACCATGCCATCAAGATGTGGTGTTTAGGTCAAATTGGTCACCCCATTAGTAGGTTTGATCTAGTATAGATGAGGGAATAGCCTTAAGGTTGAAATTGGAGTTGAGACCCTCAAATCTGAATAGGTGGATTGTTGGAGTTCAAGATCAGTGGAAGCACATGAACAACACAAGGAAGAAGAAGAAGCTTGGAGCACAACACAATACATAATGTATTACCAAGTACGATTATAGGCATAAATACATGCCGAGGGGGAACTCTTAAAGAGGGAAAAAGTGCCCTGACAGTCCTAAGCATGTTCACACACATCATTACCAAAATATATCAACAAATCCCCCTTGGGAATGATGCGATGAACAAGGAGCTAACACTCATGTATAAGGAAATTCCAAGCTATGTGAAAAGAGATCAATCCACAAAAGGAAGTAAGCCCAAAGCTTTGTGGAAAGCTTCAAGCTTCTCCCTAGGCAGAGCCTTAGTGAAAATGCCTACAACGTTATCTTGTGTGGGCACATATTCCAAACTAATCTTTCCATCAGAGAACCTCTCCCTGACATAACAATAGTGCATCTCAATGTGCTGGCGATAATGATCGCCCCTTGGGATAAAACAATCCAAGTAGTTGGGTACCACTCAAGTAGTGAAAGATGCGCTTGACCTCATGTCAATGCTTGACATTTGGGAAATACATAAAGTTGCTCATTTGAGAGATAGAAAACTGAATATCATGATGAGCTATGCATAAGTAAATCAAGCATCCGATAGCTTGCTGATAGAGAATAACATCAAATGTATCTCCAACATCATGAAAGCTCAATCGTAAACCTGTTTGTATAGGAGTGGCAATAGGTTTGCAATTGTCAAGGCCAAAATGTTGCAATAATGTGTCAATATATTTTATTTGACACAAAGCTATTCCCCCATCAGCTTGCATAAACTGAATGCCCAAATAATGATGCAAATGCCCCAAATTTGACATCTCAAAGTAGGCATGCAAATCAGCCTTAAATTCAAAAATATGCTTCTCATTAGGACCAATGAGCAACATGCCATCAAAATACACAACAATGATGAGAGTTACATCATTTGCATGCTTAACATATAATGTGCTCTCAGTTGGAATGTTCTCAAAACCATGTGCAATCAAGTAGGCATGTATCTTTTCATATCAGGGATGTGGTGCTTGCTTCAAACCATATAATGCCTTTTTCAGCCTGCACACTTTGTTTTCATGCCCTTTCTACACAAAACCATGGGGCTAAGATACATACACTTCGTCATGTAGGTCACCATTTAGAAATTCAATTTTAATGTCCAACTGATATACATTCCAACCATGATGACTTGCAAGTGCACATATGCTACGAATGGTGGTCATTTGACATGTGGGTGCAAAGGTCTCATCAAAATCAATGCCTCTCTCTTGAGCATAACCTTTGGAAACAAGCCTAACCTTATACCTATCAACTATTCCATTAGGCTTGCATTTTAGCTTCTATACCCATTTAGTGCCAATGGCCTTTTTGCCTGGAAGCAAATCACATAAAGAACAAGTCCCATTCTTCATAATAGCATCATATTCTGATTGCATAGCAGCCACTCAATTTTTTGAATTTTGTGCTTCATCAAAAGAATCAAGGTCATTCTCATCACAAAGACTAGAGGCATCCATTGCATAGCAATCTGATGAAAAGAAAGAACTATGCGAGCTTGAACAGGTACAATAAGACAAAGGTGCATCTATTTTGTTATCTCTTAAAGTTTGTAACAAACATTTAGGCATAGTTTTAGCCTCTTATATGCTAGTCCTCTCATTGACAAGTGCATCATATAAATCTGGATCATAAATGGAATGTTTTGCATCAACATGTGGAACCTATAAAGGTTGAGAAATTGCTTCATTTGGACCCTCACTTAATTGTCCACCTATAAAAAGAGGCATCAAAGTGTCATACACATCTTTAAAGCTAACAAAAGTATCCTTGGTACATGAAAGTAATGGCTGAATTGCATCTTCCACAAAAACAACATCATGGATAACCAAAATGCATTTAGTCTCTAGATGATACAGACGATAGCCTTTGCTTTTAGAATTATACCCAACAGAAACATGTTTTTGCTTTATCATCAGATATCCTGTGTTGTTGTTCGGGCACTAATGCATATGTCAGACAACCAAAGACATGTAGATGAGCAACAGATGGCTTGGGACCATGCCAAGCCTCATATGGAGTGATCAATTGTAGTGCTTTGGTGGGGCACCTATTCAGTACATTTGCTGCAACATAACATGCTTAAGCCAGTGGTACAGCCTGATTTTTGACCATACACCTCACCATCTCCGTGGGAGACATGTTCTTTCTTCTAGAAAAATCCATTTTGATGAGGTGTATACAACATTTTACATTGATGTTTTATCCCAAGTTCAGGTAGAAATGCATCAAAATCGGAGGACATGTATTCCCCCCTCGATCAGAACGGAGTGTGTTGAATTTACACATTGAAATATTTTTCTACCATAACCAGAAGCTATTTGAAGCACATAAATACTTCAGCCTTTGGTTTCAATGGATACATCCATGCATGCTTGGAGAAATCATCAATAAAGGTCACAAAGTAAAGGTACTTCCCAAAAGAATTTGTTTACATAAGAGCACAAACATTAGTATAAACAAGGTGCAATTTATGAGTAGCTCGAACTACACTATCTTTTGGGAAGGAGGAATGTTGCATTTGGCCCAAAATACGACCTTCATAGGCATGTTAACGAGGTGCATCAAGTTTGCACAAAGAGGAAAACATTTCAAATTTTTGCAAGTACAACAAACTACCAAAATTCAGATGACCACAATGTGCATGCCAAAGTTTTGCATCTGAAATTGCATGAGAATCTCAAACTACACATGTTGAATCATTCACAAATTTCACATAGTCTATGAGCTTAAACAACCCATGACATAAAATGCAAGAAGCAATAATAACATCTCCAGTCAAGAGATCATGAAATGTACATGTGTCATCAACAAATTTGACAAGTTTCTAGTGCATGTGAAAGTATTCCCTACAAGGGCACACTCAAGTGAACTGAAGAAACTATGTTGGGTAATATTTTTGGTTTCCCCACTATCAAAGTACTTTTCCTTTGGATCAATCATTCTTTATTTCCACTTATTTTTTAGCTTTCCTTTTTTGATTTCCATGCATGCACTCTCGTTTTACTTGGGCTTTCACTCTTCTCAGTTGTGTTTTCTACAACTCTGGGATTTTATTCCTTGTTCATTTTCATTTTATGGGCTGAAAATTTTGATTTTTGTTTGGACTTCTCTATGTTGAGCTTGGGCTCCTAGTCACTGCTTGCACCAAAACTAATGTAGCGTAGCCTGTATAGGTTGGTCCTATTATCTCTATGATGTTTATCTAAGTGTTATTTATTTTTTTACTATTTTAGGGCAATCCTTGAAGAGATGCTCTTTTTCAAAGTCTAAACATAGGAAGTGTGAAGAATTTATTGAAGAATTTATACAAGACCTTGTTAACAAAGTGTGTTCCTTGATCGGTGTAGATTTTGAGTGGACAATGATACCTACAAAAGATGTTGTTGTGCAAGAAATCAAAAATTTTTTGGAGTGTGCAATCTGGAGAAGCAATAGCCTCAACCCACTTTGTTGCATAGTTTGTGGCAACCAGCAAGTACTCTTCCTACTTTAGAAAGGATGCAAAGTAAATAGGACCTATAAAATCTAGCCCCCATTTCTATGTTGATATATTTTAGAAATGATGTGTGAATTCACTTAGAACCACCAGGGTACTTTTTTCCCTCTTTAGGATTTTTTCCCCCAACTTGTATATATGCCTAGAACCCTAATAGGTCACTTATCTTTGTACATTCACATGGTCATACATTCTATATTATTTTTTGCTCCTAGCTTCTTATTTTCCTTGTGTTACTTGTGTGCTTTTGCAAACCTTGAACTCCAACGATTGGTATCAGAGCAGGTCATCGCTTCATCTAGGGTGTCATTGTCACCCCTCCAATCACAGACTCAAAATGAAAATTGGTGAGCATACTCAACAGAGCTCAACATAGTGTTTTTGTTCAACCTTTTGAGATACGATTATTTTTTTGCATTAGGCTATTCACTCACTGGCCATGGTTGAAAGTAATGATGTATTCCGTATGTTGGCTATTGAGCATAAGTTGGATGGTAAAAATTACCCATTGTGAGCATATATGATGTGTCATGTATTGGTAGAAATAGGGCTATGGAATATTGTGCAAGTTGTTGAAAAACATCCTACTACACTTGCAAATACAATTATTGAAGGTGATGCAGATGGCATTGAAGATGATGATCATCAAAATCTTGTTCATGCTTCGGTTCTTGCTTCACCTACTGTAGAGAAACTTTGTTGGGATGGTAGAGATTCTCAGGCATATGCATTGATAACTTTGTCTAGCAAACATGCTATTATCCCTCACATTCACTCTTGCAAATTAGCAAAGGATGCTTGGGATACACTTACAACTTTATACGAGGCAAGAAATGAGGTTCGTGTTGCTTACCTCCAAGAACAGTTAGAGATTGAGCATATGAATTTTTGGAGTTAGACGTCTGCGGAAGCATGCAAACAACACAAGGAAGAAGAAGAAGCTTGGAGCACAACACACAATACTGAGTGTATTACTAGAGAATGTACAAAGATAAGTAGCCCATTAGGGCAATAGGCGTATATACAAGCCATGGAAAAAAACCTCCTAAAGAAGGAAAAAAGTGCCCCGACGGTCCTAGAGTGTTCACACACATCGCTACCTAAATATATCAACAAATCCCCCTTGGGAGTGATGCGGTGAACAAGTAGCTGGCACTCATGTATAAGGAAGTGCTAAGCTATGTGGAAATCACTCCACAAAAGGAAGTAAGCCCAAAGCTTTGCACAAAGCTTCAAACTTCTCCCTAAGCAGGGCCTTCATGAAAAGGTCTGCAATGTTCTCATGCGTGGGCACATATGCTAAGCTGATCTCCCCAGCAGAGAACCACTCCCTGACATAATGATAATGCACCTCAATGTGCTTAATGCGAGCATGGAACACAGGGTTCCTCACAACTCCCAATGTGCTCTGATTGTCAGTGAAGATGGTGGTGGCAAAAAACTGACCAACACCCAAATCAGCCATAAGGCATGTGAGCCACACACACTCACAATCACTGTGAAAGCTGCCCTATACTCAGCCTCACAACTAGAAGTGGCCACAGTAGGCTGTTTCTTGCTCAACCAAGATATACATGAGCTACCAAGCATGAAGCAAAAGCCACTAGTGGACACACGAGTGTCATAGCAACTAGCCCAGTTTGAGTTAGAAAAAGCATGCAAATCTAGCGGTAGTGATCCCCCCTTGGGATAAAGCAACCCAAGTAGCCGAGTACCACTCAAGTAGCGAAAGATGTGCTTAACCGCCTACCAATGCTTGACACACCTGGGCAATGCATAAGCCTGCTCATTTGTGAGTTAGCAAACTGAATATTTGGCCGAGTAATGCATAAGTAAATCAGGCATCCAACATCGTGCTGATAGAGGACAACATCAAATGCATCTCCAACATCATGAACACTCAATCGTAAACCTTTCTCCATAGGAGTGGCAATATGCTTACAATCTTCAAGGCCAAAATGCTGCAATAATGTGGTAATATATTTCTTTTGACACAAAGCCATTCCACCATCAACTTGCATAAACTGAATGCCCAAGTATTGATGCAAATGCCCCAAATCAGACATCTCGAATGGGGCATGCAAATAAGTCTTAAAATCAGCAATATGCTTCTTAATAGGACCAATGAGCAACATGTCATCAACATAGACAACAATTATCAGAAGCACATCATTAGCACGCTTAACATATAAGGTGCTCTCAGTTGGACTAATCTCAAAACCATGTGTAATCAGACAGACATGTATCTTCTCATACCAAGCACGTGGTGGTTGCTTTAAACCATATAATGCCTTCTTTAACTTGCATACCTGGTTTTCATGCCCTTTCTGCACAAAGCCACAGGGCTGAAAAACATACACTTCTTCATGCAAGTCACCATTCAAAAATGCCGTTTTAATGTCCAACTGATGTACATTCCAAACATGATGGATTGCAAGTGTAGAGATGCTCCGAACAATATTCATACGGCATGTAGGTGCAAAGGTCTCATCAAAATCAATGCCTCTTTCCTGTGCATAACCCTTTGCAACAAGCCTAGCCTTATACTTGCCAACTATTCCATCAGGCGTATGCTTTAGCTTGTAAACCAACTTAGTGCCAATGGCCTCCTTGCTAAGAGGCAAGTCACATAAAGACCAACTACCATTCTTCATTATAGCATCATATTCAGATTGCATAGCAGCCATCCAATTTTCTGAATTTTGTGCTTTGTCAAATGAAACAAGCTCATTCTCATCACAGAGACTAGATGCAGCCATATCATAGCAATCTGATGCAAAAGAGGCACTATGAGAGCCTGATCGAGTATGATATGATAGAGGTGCATCTAATTTGTTGTCATGCAAAGTCTGCACCAGCCATTTTGGCATAGTTTTTGCCTCCTTAATGTTAGTTCTCTCATCAATAAGTGCATCATGTAAATGTGCATCAGAAATGGGATGATCTGCATCATCACATGAAACCTATAAAGGCTGAGAAGTTGCCTCATTAGGACCAGCACTAGACTGTCCACCTGTAAAAAGAGGCAGCAAAGTATCATACATGTCTTTGGAGCTAATAGATGTCTCCTTAGTACATGAAAGCAATGGTTGAATAGCATCTTCCACAAAAACAACATCACGGCTAACCAAAATGCATTTAGTTTGTGGATGATACAGACAATAGCCTATACTTTCTGAAGTGTACCCAACAAAAATACATTTTACTGCTTTATCATCCAATTTTTTACAATATTGTTCAAGCACTAATGGATATGCCAAACAACCAAAAACATGCAGATGAGCAATAGATGGCTTGCAATCGTGTCAGGCCTCATATGGAGTGATAGTCTGCAGCGCTTTAGTGGGACACCTATTAAGTACATATGCTGCACACATGACATCCTCAAGCGAGAAACTATGTGGTAAAGCCTGACTCTTGACCATACACCTGGCCATCTCCATGAGGGACATGTTCTTTCGTTCAATAACTTTGTTCTATTGAGGTGTATTTGGCACTGTACATTGGTGTTTTATCCCACCTTCAGCCAGAAATGCATTAAAATCAGAAGACATATATTCCCCCCCTCGATCAGAACGGAGGGTGCCCATTTTACATGCTGACACATTTTCAGCCAAACCAAAAACTATTTGAAGCACATGAATACTTCAGACTTTGCCTTCAATGGATATACCCATGCATGCTTGGAAAAATCATTGATGAAAGTCACGAAGTAGAGATAATTTCCAAAAGGAGGTGTCTACATATGTTGGCATACAAGTCATATGAAGAGCATACAGGCACAACGGAGCAGTCATGCACAATACGGCAACAAGGCCCAATCATTTTTTTCCATAAAGTATTTCCAATTCAAGTGATTTTCATCACTACCCACACATTGTAAATCTCATTTTTTGTAGAATAGACTCCATTTTGTTCAAGCCAAGGAGTCCTCGAGCTTGAGGAGTATGAGAATTAGCTACATACCAATTTTCATAATTTTTAGACTCCATTTGAGCCCTCAAATAGGCTCTAGAACCTAATTTTTAAGTAGGCCGGACACTAGGTCTGGACAAGGCCAAAGCTAGTCAAAAAACTATAAAAAGAGCTAGAGAGCTCATTTTTGAGGGTAGATTGTTTGTGAATCGAGCTTATGTAAGAGACTTTTTGACTAATGCAAAGAACTCCATTGTTCCTCTCCTTGCTCTTGCCTTGTGTGTGCGCGTGTGTGTGTATGTGTGTGCATGTTTGTGTGCTTCTCACTCACACACTTGTGCCATCACTTGCTCATAGTCTTCATACTAGTCCTCACGTCTCCACGGATTGACAATTATGAGGTGGATCTTCTCACGTTGGTACTCACCATTGTGCTAGAGTGACACCAAATTTGGCGCCGTTGCCGGGGAGAGAGCTTCGAGGACGAGCGTGTGATGGTAAGACGTAGAGTTGAGACATTGGAGTCATAGTCCTTTCTTTTCCTTATTTTTCTTCTATTTTTCTTGTTTTTGCATCACCATCATCATCCTCACCATCTCCCACCTCCATCTCCATCTTCACAAAAATTTCAGTTTTTGAGTATATTCCACTCCCCACCTCATTTCCCTCATTTCACTTGTGAGAGAGAGCTTGCATGCAATCTGTTTTTGTGGGTTTTTTGAGTTTTTGCTATAGGAACTAGTTGTACCACCATCTCCAGCAACTTGCGAAGGTACGATAGACTCTGCACAGGTCCCGGGACGACGACCTCTGTCTGTCGCAACAAACAGAAAAACTTAATATTTTTTGAATGCATGTTTGGCACGATAATCTACACCATGAAAGCACTCCAAATCACTAAAAAGTTCTAAAAAATTTGCGTTTTTTCAATCTATCGTGACAGACCAAACCACGACAGACGACAGACCCCGTCTATCGTGACAGACACCGTCTATCGCGACAGACAGCGCCATGACAGACGACAGACAACGTCTATCGTGACAGAAACCGTCTATCACGACAGACACCGTCTATCGCGACAGACCAAACCACGACAGACAACGTCTATCATGATAGACACTGTCTATCGCGACAGACAGCCCCACAACAGACAATAGACCCCGTCTATCGCGACAGACACCGTCTATCGTGACAGACCAAACCACGACAGACGATAGACCCCGTCTATCGCGACAGACCAACCCATGACAGACGATAGACCCCATCTATCGCGACAGACACCGTCTATCGCGACAGACCAAACCACGACAGACGACAAACACCATCTATCGCGATAGACAAGATCCCACGATAGACCCCGTCTATTGCAACAGACACCGTCTATCACGACAAACAGCCCCACGCGACAGCTCGTGTCTATCATGACAGACACCGTTTATCACGATAGACAGACATTTTCGGTAAAAAAATAGGGGGGTAATTTTTTGAAAATTTAGGCTAAATATTGGGTATATTTGCATATTCAATCACCTATACCATTACAAAGGCCTTGGAAAAATGCCCTAAACTCCTGAAAGGTTCTGTTTGTCTGTTTAACCCCCTAAACCCTGAATGGTCATAACTTTTTCATACGAAATCCATTTTTTGAGCTCTAGGGCTTGTCGGAAAGCTCGTGCATTGATTTTTAGATAGGGTGTTTTGAAGTTGACCCTCTGAGGGGTAGGAACACCAAGAGAGCTCTAGAGGAAATTTTTTGACAATAGAAAGGGGAAAAAAATGGTCATTAAAAGTGTCTGAGATAAATTGTCTGTCAATTGAAGGATCAAATTGGAGCTAAACTTGGGATTTTTTACAGGATTATCGAGAGCTCTTGGGGAAATCAAGGCAAGTGCCAGTGTGAGCAGGCCTGGGAACGTGCTTCCTGGGCAGACAAGCATAGCAAGGAGAAACGACTTGAGGTTGGAACAACTCTCAACCCCCTCAATCCATTCTTAGCTTAGGCTAGGTGCGAGTAGTTGTCCAAATTGACTAGGAATACGATAGGAATACTCAAGTTCGAAGAGCCTTTAATTTCTCAAGTGCAAGAATAGGCAAAATTGCAGTCAAGGGACAACTTAAAGGAAAAGAACTTAAACTAAGTGGACGTATAACATTAAGTACGACACACTTAAGTGCTCCTGACGATGCTTAATTAAAGACAAGAAAATACATACAAAGGAACTCAAAAGGAACAAGTGAATTGGTATAAATGAATCAGCAACGTGCTTGTACAAGGATCATTGGGTTAATTGGAAGGGCATATGAACCTGAGATCGGGAAGACACCTAGGAAGAGACCGTCAAAGTGTTAGATCATCCGAGGCTAGTGTCAACCATACAACTAGATCTTGGGCCCAACAATTGAGTGATTACCGCTACGCCCTAGACTCAGAAACTAGTGACTCTGAGATGTCTTATAACATGGAAAGACCTCTAGGTAGCTCAGGAGTGGCATACCTAGAAAGACCTGAGGGTCCCTACAAAACTCAATTGGAATACATCCGGACCAACCGCTTAGGTGCACGCATCTATGAGGATGGCCTGAGAAGATCTGTTGTCCTATTTAAAAACCCGGATCAACCCATTGGATTAGAACACCCTGTAGTCAAGTTTGAAAATGGTTCCTACATAGATAAAGAAGGAACAATGTATGTGGTCACCAGCCAACCTGAAAGGACGGATGAGTTTGGCAACATAATCTCTGAACCTGAATTAGGTGACATAGAGCAAGGGAACCTAGGGAAGGAGCCAAAAACCCCTCGAGGCAAGTCGGTTCTAACTAGAATAATCACGCCAGAGTGGGTTCCCCAGGATAATAGGAGCATAGAATTGCTCTTGAATCGAGAGGCGGATGAGGCCTTTTGGAGGTACAAGCTTGAGAAGCCTAATGAGGTAGGAGCTCTTACCATTTATGAATTCAAAGATCTTGATATCCCAGGCAAAGTGACCTACTTAGATGACGCTTCGGAGAGGATCTTTGTGGTCTCAGAGCATGGAAGGCACACATACACTTGGAAGGGTGACTTTGTTTTTCCCCAACCTCGATCCATTGTGTATCATGGTCACCCAGGAGCTGGAACATCTCAGGCTCATGGAACACAAAGAGAGAGGAGTAGAGATAGACTCGAGGTGAGTTTTGCCAATCCACTTGGAAGATAAAGAACGAGGACAGAGACTGATAGGATGGACAGGGAGAGACATAGGGATCCAAGGAATCCAAGAAATACAGATGAATTCCCTCTTCCAAGACCTAGAGAACATGCTAGAACCTTAAGGCCTACACAATTGGTTAAGTCTATGAAGAATTGCTTCGATGGCACAGGAGAACCATATGACCATGTAGCTGAGTTTAGGCAAGTGTTGAGAGCTGAACAAGTGGAAGACTTGTTCACTCAATACAATGCTTTTGGCCTAACACTCAAGAACACTGCATTGACTTGGTTTCAACCACTTCACCAAGATCAGTACAAAAGTATAGACCAACTTCTTGAAGCATTCATCACTGAGTTTTCCAAAAGTGGCATTAGGCATAACACATCTTCCTTGATATATAGCTTCACGATGCACAAGTAGGAGAGACCTATGATAACAAAGAAACCACCAAGGAAATTGTGGTAGCCATAGAAGAAGGAGAGGAGAGATGCACGTACATTGGACATGACCTTACTGAAGAAGAGGAGCAGGAGTTGATAGCCTTACTACGAGAATATAGGGATGTGTTTGCATGGAGTTACAAGGACCTGAAAGGTGTAGACCCTGATATATGCTCACACACGATCCCCATGACCTCGGAGGCTAGACCCTCTAAACAAAAGCCATACACATATAATGACAACTATGCTGCCAAGATCAAAGAAGAGATAGACCGTTTAGTTGAAGCTTGATTTATTTATGAAATTGAGCACACTGAATGGGTATCCCCCATTGTAGTGGTGCCCAAAAAGAATGGAAAATTGCGTGTATGCATTACCTTGAAGAAGGTTAACGCAGCCACTATCAGAGATAGTTATCTGCTTCTTATCACCGAGCATCTATTAGAAAGGGTCACAGGCAAGGAAGTGTACAACTTCTTAGATGGGTTCTCTGGTTATAATCAAGTAGCCATTGCACCCGAAGATCAGCATAAGATGGCTTTTGCCACAGAGTGGGGTATATTTGCTTTTCGGGTAATGCCATTTGGGCTCACCAATGCCCCTGCAACCTTTCAAAGACTAATGTGCCATGTATTTAAAGAGTTCTTGAGGAAGAATTTGGAAGTCTATGTTGATGATCTCTGTGCTCATTCCAACATTAGACATACCCATATACCTGAACTTAGACAAATCTTTGATAAATGTAGAGAATATCAAGTCTGCTTGAACCCAGAAAAGTGTGTTTTCATGGTCAGGCAAGGCAAGATTCTAAGACACATAGTGTCAAAGAACGGCATATCCACTGACGAAGAGAAAGTGAGAGCTATCGCAGAACTACCTAGGCCAAGGAATGTCAAGGAAGTGCAAGCTTTCATGGGGCATTGTGGTTATTACGGACGTTTCATTCACATGTATGCCATCATTGCAAAGCCTCTGTACGGACTCTTGACCAATTTTGAGTGGACTGATGAGTGCGAGAAATCCTTCAATGAGCTTAAGCGGCGATTGTGTTCAACACCAATCTTGACTACCTCGGATTGGAACAAGCCATTCCATGTCCATGTGGATGCATCCAATTATGCTATTGGGTGTGTGCTTGCACAACCTACATGTGAAGGTAATATGGATCTTCCAATTGCCTATGCGAGTAGACAGTTGAATGCAGCTGAACGAAACTATACCACCACTGAACGAGAGGCATTAGGCATGGTGTATGCGGTTAAAAAGTTTAGACATTATTTGCTTGCAAACAAGTTTAAATTTTTCACTGATCATCAAGCACTGTTGTACTTGGTAAACAAGCCTTGTAATACAGGAAGATTAGTAAGATGGTTTCTCTTACTAATGGAGTATGACTTTGAGGTCGTGGTGAGGAAAGACCTGATGCATACTTATTTAATTTGAAAGTTGTACCTCAGTGGGCTAAGACACTAGTGCCAGTACTTACATACGGGCCTAAACATCCAATAGCAAACACTCAAGATAGGGAGATAGTAAAAGCCCAAAAATACCAGATCATGGCAAGAAGTATGTACAAGCATACAAATCAAGGGATCCTAGCTTGTTGTGTGGAAGAGGAGTACGCAAAATGGTTGCAATTGGCACATGTAGGTGCATTAGAGCAACACTACCCAAAGCAACAAACTTTACAGACACTAAGGAGACTCGGAGTGCATTGGCCGACTATGGAGGCTGATGTCCATAAGTTATGCAAGTAATGCCCGATTTGCTGCACTAAACCACCCGTGGAACATGCCACTCTTTATCAAGTGTCCATAGTGCCAGATTGGAGTGAACCATTAGTAGCCTTCTTGAGGACGAAAACATTCCCTCAAGATATGACCTTGACAAGGCAAAGAAGTTTAGAACAAGAAGCCCTAGACTACTCACTTATTGGTGATAATTTATACAAACGTGGAAAAGACGGATATCTGAGACTATGTGTCCATGAGAGTGAATATCTCAAGATCTTGGAAACTGCTCACCAAGGTGTGGTAGGAGGACATTTTGGACCAGATCGGGTGATCAAGGCTATACTATTTGTAGGTCTTTGGTGGCCCACCCTTCACATGGATGCACATACCTATGTGAAGAGGTGCAACATTTGTCAGCGAACTCAGTATCCTATACGTAAAGATGAGATGCCATTGAAACCTATGATGGGTGGACGTGCATTCTCTAAGTGGGGATTAGACTTCATCGGTCCTATTAATCCCCCAGCTAAGGGTTCCCATGCCGAATACATCATTGTGGCCATAGACTATCTAACCAAGTGGGTAGAGGTAAAGGCTACGACAAAGAACGATGCTCAGACGACTGCTAAGTTCTTATTTGAGAATGTGTTCATTAGATACGGGCTACCTATAGAGCTAGTAAGTGATAGAGGGACTCACTTCTTGAATGAAGTTATTGAAAATATGCTCCAAGAATTCTTGGTTATACACAAGAAGTCTGCCCCCTATCATCCACAAGCTAACGGGAAAGCCGAGAGCACAAACAAGATTCTATGCAATGTGCTCACCAAATTAGTGAACAATAAACGCTCTAATTGGGACAAACAACTACACCATGCTGTTTGGGCATACAGAGTTGCCTATAAAACGGTACTCCAAGCCACACCCTTTCAGATGGTATTTGGACAAAATGCAGTGCTACCATTGGACTTCTTGATACCTACATTGAAAGTAGCACAAGAGTATGAGTGGACAGGGCATGAGCTCTCCTCTAGAATCTTTGATCTTGAACGATCGGGTGAAACACAATTGAGAGCGGCAGCAGGAATATACGTAGCCAAGAAAAGACAAAAAGCATATTTTGATGCACACGTGAAAGATAAGGGTTTGAAAGCGGGAGACCTAGTTTTAGTCTACACTTTGAAGCAACATGCGAGAAAATTAGAGAAGCGTGGCTATGGACCTATGATCATAAATAGGATTTCAACTAGTGGGGCAGTACAACTAGCCACTTTAGAAGGCGATATTCTCCCTAGCTACATAAGCGGATGTAGAGTCAAGTTATATCAAGAAACCCTGACCGAAGAGATGCTAAATTGGCTCAACACTGCTAAGAAACATAAAGAAGAGGAAAAACGAATCCGAGAAGAAGCACAAGCAGAAGCTTTAGAACGCATCCGATGAATGAAATTGAGGAGACAAGGTAGAGATCAGCCTATGCCTGACACTCAAGGATCTCTAGGCTATCACATGGCCATGTGCGAGGCTTCAGGTGAATGTTCCCATAGGATAATCGATCGATGACCTTTTGTGACCCTAGAAGTAGGACACAGAGAGAGTGCAAGGACCGTGAGAGCTTTAATTGACTCAGGAGCAGCCACTAGTGTAGTTCAACTTTCTTACTGCCAAGAACTGCAATTGAAGGTCAATCCTATAGAGGCATATCTCATAGGATTGGGAGGTGTGGAAACCCCTTGCACGGGCGAGGTGGAACTTCCCCTCTACGTTCACGAGGTCCTAATGGCAGTAAAAGTGCTAGTATGTGAAGACGAGGATCTTACCGAACCTCTTGTCTTGGGCCAAGACTGGATCTATGATCATGCAGTCAACCTCAACCTAAGAAGTGGACTTCTTCAGGCTTGGGTAGGCCAACATCGCATCACAATTGAACTACAAAATCAAGCACTCAGGCCACTAGAAAAGGTACCAACTCTTGGTCCCTCCAGGAATCCACATGAAGATAATGATGCTAATTCTTGTCCAAAGTTCTATGGTGCAGAAGATTGTCACTCTTGACAAAAGTGCAGCAGTCAAAGAGGAGTTCCCTTCTTTTCCAAAGAGGATTCCAGGAAAGCAAGCCGGGCAACACACAACACAGGGGAGGCCAATGATCAAGAGGCGTGAACACCAACTTGTACAATCTAGAGTACCTCATGGCATGAAACAAATCTGGGTACGCAAGGGTGAACAACCCTCAGCTTTGGAGATAGGATCCCAAAGATGCACCAAACGCGCTACACCGTCTAGGATCCCAACGAAGGAGTATCCGAGGAATCAATCTAGCCACACCATTTCTATTTGGGTTCCAAGGCAGTCAATGAAGGCAGTCCCAAATGCTAGACATATATGGGTGCCCAAGACCTGCTTTCGAGCTCAAATAGCATCACCTCCATTCACAAGATTGAATCAACACTCACAAGCACCCCTGGCACATATCCCAGTGCAAACAGCTACACACCACACCTCTAACTCTTCGGCCACACCCAAGAATGTCAGGAAATGGGTACCCAAAAGGTCCCAAATCCAACACATTCTTGTCCCCAAACCTTCACATGTCATCATCACTAAAAGCTACACTCCCACAATCAAAATTTGGAGACTGAAACCTCATATCAAACCCCTTGACCCACTCTTGTAAATCCATCCACTCTGATGAAGGAGCATTCTGAGTACATTGCACACCCAAAGTATGCATCTAGGATGAACACTACCGTCTAACCAACATTCACTCACATCACAAACATCTCACCCACTAACCTCATACCACTTGGAATGTCATGTTAGTATTGTGGAGGGAACACCATAACATCTTGTTTCCTATGCAATGCTAATGTGTTTGTATTCTTCTAGCAGATAAGCATCAACAACTACACGCAGTCTCATGGCTGAAGCAACAGGTCTCAGCTCACAGGCAGGAGTAAGCACTGCCGGGATTGATGTGGATAGTCTACCTATTGATGTGCCTCCAACTGAAAGACCCGTAGAGTTGCAACACCTCCAGCAAATACCTGTACCGGATCCTCCCACAGGGAGCACAGAGAGAGTCCATGCCAATTCTCATTGGTTCAATGGCATGCCAGGTCCATTAGGAGAGGCCAAGTATATCTGGGAGTCCAAGTGCGAGTATGACAGATCATGGGTCCGATTCCAATTTTTTTCCAAGGAGTTTGAGACTCTACAGAACACACAAGATCTTCAGACCATATGGCAACGTGCAGGGCTAGCCGAGTACTTCAAGGCACCTTTACCCAAACCAGATCTCCTCCGGTGCTACTATCTGGTCTCAACATTATAGGCCAATGCAGAAAAGGACAAACCAAGAACGTTCGTTCTCCCTTCTTTGTTGGGCAACAACGAGTTGAAGAGGTTCAAACTTACCTTGGAATTGGTGAGCTCTACTTTGAATATGCATGGCACACATGTACCATCTGAGAAAGATGTGCTCATTCCCACTAACATGAAGGACCGGAAACTACTGAAGCTGAAAGATATGGCAGCACTCACACCAAACGTGTCTATCCCTCTCCGTATGTGCATGCAACATTTTGCTTTTCCTGGTCAAGATCGGTTCACTCAACCCCACAAGAGGATTTGGTTCCCTCTTTACTTGGCAGAAACAGGTGTGTTACCGATTAAGCTTCCTGTATGGATTGTGGAGCAATTGTATGAAGCAAATAAAAGGTCATCTAGAAAACTAGTGGTGAATGGCTGTTGTGCAATCACACGCATTATATACAGATGCTTAGCATATGATGTACCCATTGAACGTGCTTTAACTTGGGCACAACTACAAATGTTTAAGAGGCTCAAAACCGCCACACATCAATCCAAGCGTATGAGGGGATCGATCCCTTGTGTCCAGACACATGAAGTTCTGATGACTCTGGAAGTATCACCACGAGGGGAGACCACTGTACCACCCTTTACCATTAGAATACCCAAGCCTGGATCTGAAGGTAAATCACAAGCTGCCCCTTCGGCTCCACCTGTCCCATCCGAATTCGAATTTCCTGCGACTAGAGACATTGAAGGGATGAGCACCTTCGACTTTGAATCATTCTTGGAAAATACCCAACTCTCCGATGTCGAATTCTTCTCGGACACAGAAGAACAGGGCACCTCTTCACAAAGACAGAGGAAATCCATAGAAGGCCGCCATGTACATTGGGGTGATGATCAGCAAGGTCAACAACAAGGACACCTAGAAGAAGAAGAAGCAGAAGAAGAAGAAACCACCGGAACCCCCACATATACAGCAGAACTCCGAAGGCTGTATCAAATCATGGAACGAGTGCGATCGCAACAACTGCTCACTGAACAGAGCAGTAGGGTGCTCATGGCTCAACTCTTGGAAGAAGTTGGAGTCGACTCAGAATTCAGTGAGAGTCTATTATTGGTGGCAGAAACTTATGGTGTAGTAGAAGCAGTTCGAACAACTATACAGAAACCCCCCATTCAATATGATCCATGACGATTCCAAACACGACCACGGTTTGGCAAAAATATCCAGATTCCAATTACTACGGGGGAAGGACCTATTATTACATCTGAACCCATTGAGACCACCTCCCAAGCAGTTGTAACTTCTGGCCAAGACCACTCAGTCACCCATGATGAATCAACAGAGCCACTGCCACCCACACCCCCACCATCACCTCCTAGAACAGAAGCTGTGGAGATCACCTCGACCACTCAACCCACCAAGCAAACCTTCATCTTCCGCACTCCCACCTCTAGTTCAACCTTGTTCTCCACCTGTGAAAACCCAATCTATGAAGCCACCACCATCACAACCCAATCCACCAAATCGCTCATGGAAACAGCCCTAGGACAACCAACCCCCACACCCTCGGCCATAGGCCATCCTGACTCTAGATCCATTTTCTTTGGATTCCCAGCCACCACATCCCCTTTTATAGCTTTCCCGCCTCCAAGTTCTCATTTTCCACCTCCCATACCACCATTCCTTCAACCCGCCCATGACTACTTTTGTAGAATGTATCAAGCCACCATCCCACCCTCCTCATCAATCCCAACCCCACCATCCACACAACACTTATTCACTACTCTCACACACACACCACCTATCATTCCAATATACATGGTAGACGCCACACTTGCATCCACTCCTAAAAGTATGGACATTTCGCCACCCACAGTACCTCCCCCACCCCCCACACTTCCACCTTCTCCCATTCCCCCTCCACCAATTTCACCCACACACACATCTCCATTAGACACATCATTCACTCTTCCCATTCCCCAATCCCCTCCCCTTGCATCCTCCATTGTACAAATGACACCATCATCCATAGGAAATGCATTGGACACCATGCTCGCATGTATATCACAGTTAAGGACAGAGTACAATAAGCTCCAGCAACATAACGTACGACTGCAAGAGCACTCGAAGAGGCTACAAAATCGTCTTTTCGCAGTAGAAGAGGAGAATTCTCGCCTCCATACACAATTCCAAACTTTACAAGAGGCTCATAGCATCTTGGAAGTACAGTTATAGAACAGAGACCAGGAAGCAATACAAGTGGTAGAAGGCCATCTATAGACACTGCTAGAACGCAACTCTAAGCTTCAACGAAATATGGCCCTACTCAAGCGACACCTTGCAGTCGCTCATGAAGAGAATTGTTGACTGCAACTACAGAATCAGGAAAACCTAGAAGGAGCTATCGAAAACACACCTGGGGCACCCATCAGTCCCTCAAATTTTCAAGCTGTGACCCCCAACAATATAAAGATCATCTTGGAAGACTATGCTACTCTACTTGAAGCACATGACCAGTTATTAGAGGAACTGGGTCAACTGAAGCAGAAACAACAAAAAGACACAACGACTGCCTCTCAAACCACCTCTTCCGCGGATTCACTTCTCACAGACTCAGAGGCCCTAAAAGATCTCCAGAAACAGGTGACAGACTTGCAAACACGCCTACTACAATATGAAAGACCACCTTCCCCACCTGAGGCTCCCGCCGACAAAGAAACAGTACAAATTCCTGTGGAACAAACGTTTGAAGAAGAGTATGACCCACAACCCTTCCTAGGAGGTCAACAAACGGAAGAAGGTCAGTATACGTTCCAAGCACCGCGACCCCCATGGCTACGACAAGTGGAGGGGAAATCGGGAGTTCACATGAAGAGCGAACAATCGTGCAAAATCAGGCCATGAGGGTCATAGAAGACACTATATTACAATCCAATTACTTCAAGAACCTGTCATCTAGACGCCTTATCCTCTCATCAGAACTCAAATACAGGCCGTACTACATCATTTTGGCAGATTATAACACACAAATACAGAGAGTCACATGAAAGATACCTTCCTTCGCAACCCAATTTCAACCCGAAGATCTTCCTCCAAAGGTGCAAAAAGGCAAAATCTGTCAACCGACATGGCGGCATAAACTTTTTGAAACATATCCTGAAATGTTGTGCACCTGGAACAATGCGCCATTACATCTACTTTACAATCCATGCTATGGCCCTGTTCCACGACACCGCTCTTGAAAGCATTCAACATTAAAGTGCAGAACAATGCACAATGCAAGGAATGGCTAAACTACCCGTACATAGCGCCACCACAAGGACCACCATCGGTAGCCTACATGATGGCCACAATTTGACACTGGATGCCTCGACTGAAGCCCATGCCAGATGTGGTGGCCCAAATGATGTTGAAAATTTTGGATATGATGCAGGTAGTACTCAAAACCTTTAGAAATGCAGCAGCACCACAGGTACGACTACCAGGTACTACACCACACCGCAACAAGAGGTCCCCGGTGCAATAAATTGGGATGCATGGAAGCTGACCTAGCACGAGGCTTAAGGATAGGAGAACACGAAATTGCCACCAATGTCATCCAATACTATATCGACCACCCTATAGAACAAAGGTCTGTCAAGGGCGACAGACGCTAGGAAGGGGGGAGTGTTGGCATACAAGTCATATGAAGAGCATACAAGCACAACGGAGCAGTCATGCACAATACGACAACAAGGCCCAATCATTTTTTTCCATAAAGTATCTCCAATTCAAGTGATTTTCATCACTACCCACACATTGTAAATCCCGTTTTTGGTAGAATAGACTCCATTTTGTTCAAGACGAGGAGTCCTCGAGCTTGAGGAGTATGAGAATTAGCTACATACCAATTTTCATAATTTTTAGACTCCGTTTGAGCCCTCAAATAGGCTCTAGAACCTAATTTTTAACTAGGCCGAACACTAGGTCTGGACAAGGCCAAAGCTAGTAAAAAAACTATAAAAAGAGCTAGAGAGCTCATTTTTGAGGGTAGATTGTTTGTGAATTGAACTTATGTAAGAGACTTTTTGACTAATGCAAAGAACTCCATTGTTCCTCTCCTTGCTCTTGCCTTGTGTGGGCGTGTATGTGTATGTGTGTGCATGTTTATGTGCTTCTCACTCACACACTTGTGCCATCACTTGCTCATAGTCTTCATACTAGTCCTCACGTCTCCACGGATTGACAATTATGAGGTGGATCTTCTCATGTTGGTACTCACCATTGTGCTAGAGTGACAACATAGGACCACAGACATCACTATGTACAAGCTTCAATTTCTGAGTAGCCCGAATTGAACCATCTTTTGGAAAGGAGGAACGCTGTATTTTGCCCAAAATACAGCCTTCACAAACATGTTTTCCGGGTGCCTCAAGTTTGGGCAAAGAGGACACCATTTTAGATTTCTACAGGCATAACAAACTAGCAAAATTCAGATGACCAAACCGTGCATGCTAAAGCTTTGCATCTGACATAGCCTGAGAATCATGTACTGCACATGCCGAATCATTTACAGATCTTTCACAGTCTATGAGCTTATACAGCCCATGGCATAAAATGCCAGAAGCAATAATCACGTCGCCATTTGACAGATCATGAACTATACATCTGTCATTAACAATATCGAAGAGGGAAGACAAAGATGAAAAGAAGTCAGAAAAGTAAAAATTAATTTGCAAGTACTGTAAAGGAAATGATCATATCATAAAGAACTCTCCAAAACTCATTGCTAAAGAGGCAGAGGAAAGAGGCTGGAATGGTAGGGTCAGAGTCTGCTAATCTTGTGCAGGAAGAAGAATGGGTGTTTACTACTGTTTGCAGTTTTGACCCATCTTCTCATGAGCAGTGCATGTCTGTATTAGACTCAGATGTTAGGTACCTTGATAGTGGGGCGACCAAACATATTACCTCGCAGTGCAGTTTCTTTTTGACCATACATGGATTGTTTGCATGTTTATAAAAGAAATAAATGTTTGCGTGTTTTTGGTTGTTTGGCATATGCATTAGTGCCTAAACAACATCGTAGAAAATTGGATGATAAAGCAGTAAAATGTATTTTTGTTGGGTACAGTTCTGAAAGTAAATGCTATCATTTGTATCATCCAGAGACTAAATGCATTTTGGTTAGCCGTGATGTTGTTTTTGTGGAAGATGTTAATCAACCATTGCTTTCATGTACTTAGGAGACATCTGTTAGCTCCAAAGACATGTATGATACTTTGCGTCCTCTTTTTACAGGTGGACAATCTCGTGCTAGTCCTAATGAGGCAACTTCTTAGCCTTTCTAGGTTTCATATGATGATGCAGATCATCCCATTTATGATGTAGATTTACATGATGCAGTTACTGATGAGAGAGCTGACATTGAGGAGGCAAAAACTATGCCAAAATGGTTGGTGCAGACTTTGCGTGATAGCAAATTAGATGCACCTCTGTCATATCGTACTCGATCAGGCTCTCATAGTGCCTCTTTTGCATCAGATTGCTATGCTATGGTTGCATCTAGTCTCTGTGATGAGAATGAGCTTGTTTCATTTCACGAAGCAGAAAATTCAAAAAATTGGATGGCTGCTATGCAATCTGATTATGACGCTATAATGAAGAATGGTACTTGGTCTTTATGTGACTTGCCTCCTGGCAAGAAGGCCATTGGCACAAAGTGGGTTTACAAGCTGAAGCGTAAGCTAGATGGAACAGTTGACAGGTATAAGGCTAGGCTTGTTGCAAAGGGTTATGCATAGGAAAGAGGCATTGATTTTGATGAGACCTTTGCACCTACATGCCGTATGACTATTGTTCGGAGCATATGTGCACTTGCAGCCCATCATGGTTGGAATGTACATTAGTTGGACATTAAAACTGCATTTCTGAATGGTGACTTGCATGAAGAAATGTATGTTTTTTAGCCCCCTGGCTTTGTGCAGAAAGGGCATGAAAACCAGGTGTGCAGGTTAAAGAAGGCATTATATGGTTTAAAGCAAGCATCACATGCTTGGTATGAGAAGATACATGCCTATCTGATTGCACATGGTTTTGAGAACAGTCCAACTAAAAGCACCTTATATGTTAAGCGTGCTAATGATGTGCTTCTGACCATTGTTGTCTATGTTGACAACATGCTGCTCACTGGTCCTATTGAGAAGCATATTGCTGATTTTAAGGCTGATTTGCATGCCTCATTTGAGATGTCTGATTTGGGGCATTTGCATCACTATTTGGGCATTTAGTTTATGCAAGTTGGTGGTGGAATGGCTTTGTGTCAAACGAAATATATTGACACATTATTGGAGCGTATTGGCCTTGAAGACTGTAAGTCTATTGCAACTCCTATGGAGACCGGTTTACGATTGAGTCTTCATGATACTGGAGATGCATTTGATGCTGTCCTCTATCAGCAGGCTGTTGGATGCCTGAGTTACTTATGCATTACTCAGCTAGATATTCAGTTTGGTGTCTCACAGATGAGCAGGTTTATGCATTGCCGAGTAGTCAAGAATTGGCAGGCGGTTAAGCGCATCTTTCGTTACTTGAGTGGCACCCGACTACTTGGTTTGTTTTATCCCAAGGGAGGATCACTACTGCCAGATTTGCATGCTTTTTCTGACTCTGATTGGGTTGGTTGCTATGACACTCGTGTGTCCACCAGTGGCTTTTGCTTCATGCTTAGTAGCTCATGTATATCTTGGTTGAGCAAGAAGCAGCCTATTGTGGCCACTTCCAGTTGTGAGGCTGAGTATAGGGCAGCTTTCACAGCCACTATTGAGTGTGGCTCAGATGCCTTATGGCTAATTTGGGTGTTGGTCAGTCTTCTGCCACCACCATCTTCACTGACAGTCAGAGTGCATTGGCAATTGCGAGGAACCCTGTGTTCCATGCTCGCACTAAGCACATTGAGGTGCATTATCATTATGTCAGGGAGAGGTTCTCTGCTGGGGAGATCAACTTGGCATATGTGCCCATGCAGGAGAACATTGCAGACCTTTTCACGAAGGCTCTGCCTAGGGAGAAGTTTGAAGCTTTCTGCAAAGCTTTGGGCTTACTTCCTTTTGTGGAGTGATTTCCACATAGCTTGGCACTTCCTTATACATGAGATGAGTGCCAGCTACTCGTTCACTGCATCACTCCCAGGGGGGATTTGTTGATATATTTAGGTAGTGATGTGTGCGAACACTCTAGGACTGCGGGGGCACTTTTTTCCCTCTTTAGGAGGGTTTTTTCCCCCGGCTTGTATATATGCATATTGCCCTAATGGGCTACATATCTTTGTACATTTGTAGTGGTAATACATTCAGTATTGTGTGTTGTGCTCCAAGCTTCTTCTTCTTCCTTGTGCTGTTCACGTGCTTCCGTAGACGTCTAACTCCAACAACTAGTAGTGGTTTGAGCTTACCTTTGCCACGCTTTGTGGGGAAGTGGGACACATCCAAAGGCACTGTAAGGACACATAAGAGGATGATAAATAGAAGAAAGAGCGGCAAAACCCAATGGCCAACATGGTTCAAATTTCCACAGTAGACACGCAGACAACAGCAGATCAGACACGTTCCGATAAGACGCTGTGGTTGAGATTTGAAGTAAAATCGGATAAACACGTCTCATTGGGAAAATGAAGAAGAGTTACGAAATGGAGTTAATCAGCATGCTCGAGAAATTCTAGTGCAAATTCAATACATAGAAGTTCACGAGGGACATTCACATAAAGGTATAGCAAGAAGATGGTGGATAAAGGAAACTCCATAGCAATCGAACTTCTTGTTTAGGTTCCCTTTTATGTTCCAATTACACACTAAGTTCGTGTTTATCATAAATAATTGAGTGCTGCAAAGGAGAAGCATGAGATGCAACCTCTTTACCCAAGGTGGCAGACAAAATTCTAAAGAGAGAGAATTGTAGGAAAGGCTTTTGTAGCTTGGAGCTCATTACAAGATGATGCTCTACAAGTTATGATGAGACAAGAGGTTGGAGCATCTTAGTTGTTTGGGAAATTCAATTTTTTTTTATTTTTTTCATTTGTTTCTTACAGAAGTACATCGGTGCAAACTCATAAATGTATAAAAATGCATATCTGACATACATATGTGGTAAAAGTTCAGTGTGACTGATGGAGCTTCAATAATAGCATTTCTTGCTTCTTGTTCATCTTTTTGATAACGCTGTGCAGTGTGTGGCGTTTGTAAAGTGTTTCATATTTCAAACTTTAGCGCATCCTTATTGAAAATGGCATAGATCCTACTCAGTTCGTCATGCGTTCCTTTAATGTTTTGTTCATATGTCGTTTTCCTAATAAAAACAAAATCGTGAATGCTAATGGTAGTAGAGACATTCATCGAATGTGAAATGGTCTTTTCATAAAAATTAAGATCTTGGAGAAAAGTAATTGCTTATTGAATGAGTCCAAAATTTTCACTTCCTTGATGAGACTACTTTGAAACTGTTATCACAGGACCAAGCATAGTCGATTTGGACTTCTAAACTACTCCTACAAAGCATCCTTGTTTAGTATTGGAAGTAGAATGCTTATTTCCAATATAGCCTCTAGATGAGACATCTCTTCATATCTTGTGAGTAATATGAGTAAGGCTTAAATGGAGATTCTCAATTTACTTACCATGAGATGGTAAAAGTGAGGTTTAAAGTCTTCATGAAGAACAATTGAGACCCTTCTTATCTATGAAAATGATCTTACAATCATCTAAAGATGTTTCCTCCTCTTTTTCCCGAAACCTCTCGACACTCTTCGTTTTGCATAGAAATGCTAATCATCAAGAATCTAGTAAACCTTAAGGTGAAATTCCTATGATTACAAACCCAACAAAGAAAAATCAATGAGACTCATCGTTAACATTGCATACACAAGAAAATTATAGCCTAAAAACAACAATGCACATCATAAGTGTTGTGAGAAATCAAAATACTCATATGTACACATGCAATCCACGATAATACTTCATGAATATCTATTTTCAATACGTTATGTACAAGCAATTCAAAAACCGTTGCTCTTTTCACGATCCATTCAAATTCCCGATTCACAATCGGCTCCAAATCTTCACCTGTACTCATAAACTCAGAAAACACATCAGTAGCATCATATTCAAAAAGATTATTTGAAAAATTTCCATTTTTTTGAAAACTAGATGCATTTTCTTGCTCTATTCATATATGCATCTATTTATTTAATTATGTATTTATTTTATTTGTTTATATATTTATTTATATATTTATGTATTTATTTTGTTTGTTTATTTATATAATTTATTTATATATGTGTTTGTTTATTTATTTATGTATTTATTTATTTATGTATTTATTTATTTATTTTATTTATGTATTTATTTATTTCTTTATTTATTTATGCATTTATATATCTATCTATCTATTTATTTATTTATTTATTTTTATATTTACCTTTATCCATCTCAAAAAATTAAAATATAATTATTAAGTATTTACATATTTATATTTATAAAATTTATTTTTACAGATTCTAGGGCTTCCTTCCCAATACATCCTCATGGCTAGGTTTTCTCTGAAAAAACTATGTTTAAAAAATAGCCATCTTTGAATCGCATCGATCAGAGTCATATTCATAAATATAGTGGCTATGTATATAAGCCACCTTATTTGCTTGTCTATCCCTTGGAAACTTGTTTGATCTCTGTAACTCTCAGAGAATTTGGACATCCATGTTTCAATTATCTGAGCATAAGTATATTTATTTATGATTCTTTCAAGTTCATCATGTGCAGAGTCAAGTGCACATGTATATGAAGTTTGAAATTTGCGTATGTTTGATTCATAATTGAAATTTTCTTGCAAGCATGCATTTTCTTTTATTTCATGCTTGAGATCATTTATAAGAATTTTATATCTTTCGTTATCTTCTATCATGTTTCAATCTTTGTTAAAATGAGGTTTTTGAATAGAATCATTTGAATGCCACTTCAAACGGAAGTGTTCCTCATGCTCAGACATCAAAACACAGTCATCTTTATCCTCCATGGTAAAATCATTCCTTTCTGACTGAGTTTATGAAGTCTGCTTCTTTCTCCAACCTTTCCAGGAACTCTCCATCATCATCGCTTTCCAAGTCCACTAGCCCTTTCTCATGGAGTGATTCAATGTCATCAAAATTAAGATAATCTTGTTCATCTAAATCACTGAACTCCTCCTTTATGTAAGAATTTTAAAGACTTTATATTCATCCTCAAAACCCTCTTTAGGGCTTTGGATATCGTCCGATGTCAATTGAAGTTTTTCATTCAAAATCTCACTATAGTGCATCTCGTCCGATGTCAATTGAAATTTTCATTCAAAATCTCACTATATTCATCCATCTCGTCGCTCATTGACTCTTGGTCAAGTGCATCCTCACATATGAATCCTTCTACAGCCACAGTTGAATCAACTGATTCTTCATTTGATTCATAGTGGCTAAATCTAGCCTCTTTAGTGGAGTCATAAATTTCTATCTTTTCATACTCACCCTCACTCGGTACAGATTCTTCATCAGATTTGTCATACATTTCTATGAGTGTTTCATTTGACATTTCATGCTCAGTCTCATCCTCATAGGAACTCAACTCAGCATGATTGTTATTGGCATGCATATCATTGTATGAATGAGCAATTGATGACTTATTTTCATCCTTCTCATGATCCTTCTCATACCCCTCTTCGTGGAGTGTGGCATCATCTACATACATATCACTCTCTAGAACTCCAATTAGTGGTTTATCCTCTATCGTATAAGTAGGATCATTGCCCTGCATCTTAGGACATATATCTTATGTAGTGTCACTCTGAGGAATATCAGAAACTTGATCTGTAATTGAGTTATCCTCATGAAGAGCATCGCACTCATCATGATGTTTGGCATGCATATCACTTTTTAGAGAGCTACTTATTGACATCTCCTTGATCTTGACATCATTTCTGTTGACATCATTTCTATTCATAATTTCTTCATGTTCATCTTGAGACATTGTAGACATCTTTGGCTTTTGGCTTATTGTATATCTTGGTTTAATATTTATACAATTATTGCCTATGAGATGTGAGGAATTTGTTGGACTAGAAGAAGCTTCATATTGATTTCTTGTTTGAGTATCTTGATTTTTTATTTGATTTGTTTTTGAATTAGTTGGTTTGGTTAGCTTCTCCCAGCTCCTTCACTCCTTCCCTCATTAGGGTTTGTACTTTTGGCACACTTAAAGATGTGTTTATTGCAAAGATATCTATTATCCCATGACATCTTAAAGGTTTAGGGTTTGTATCATTTATTATTATTGGTTCTTCTTGATGAACCTTGATATGATTATATATGTGGTTTCTAGTCATACATCTTTTTTTTTCAATCAGATTTTCTAAGTGTTTTTAAGTTTGCACATTATTCTCAAGGTTTGGCACGCATGAAATATGTGCATCGGCTATATCCGCATGAAGATCCAATTTCCAATCATTTCGGAATTTCTCAAACATTTGCTGCTTTATAACATATCTTGTTACAACATCATGAACAAGTGTCCAATCCTCTATGAGTCCCGATTCGGAGTCTAGGTCTTGTAGAAACAAAATTAGTTCCTCTCGGGCTCTAACATCTATTGCCCGTAGGAATAAGAACACCCTTTCATGCATTATACATCTCTAGTCATACTCGGATATATCTTCGAATTGCTTCTCAAACTCTTTTTTAACTTCTAGGATCGGTTGGTTCTTGCGTATATGAACCCACCTCAGGAAAGATCTACGAGTTACTTTATCGAGGTCCTCTAGCATAAACAACTTGAGGAGTGTCACTTTGTATCAAGACCATATCGTTTGGTTTATTCCCATGAGTTGGTCCCGCATCTTGTATCCCAACACATAGACAAGTTTTTCCATAGTTCTTCATCTATCATCAGAGCTAAACTGACACCTAGGTACTTCAACTTGAGTTCCTACTTTTTACAAAACCTAGCTTATTTTCTTTACTTGAGATTAGTGCAATGTGGTTCTATGATATTTCTACTACTTTCAATTTTGGAATGAATGACCTTCTAGGAATTCATTACCACTAATAATTGTTGTATTAATAATATCGATCATTGGGCACTTAATAGGGCTAAAACCTTCATCTTTGTCCCAACTAATTAGTCTCAAATGAAACCCATTGATTAGCTTAGGGAAAATATTAACGCTAGTAGCTAGTGGATAGGTTATTGGTCCTATCTATTTAGCAATATGAAATGGTTTGAGATACCTCATTTTGAGTTTTTATTGGCTTTTTATCCAATCTATTGTTGTAGATCAGATTCCAATCTACATCGTGAAACTATTTGTGGTTGACATTCTTATTTACCCACACTTGCCTCATCCTTTATCTTACTTTTGTTTAAAATGAGGGTTAAATATATTCTACCTCTAATTTCAAAATTTGAAACTACCTTTCTATCCCATAGTATTCTTGTGATGAGTTATATTGCATTGCCACTATCACACTTGAGACAACAAACTCCATGTGGAACAATCCCACAAGTCCATATGTAATACAAAAGGGATTAATACTTATACTTACTTTGAATGCTTTTTTGGATGTAGAGAGTGTTTAGTCCAATTCAGCATCATAGTCCTTTCTATTATCCTCCACCATTCTCCGTAAGATTTGCATCAGATCTTTCTTGGTGGATTCAGCTTGCATTGTTTGCTTGGGGGTAATAAACTATAGATTTTATATAAAATGTAGATTTTATAAGAGAAGGTTACACATTTGAGATTGGATAAGGCTAGACTTAAGTAATCTCTCAAGGAACAAGTACAAGGTAGCAAAATTTTGATAAAAAAAATCTCAACGGAAAGATACATGTACTAACAATTTGCAAGGTAGCTTTAGTTTTTGAAGATTATGTTCAGGTATTAGTACATAATACTTCGTTGAGACATCACATAACTATAAGGAATGAGAAGCTAAGGGATATCTTTGAGGAATCAAGAGTCAGAAGGATGGTATATGTCTCAATCTCACATTGGAAAATTAAAGAGCAGATTACCAAGGGACACAAAAGCAATGTGGAGGGAAAAAAATCAAAATGGATTCTATAATAAACCAAGATTATGTGTTATTCTCTAAAAATAAGTTTAAAACTCAAATTCTTTCACTTAATTAATAATACCAACAATAAACATATTCAAGTAATGACTTTACAAACAAAGATCTTAGTCTTAGGATCCCAAATTTAAGAGCAAGGTGCTATTGGAACAACTCAAATTAAAATGATAAAAAACTACTACAATGATTGAAATTAATTTATTGATAAGAGAAGGAATGGAATCAATAGTTAAAGTTGTCAGCAGTCTGATGATGCTAGATTAAAAACTCCAACGTGATGTGTTTAAGTTATTCCATTGGAATTTTTAGTCACTAAAACAAAAAATCAGATTTTGCAAGATCTCTCACAAAAATATAACCTATCTACAGAAGATTTGGTAGTAGGATCTATTGATGACATGTAAATGGGTGATGTAATAAACACCAGTATGCATATATATATATATATATATATATATATATATATATATATGGATGTATGTATGTATGTATGTATGTATCGAGTTATGCCAGGCGTTGGACCAAAACATAGGTGAGATTATGGGAGTAGAAGTTGGATCTTCAAGGATATTGTAATTGTGGATCATTATTTTGTATGGACATGAAAAGCACTATCTATCAAAAGGAGTTCTTCATGTGAGCCTAAAAGGGTAGAAAGGTGGAAGCAACACTTTTCTTCCTAAAAAGCACAAAACTAAAGAAATTGTTTTATATTTGTGGGTGAAAGGTTATTGTGTTATCTATCCAAAAGCCAAACTCTATAATTAGTTTATCTTTAATTTATCAAGACTAGTGTCTTTTCATTTTACTAACTTGAAGATTGGAAGAGTGACGAATTGATATATTTATTGAATTTTTAATATTTCCATTCATTAAAATTTTTATCAAAATAATTGTAGTGATTTAGTTTGTGGTTAATATTGTTCCTTGTTCTGAATCCATGGTTTACAACATCTCCCCTTACTATAAATTCTTTTCCATTGGTAGTAAGTGAGATAGGGTGTTTCTTGGAGTGAATTTTTAAAACCGGCCTGAACAAGTGTAAGCATGGAATTCTTGACAAAAAAGGAGGGGATAGTTCCTTTTGGATTCATGCATAAATAAGTCCATATCCCATACATGATGTAAAATGAAAAAAATGGGGTATTAATTAAATTTCTTATGTCTTGTTCCCATGAGCATATGAAGGGGAAGCCTTGTGTGTGTGGGTGGATGTCGAGGTGCTAATAGGCATTTCAAGTGGCTATGAACACATCTTTAATGGGCACATGATCCTCATTTTGGGAGCTCTTGAGTTTCTGTAGGGGGCTGAAAAATGCTCTTCTTTGTATACAACAATCCCACTATTTTGACCTCCTCATCTAAGGACAATAACATGAATTTAAGAAAAAAAATCTCTACGTGGTGCTCTATGTAAATAGAATTTTTTTTATACGAGTTCTCATCCCATAAGATATTCTATGATCTTTATACTAAATGAAAGACACTCTCTCTCAAGGACTCTCTAAAAGTAAACATTATTGGTTCTGTGTGTAGCTCATCTCTCATCCTTTATATCATCTGGCCCATGAATAGATAGTTTCTAGTGTTTATTGTGGACATGCAGCCTTCATGCATAGTCACTCTACTATCTATCAAGTGACCTTAGGATATCACTTGGGCTAGCTAGGGACCTTGGCTAACAATCCAATGTTTAACACATTTCCTTTATTCTTCTTATACACGTAGCACACGGGATATATTTTTTGACCAAGTTTGATAGATATATGTTTACACTTTCCAATCAATTCAACATTGTCTCTTTGACTAAGATTGTATCTTTGTCATATTATTATCTTCCTTAGTAGTTGTACCAAACTTTTAAAATATCAATTGGATTTAATGAATGGCTAATAAAAAGATATGAAATATAAAAATTATATGTACTCTTCAAACATCTTATCTATATAATTTCTCCCATAATGTATGCAAATCATGTACATGCATATAATTTCCTTCAATACAACCAAGTGTACGATCATGTAGACTATTTCACTTGGAAAGATAACGAGTGGAACCTTGGGATACTATTTTATTCATACATTTAGACTAATGATCATCTAAGGAAGGTCCACAAATTGGACACAAATTAGTGTTTGTTATCTTGAGGACTCTCTATAGCCCACCAATCATGCATGGTCCACATGAGGATGCCTTTCATTCGAGGTTTTATTCCCTCATGTGATCATAATGCATCTTTTACACACATATCATTCCATAATTCCTTTCATTCGAGGTTTTATTCCCTCATCTGATCATAATGCATCTTTTACACACATATCATTCCATGATTGGTTCCAATCACCCATCCATACTTTTCACTTTATATTTCCCTTGCATTAGTAATTCTAACACCAAATGAACTATGTTTCCATTCCTTTGAATCTATAAGCAAGTGATATATCCCATCAATGAGTTTATTCAAAGTATATCATTCCATCACTTTTGGCAATGGAGCTATAATGAAACATATTATTTATCCTAGGTAAAGTAGAAGTGTTGGAGCATTTTTCCTTGACATAAATTTATTGATTATATCTTCTCTATATGTCTTTTCTGCACACTTTAGATATTCCTACAAGTTGGAGGACTCTTTGAAAAATAGTATACAATCATTTGAGTATGCATGTATTTTATTTTAGTCCATGCCTATTGAACTCAATAATTCATGGGCATTTGATTGAGAGGAGTTTTTTTTATATATAATTTGATCTCGTAATGCTCTAAATAATGCCTTGTATTTGACCATACATAGCCATTTTGCATGTTTATAAAAAAATTAAATGTTTGAAGAATATAATAAATTTTGATCTCTATACAATGGATGGTGATGTGTGCCTTTGTTCTGAATTGAAAAAAGCACTTATCGTATTCACCACTTACTTTTATCTAATGAATTATTTTCTACATTTCAAAATAAAAGAATGTCTTTACATAGAACTTTTAATTGATGCTTAGTTTTTAGAGATATACCAACATATAGAAATCCCCATTATGGGATTCATTAGATGGATTTTCCTTAATCTATTGATAAAATTGACCACATTTACAAGCATGATTATTGTAAATTCTCTCTCTCTCTCTCTCTCTCTCTCTCTCTCTCTCTCTCTCTATATATATATATATATATATATATATATATATATATATATATATATATATATATATATATATATATATATATATATATATATATATATATATATATATATATATATATATATATATATGTGTGTGTGTGTGTGTGTGTGTGTGTGTGTGTGTGCATGTGTGTGTGTAACACCGAGTCATAACAAACGAGGACTATGTCACCAAAAGAGAAATCATCCATAAAAAATCAAGTAGATTGTTGAAAGCATGTGTTCTTTTAAATTTTTATGAAAATTTTTAATAAAAAAATGTGTGAAAATATGTATGTCTTAGTAGATTAATATTAAAAAATTCTAAAAAAATCATAAAAGGTATAAAAAAATGCATATAGAAGATAAAATATTAAACATATGAACAAAGGAGGATTTTGGATTGCGATTCAAATATGTTAGATAACATGATTTTGTCACGTGAACTACTTCACATCATTTGTAGAACAGTAAAATTGTCATAAATTTTCATATCAAGCTAGAAATTTCTTCATCTATTTCTACCCCCTACATCTGATGCATTTGTTTCACTTTTAGACTATTCTGAGCTCTCTTCTTCTTCTTCTTCTTATTTTCTTCTTCCTTAGCAACAAGAACCTTATCTTCATCCAAGTACATAACAATTTCAATCAAGTAGGGATCTTCTTATTTTCCTCTGACTACCTTTTGCACATAGATCTAGAAGTTTTTTCTTTATCATATTAATGATTGCTTTCCTCAAGTGACATGTTTTGATTAAGACAAAATCATAAACAAGAATATATACCTCATCAATTTTAAGTGTAGATGTACTTGAATATTCATCTTCCTTTTTGAAACTCTTTATTTGGTATCGCATACCATTTCTAGAATGTACTTGCTTGGGAATGCATAACTACTTTTAGAATAATACCAATGGACTATCAAAGAGGTTACTTTGTCTTCATCTATATCTTTAGTGATATCTAAAGCTTTTGCAATCCAAAATTGTTTGGTAGATTCATTACCCTCAACAAGGACTACAATAAGTGTTCCAATATTTATTTCTTTCAAATTTCTATGCCATTGTGCTTCAACATGCTTTGTCATCCTTGGACCTACATAAATATTACTTTCTAGTGTATGCATTAAGATTGAAACTATATTTGAATTACGTGCTTAGTCCACATTCAATATTTGTGTGCCGAAATCCCCTGTGAATGGAATGTCAACAAGCCGATATCTTACAACATTATTCTTTATAATATCTTCTTTTTGGAATAAAAAACTCATCCCATCAAGACACATCTTGATTTCCAGGATTTTTTTTAAAACTCTCAATCTATCTCTTCTTTTCCATAAGTGCATGCATCTACCTTTTACTTTGCTCAACCATGTTTCTAGATTATGCCATATTTTTTTTATCTTCATGTGGTTAATTTTTGCACCATAAACTACCAAAATAAGGACATGCAATAAAATAAGCAGCCATCCTTAGGATCCCACATACCAAAAGATGAATATTGATTTGCAAATAAAAGAGTTATGTCATCATGAATCCTCATTAATAATACATAGTTGAAACTAATATCGTGCAATGGGGCCAAAACTTTTCTGCTGTTGTCAACACTTATTGTGCAAAACTAATTCAAGTCATAAATCTATGTAAGATGTTGAACTTAAAGATTTATAATATATGCTTTGGAAATCAAAACAATAAATATTGGAAGAATAAATGCATTATGATGTGTCAATCCCTTAGAGTCAATGGGATTAGGAGTATGTCCAACTAAAAAACTTGTTTATAAAAAAATGCATAAATATCCAAAGATTGTAGAATTCTTATTCTCTCTCATTGTGTTATCAAGCTAAAAATATAGATTTTGTGGTAGATGACTTTCCAATGATTGCAAAACTCTATGAATCACAATGACAATGAGGTTTGGATCATTATGCGCTTGGGGTATGTGAAGAAAACCATAGACCTTACATTTCCATTATATATCAAAGCACCTAACATATGCATTTGCACAAAAAATTTATCTCCAATATCCTTAGGAAGGTGAAAAAAATGGGGCATACATGTGTTCTTTTGATCCATACCATCAATCAACAAACACATATAACACTTTGGATATACACTTGCTTTAAGTCTATTATGAATTTCTTTATTTCTTTCTAAGGCTTGAATTTCATGATGCTCCTTGAGAAGACTTTTAAAATTATCATTTTCTAGTATTGTTGTGGACCTCTTTTTCATGTTCTTCAAGGTGGCACTAATTGAGCATTCACCCATCCTAACCTTTTTTTCCTATGAGGGATAGTCACATTGTTAAAATCTTCTTTCCACACTCTACTAAAATGTCGATATTGCACATACTTTTTATTTTTATTCAGCATCTCTTTTCTATAAACGTAAAGTACTTCTCGATGTGTAAAGTCATCCAAAAAGTGTAACCTTCCAGTTGTAGGGATGATTTCACAATGCAACTAAAATGGTTCATCATCCACCTCATTGCATGACAACCAATGGATCCTTTGTGTGCAATTCTATAACATGTTTCAAAAATGAGATCCTCACTAATAAGTTTCTACATAATCTTATGGATTCTCAAATTTCCCAGCTCATTGCAATTGTAAATGTAGCTCTACATCCATTTATATTCAAATGAAACACGTGTTACTAACATATTATCCTCAATCATTTGTATGTGAGCACCAAAATATATATCCTATCTCTCGCTATCTAAAGTACAGATTCTATCCCTTAATTGCTTTTATTTATTCATTCCTAATTTGTACAAACACTTTAAGCCATAACAATGTTTCAAAATATCTAAAATAACTTGTCTATCTAAAGTAAGAAATTGCAATATTTTTCTGCTTACTTCATGAAGCCTTCTTCTAAAATTGATGGACTTGTTTGGTTTAGTCTCATGCCTTTATCATTTGTTCTACATGCGCTTGAATCTATAGAGAGGTCAATAGGTGGAAGATCAACATTGATCGGATGAACACTATTGCATTGAGATAACTTAAAATACTCAATCAAGAACAAAAAATCATTCACACATTTTATGGTATGTTCGACACATCCTTGAGAAAGGATCAATTAAAAACAATGAATTCAAACTAAAAGGCTCAATAGAGAGAAGCGAGCTCTCGACATCAACACAAAAGACGGAGCTCATCTTGAATGAGAAAGAGAAATGGAGACCCATTTCCTTAATAAAGCATTAAGAATTATATCAAGTGATGAATAAATGATTTCAACATCATGGCTCTAGATAATGATGATGATGGATATTGTTGTACCAGTCAAGAGTGATGTTTCATTATGATGGATAATGATTAATAGGTATGATTTGATAAGCGAGTATGATGTATGATTATGGTGTGTGATAATGACTTTTGATCTTAATGATGCATGATTCCTACAATTATGATGTGATTAGAATGTAGCTCACAATGAAGTGTGATTATGATCTTTGATAGGCCATGAAAAAGAATAAAGATTATGCCTATGAATCTATTTTCATATATATATATATATATATATATATAAATCTATGATTTAAAAAATGCTCGATAACTATACTACAAATCAAACAAATCACCTATGTACCTATCTATCTATATAGATATCTCTTACATTCACATGTCTATCTACAACATGTTTTTAAATATCTATCTACGCATCCATCTATCTATACTTCTATTTTTGTATCATTTACATTTATATATCTATCTATCTCTCTACCCATCCAACCATTTGTAATATATTTATTTTCCATTCATATGTATAGCTATCTATCATTTACATTTATATATAACTATTTATGCATATCTCTACCTATCTAACCATGTATCTATTCCTGCATCCATCTATCTATTTATCTTTCCTATATTCATGATATTTCTACATATCCATGTATCAATCCTTTCACTTATAAATATGTATGTATGTATGTATGTACGTATGTATGTAGATGTATATTTATCTAGCTTGATATACATCAATATAGAGATGCTCACACCCTTGTTTATGCATAAGTATGTATGCAATGATACATCACCCATATTCCAAATCTATCTTTAATTAAGTATGACTATATAGATCCATTCACTAAATATGTTGACATACATGTTATAATTTCTATAAAAAATTTATTTAGCTCCCTATCACAGTATCAAATGATTATCTCTAAATTCATCAATTTGACTATCGACCTATCCCACTTTGCGCACCTTATATCTACCAAAATATATACGAATACTTTATCTACCATCCCAAGTAGGTGACCTTTATATTTGTAAGTTAACCAAGCCAAAATAACTCCATCTATCCCTACATAAAAAAGGTACAAATCTAGTATAGAAGGGATAGAATGCATACAAATGGACTTGATGAGTGCCTAGATGAGGACCGAGTTATGGGTAGAAAACATATTGATGGCACAAAAAGATTCTAGCCTGCCTCAAGCGAGTCAATGCCACCTCTAGCAGATGAGCCTAGAGATATGGTTGAGCTTGAAGAGCTAGCTATCAATGAAGAAAAAACTGTTGATGATGTACCAATGAATCAAGATGATGTAGTGCATGTTGGGGAGCAAGAGTATGACCAAATCCTTTTGTAATTTGTACCTAGGGACCTTTCGAAAAGAAAAATGTGAAAAATCTTATGTTCAATTTAATTAGAATTTCATTTTATACTATTAGTGTCCCATTTCAACTATTCATTTCCACATTTTTCTTCCCTTTGTGATTGGATTGATGTGAATCTGGCTTGTGTTATTTGAAGGTCTTATCCTGCGATTATCTTTATGAGACCTTGCAAGCTATATTTGATTCCACTTAGAAGTATGGAATTAGCAATCAAAATATTTTTGGATTGTAATATTTTTTATATATTTTTGAGATCATCTAACTAGCTATTGTGTGTAATGTATAACTCTTATGGTAGGTTTTAATGCAAGGAGCAACATATTTTTCCATCGTAAAAACATAGAGGGATAAAGAGGACGGATTCTAAAACTAAATCATAGGATTCTAACAACACCCTTATTGAGATGGATGTTATGCTTTCTAAGAAACAATTGGAAATGGGCTTATTTTTCCTTGTTTTCAACATATTCTTGTAACTTTTATTACAAAAAAAAAAAGTGAACATGACATAGTTCCCTCTCTCTCTCTCTCTCTCTCTCTCTATATATATATATATATATATATATATATATATATATATATATATATATATATATATATATATATATATATATATATATATATATATATATATATATATATATATATATATATATATATATATATATATATATATATATATAGAGAGAGAGAGAGAGAGAGAGAGAGAGAGAGAGAGAGAGAGAGAGAGAGAGAGAAGGAACTATGTCATGTTCACTTTTTTTTTGTAATAAAAGTTACAACAATATGTTGAAAACAAGGAAAAATAAGCCCATTTCCAATTGTTTCTTAGAAAGCATAACATCCATCTCAGTAAGGGTGTTGTTAGAATCCTATGATTTTGTTTTAGAATCCTTCGTCTTTATCCCTCTATGATTTTACGATGGAAAAATATGTTGCTCCTTGCATTAAAACCTACCATAAGAGTTATACATTATAGAAACCATTCAAATATTAGATGGCAATAGGTAGTTAGATGATCTAAAAAACATATAAAAAATATTACAATCCAAAAAAAACTTTATTGCTAATTCCATACTTCTAAGTGTAATGAAATATAGCTTGCAAGGGCTCATAAAGATAATCGCACGATAAGACCTTCAAATAACACAAGCCAGATTCACATCAATCCAATCACAAAGGGAAAAAATTGTGGAAAGGAATAGTTGAAATGGGACACTAATAATATAAAATGAAATTCTCATTAAATTGAACATAAGATTTTCTACATTTTTCTTTTAGAAAGGTCTCTAGGTACAAATTACAAAAGGATTTGGTCATACTCTCGCTCCCCAACATGCACTACCTCATCTTAATTCATTGGTACATCATCAATAGTCTTTTCTTCATTGATAGCTAGCTCTTCAAGCTCAACCATATCTCTAGGCTCATCTGCTAGAGGTGGCACTGACTCCCTTGAGACAGGCTAGAATCTTTCTATGTCATCAATATGCTTTCTACCCATCACTCGGTCCTCATTTGTGCACTCATCAAGTCCATTTGTATGCATTCTAATGAAGCTAAATTGGGCATCATCATTTTCTAATGCAGTACATTGTCTGAACATTTTTAGAGCACATGCCAATGTGGTACCTAAAAAAACTCACTTGCATTAGAAATTATTTGAACATAGAAGTGACTAAACTATCCATGTAAGGGCTTAAGATTACATATACTAGAAAACAAGTCCAATATCCAATCATCATCATTTGAAAATAACTCAATAAGCCTCATGATTAGCTTACGTGGCTTTTGGTAAGGGTTCACAAGAGTCTTGTTCTTTGCCACATGTTAAAGTTTCTTTGTAACTATAGGGAACATTAGGACATTTGGCAGTCCGTTCTCATTGCAATGCTCCCCAACTATCTTCTTGCTAACTTCATCATAGTATCCCACTATCAAACATTTAGTTGCACTGACAACCCTATGACCTGACATGTGATCTACATTTGTCTTCACCTTGAAAGTAATAACCATAGGTTAGAACCATAAAATAGAAAAAAATGATTAAAAAAGTATGTCGGGCTGCCAAATACCCTGTATGACACTCCATTACATGATACTTTCACTTCAATGATGCTTATACAAAAAACAATAGGTCTCTATTGTGGAAGATGACAATCTTCCACAATGTTGAGAGGGTCAAATTTGCAAAATCCTTAACCATATTAATTATTTGTGGGTGCTTAAGTGGCTTATCATCATTTACTAAGCCACTCATGTCAAATCCATAAGGAATGCCTGTTATCAAAAGAGAGAAATGTTTCCTAAGAACTATACTATATATATCATTTATATCCTCATAGAAAATTGTATAATAAAATATTCTAAGGGGGTATATTGGGTTTGGAAATATCAAACTCTCTCCCCTTTGCCTTTATTACAGACTTCTCATGCCTTGCCCTTTGAATGTGAGCAAGGAAAATTTTAGGGAAATTGTCAATGGTCTCACCACTCTTCTTATTTCTTGAGGGGTTTTCTCAAAATAAGAAGAACGTGAGTCATTGTTTGCAAGAATTCTGAGTAAACTAGTGAGATGCAATATATGATGATCAACATCAAACAAAATGCATCATGCATGCTTCAATTTGATGATTGGAATCGACTTTGTGGATAAATTCAATGTCTACCATTGTCTTTCTAGTCAAAGTCAATGCCTCACATCAAAAATTGCATGTATGTGATTCTCAACATCAAGTTTAAGAGAGAATGTACTATATATTCAAAAGATTGATGTCAAACATCGACTTTAAGAAAAAAGTTAATGCTAGGCATCGACATTATGCCAAAGCTCATTATTATTCATCATATTGAATCCGTTTGATAATTGAATATGATTCCAAACATTGATTTGAAGCAACAGATCAATGCAAAGCATCTATTTTCTCCCAAAATTGGATTTTAGACATCATAGTTACTTGTGTAGAGACATAATTATTACTTAAAAAAAAAAATGTGTGCATGTTTTCCCAGAATTTTTAAAGTTTTTCTAAAAGATGTATAGAATTTACCTTTAAGGTTTTAAGTTTGTTTTGGGGTTTTGTATTATTTCTTAAGCTTTTCTATAAGTTATTTTATAACATTTAAAGGTGTTTTATGGCCTTTCTATCATCTAGTTAAGTTTTTAGGATTATTTTATGGTCCTTAGATTCATCAATGCTTTTTAAAGCTAGCCCTAAGATTCATCAATGTTTTTTAAAGTTTTTAGGTTTTCTTAAAGTTTGAAAATGTTTCATGATTATTTTTTATTTTTTATTTTTATAAGATTTTTAATGCTTTATGATTTCTCTACATTTTTCTTAGGTTTTTAGGATTCCCTTTTATTTTGGATTTCCCAAGGGGTTTGCAAGTTTTTTTTATGATTATCAATCTAATTATGCATTTTTTAGGTCTACATTAAGTTTGGAAAATTTTAGGATTTTCCAATGGGTTTTAAGGTTTTTTAGGAAATTTTTAGTTATATATAGAGTTTTGAGGATTTTTTGACATTCGTAAGATTTTTATAAGTGTTTTAGTGCTTATGGTTTTTACAAGGTTTAGCTAGATTTTTTAGGGTTTTTTATAATTTTCAATTTTCTAAGGTTTTTCTATTTTTGTTAGAGTTATCTAGATGTTTCAAAAATTTTCTCAAATGTTTAGGATTTATTCATGGTTTTAGGATTTTTCAATTGTTTTTTTAGAGTTTTTTTGTAAGATTTTTAGTGTTTTGTGGTTCTTCTAGGTTTTCTTAGATTTTTAGGGTTTTTTGTGATTATAAATTTTTTGATAGACTTTTACGATTTAAAAGATTTTAAGGATTTAAGTTTTTTTATAAAAGATTTTTAGTATTAATATGGTTCCTCTAGGCTTACATAAGTTTTACAGGCTTTTAATGTTTTTATGATTTTTATGGTTTTTTATAGACTTTTTAATTTTATGATTTCTCTAGGGGTTTTACGTTTTTTTTTAGTTCTTTTATGATTCTAAAGTTTTCTATATATTCACACACACAAGAAGTTGCCTTTCCCTCTTTTATAGAGTTGAATCCATATAAGAGAATATTTATTACATTATTTTTCAAGTGCTTTTCTTCTCATAGGAGTAATAACTTCTGGAAATATTCCTTCTCACAGATAATCTACAAATCAGTTTACTCCATTCTAGTGTGACCATCATTTGATATAGAGTTGAATGTTCCGTGGTTGGTCTAGTGAAAGAGATAAAAGGGTTATATTCATTTTATCACAAAATATTCAAGATTTAGTGGTAGGACACATACAAAATTTAGACACAAGTAGGGATTTTTGACTTGCATTGGAAAGATTGTATGCTATAGGTATAAAAGAAAGGAAGATTCAACTTAAAAATGAGTTGAACAACATAAAAGAAGATGCAAGGCCGTGGCTAATGATTACTTTATGAAGGTTAAAGAGATTGAAGGTCATCTAGGATCAATTGAAGCTCATGTGGAGGAGGACAAATTGGTTTCACATACTCTCAATGGACTCAAGGACGATGAGAAATGGAAACCACTCATTACTTCTTATATGTCAGAGGAGAATTACTAGATTTTGATCATATTGTTGCTCTCATTGTCACAGAGGAGATGAATCTAAATGGATCTACTTCAAATAAAAAAGGATCTCAAGGACAAGCTCTCTATGTAGGATCATCAAGAGGAGGAAGGAGAGGCAGAAGAGGTTCAAATAGAGGTGGCGGAAGGAGTGATGATCAAGGGACTTCAAGTGACTCCTTCAACATAAGAGGAAGAGCAAGCACTAGAGGTACAAGAGGCTTCTACAACTACAATCAAAGACAAATGAGTGAAGATAACGATTGCTACATATGTGGAAGGTATGGACACTATGCCAAAGATTCCTATCAAAATGAGAATAATCAAGGTGGTAATCAAAGAGGAGGCTATTCAAGAAGAGGTAAATAACAAGGAAATTATGCAATTGAAGGTAAAAGTGATGATTATGATTCTCGTCTTGTGCTGAATGTAGAAACCAAGATGAATTGCAATAGTGATATATGGTATGTAGATAGTGGTTGCTCTAACCATATGTCTCATGATGCTTCATGGTTTTCACATATGGATAATCCTTCATGTAAAGGTGATGTTGAAACAAGAGATGATACAAGACATAAGATTATGCAGGTTGGTCAAATGGTTTGCAAGTAAGATTTAATAATGCATGATGCTTCATTGAGGATCCAAAGCAAAGGAGGTTCATTGGTAGAAAAAGGTTTGCAAGTAAGATTTAATAATGCATGATGCTTCATTGAGGATCCAAAGCAAAGGAGGTTCATTGGTAGAGGTAAAAAACAAGGTAGATTGTTTACATTCAAGGTAAACCCATATCATACAAACTATTTCTCTTATGGTATGCATAGAATAGCACAACTTGATCTATGGCACAAAAGGACTGGCCACATGAATCTACACAAGTTAAAGGATCTATCAAAGAAAGGGATTGTTGAAGGATTACTTGATCTTACCAAGCAAAATATGGTGCATCTTTGTGAAGCATGTCCAATGGGCTAGATTAGACAACCTTTCAAGCATTCAAGCTATGTAAGTGATGGCTTACTAGATCTTATGCACATGGATGTATGGGGTCCTACTAAAGAGGCATCCTTGGATGGTAATAAGTACTATGTATCATTCATTGATGATCATAGTAGAATGGCATTTGTGCATTTCATTAAACATAAGAGTGAAGTCTTTGATTGTTTCAAGAAGTTCAAATAATTTGTTGAGAGGCAAACAGGAAGGTATGCTAAGTGAAAGAACTTGGAGAAGCTTGTAGGAGGTAGAAAAGTGAGTTGCAAAGCGACAAAGTTTGGTCCAGCCTAATGGCACAAGACCAGCCCTTGAGCTTACAGAGACTCAAATAGACCATATAGGCATGCGATAAGTGCAATAGAATGCACTATGTACTTTGGAGTATGAAGGAGAAAGAGTCAATACAAAACAGATAGGTTCGCACATCGACTAGCTCAAAAAGCTTACTATTTATGGAAGAGACAATGAACTTCAAATGCTCATAGAGACCAACGTGATTACAATTAGAAAAAATCCTTTTATGGGAGTGATACACATAGGGTTTAGTGTATATAATTCATAAGAGTATAAGGAATAAGCAAAAAAATGTTATAGGAAAGAATCAGACACTCAATGGTGGTATCTCCTATTTTTTAGGAATACATAGAGATTGACCGTGAAATAGAAAAACTAAGATTTCTCCCAATCTACTAAACCAAATACTATAAAAATTTAGAGGCAAAAAGTAGACACTAATAGATTTCCAATGGTCCATCTTTCATCAAATTTCAATTTCTATAGAGAGAGCAGCAGCCTTTGCAATATTACTACTAGCGAAGAAGATGATGCAAAGAAATGAAGGAGCAAGACAATGATGGTCACAACTGTATGTATATTGCTTCCATGTATTGTACAAGTGTTTTGAAGTCTTTATAAAGACTCTATATAAAGACTCTATATAAGTGATCCATGACATCTACAAGTGGATTTTGAATTCAAATGAAGACAGTAAGAGTTGTTGGAGGGAATCAATTCACTTTCCTACAATCTAGGAAAAGTGAAGATCTAGTTTGATCTACTTTTAGGTGATTGATTGATTGATTAAGTGCAACTCAACCACCACAAATTCGTGGAACTTGATCTCTCTCTTTCTACTTTTACATGTGTAAAGCTTCAAGGCTTTTACAATGGTAAAAGATCCACGGAATTTTTTTTTGAAAAAATACAATAAGTGAGCATAAGGAAAAGAACTCTCCAACGGATATTCCTTCGACATAATCCAAGCCAAAGTTTTTGACGTAGATGGAATCCACCTCAATCATAGTGTAAGCTTGATGTTCCAACAACTCCCCCTCAAACTAAAGTATGCTTGAGTCTTCATTCTCTAATAGGTTGAATACCTGCCATAGCTTGGAATCTATAGAGCTTTATTCCATCAAGTGCCTTCGTTATCATATCTACTACATGCTTTTTAGTTGGAACAAAAGAAATGTCAATCTCCTTTGCCATGAGCTTCTCCCTGATGAAGTGGTAATGAACCTCTATGTTTTTGGTTCTTGCATGGAAAATAGGGTTTTCTGCTAGATGCATGGAACTTACATTATCTCCAAATATGTGAGGTTTGGAACTCACAAGTCCCAAATCTATATACAATGCTTTTAACCATATTGCATCTTGAGTTTCTATGTTCAAACCTCTGTACTCTACTTCAATTGAGGATAAAGAAACTCTAGGTTGCTTCTTGGAACTCCATGACACTAGCTTCGAACTTGCAAATGCTAAGTAACGAGGAGTACTTCTTCTATCATCCTTAGCTCCCACCCAATCTGCATCTGAATAGATTTTGATATCCAAATCCGAAGAGTAAGGATATAATATACCTTCATTGATTGTACCTTTGAGATACTTAAGTACTCTTTTAGATGCATCCATGTGTGGTCTTCTCGGTGAGTGCATGAATTGACTAAGCACTCCTACACTATATGAGATCTCTATCCTTGTATGAGTAGTATATATCAAGCTACCTACCAAGCTTTGATATTCTTTCATGTCTTCAATTTTCTCACCTTCATAAACACTAAGTTTATGATTCATCTCCAAAGGTGTACCTGCAGGTTTTGTGTTCTCCATTTTGAACTTGAGAAGAAGATCCTAAATGCATCTTCTCTAAGTCAAATACATTCCTTCATTTGTGTATATCACCTGCATACCTAGGAAATATGTGAGCTCACCTAAGTCACTGATTTTAAACTCCTCTTGCATGTGTGAATTGATCCTTTGAATGCCATTCAAATCATCACCTATCACAATAATATCATCTACATATACACATAGATAGATAACCTCATTGTGATCCCTTTTGATGAATAGAGAAGGATCTGAGTTTCTAGCTTTGAACCCTTAATCTTGAAGATATGTAACCAACCTGTAATTCCAAGCTCTAGGAGCTTGTTTCAATCCATAAAATTATTTCTTAAGTCTGCAAACATAAGATGCATGATTAGGGTCTTCAAGACCTGGAGGTTGTGACATGTATACCTCTTCACTTATCCAACCATTTAAAGTTGGAGGAGTCTCCAATTCCTTGCTGCAATTGCACTTATCAATGTTCTAATTGTAGTAATCTTTGCAACTGGTGAGAATGTTTCCTCATAGCCTCTCCCATGATTTTGTGAGCATCCTTTGGCAACTAATCTTGCCTTGTACCTGCAAACTTATCTATCTGAGTTTCTTTTAACTTTATATACCCATCTGCAAGCAATTACCTTTTGATTGGATGACATTGGAACCAAATCCCAAGTGTGCATCTCCTTTAATGCATCTATTTCTTCTTTCATGGCCTTTTCCCAATTAGGGTTTCCCTTTGCCTTTTCATAGGTTGATGGTTCTTCTGAAATTGAATCTTTTCCAAAGTATATTGAATGCTTTGTAACAAATGTGGAATCATATCCATACCTTTTTGGTTGTTTCTTCTCTCTTGCTAATCTTCTAGGTGCTTGTTTGGAGCATTCTCCAACCTCTTTCATCTTTGCTTTGCCTCTTGACTTCCATAATTTGTAATCCTTTTTTCTTTCATCTTGGTCATTGTCTATATCACTTCTTGGATCCTAGACCTGTATATCATGCTTGCTTCCTAATTGATGAGAATCAGAATCAAGATCATATGGCAGAGTTACCTCTTGTTTGTCTTCATCATACCAAGACCTGTGTTCTTAAAACACAACATCTCTACTTGTAGTGAATTGCTTGGTTGAAGGATTATAGAACCTGTAACCCATCTGAGTTGAATCATATCCAATAAACACTACCTTTGTTGCCCTTTCATCTATCTTACCTCTTATTTGTGATGGTACATGAACATAAGCTAAACAACCAAAAACCTTGCAATGTCCAAGACTAGGTTTTCTTCCATGCCATGCTTCATAAGGAGTCATACCTTGAAGTGATTTGGATGGTAGTCTATTGACAAGGTACACAACAGTTGAAATAGCTTTTTCCCATAGATAATGTGGCAACTTCTTCTCTTCAAGCATTGTTCGGGCTGATCCAACCAATGTCTTGTTTCTCCTCTCTGCAATTCCATTTATTTCTGGAGATTACCTTGTAGTCACTTGCCTTTTGATACCTTTATCTTGCAAGAACCCATCAAACTCTTTGGAGAAGTATTCTCCCCCTCCATCAGATCTGGGCTTCTTGAGTGATCTACATGTATGATTCTCCACATGTGCTAGATACTTCTTGAAGCAATCAAACACTTCATTCTTACTCTTGATAAAGTATAGAATAGTCCATCTACTATAGTTGTCAATAAATGAGACATAATACCTTGATCCTGCCAATGAAGGTTCTTGACTTGGTCCCCATACATCTGTATGTACTAAGTCCAATAAGTTGATGTGGATGTAGCCTTTGTGGTTGAATGGTTCGCTTTGTGCCTTCCCAATCTAACATGCATCACACCTGTTGATCATGTGTTGCTTTGATATGTTCCGCAGTCCTAGAACACTTTGATCCCTGCATTTGTCCTTCACGGTTCTTTCATTCACATGAGCAAGTCTCTTATGCCACACTTCAAGATCACTTAGGGTTTGAGACCCCAAAGTGAATAGAGCTATGCTTTTGGTTTCTCCTACTTCAAAAGTAAAGAGCCTACCATGCTTCTCACCTTTGGCTATCTTCTTGAAGCTCTACAAAAGCTCCATGCTGGATGAACCTAACTTGCAAGCCTTTTTTGACTATTTGGCCTACACTTATTAGGTTTTTACATAGAGAACCTTACTCAAAATGTTTATCCTACCATTGGAAGCTTTGAAATTACCAATCTTCTCCACATTCTGCTTTGTGTCATCCCCTATTTGTACTTCATGTCTATGATTTGGACTTTCCAAATCAGATAGAAGAGAAATGTTGCTTGCAACATGATTAGAACATTCTGAATCTATGTAGAACAAATGATCATATTCTTTACCTTGTTTGTGGCTTAGATTCATAAGAAGAAATGAGTCTTCATGTGGTTGATCTTCTGTATAATTGTTGAAGTCCCTTCTATTATAGGATCTATTGTTATTATTGAAGTGGGGTCCAGCTCTGCTTCTATTGCTTCCATATCCACCTCTTCCACTTCCTTTCTGGGTCTTCCCATTGAACCAACAATTTTGAGTGGTGTGGTTGGTCTTATCATAGATGGCACAAGGTTGAACATTCTGACCTTTGGCTTTGTCATGCTTTGGTCCTTTCTCCTTCCCTTTCCACTTGCTCTTGCTTGGGAAGTTGGCTTGGGAAGTCTCCTCTTCATCTTCTTCCTTCTTCTTGCCTTTCTGCTTCTTATCCTTCTTATCTGCATATAGAGCACTAGTTGAATTACCATGATAGGAGTTACCTTCCTTTATGATATTGTTGGCCTCTTGATTGAAGAGTTGTCCAAGAAAGATGTTGAAGTCTGGAGTTCGCACATCCATGATGAGATCATAAGCCGTCGTGAAAGATTGCCATTGCTTATCACTTCGATTCCCATTGAGAATCTGCCTCATGATAGAATCTTCTTCAATTAGCTCTCCAATGGATGCTAACTGATCTACAACATCCTTGACCTTGGTAACAAACTTTGTGATTGTTTGTTTAGGTGTCTTCTTCATTTGGTTGAACTCGTTCCAAAGATGATTCTTTCTTGCTTTGGTACTAGCAGAAAAGAAAGTCTTGAGGGCATCCCAAGTCTCTTGAGATGTCTTGCATCCACTAATATGTGGTAATAGAAAGTCAGAGATAGATTTTAGTATGTACGACCTTGCTTGAGCATCCCTTGCACACCAAAGTGTGAGCTTATCTGTCTCCTCTTGTGTAGGTCCTCCTTTGGATCTTGGAATAGGCATAGCTTCATCAGCTGATACAATTCCATGAAGATTTCTACCTTGCGAAAAGGCCTCCATTCTGATTTTCCAAGATGCATAGTTGTTTCAATAAAGCTTCTTGATCATTGAGGGAAAGCCGTCATCCATCTAGATCTAGCTCTGATACCACTGAAAGAACTTGAAGAAACTTGTAGGAGGTAGAAAAGTGAGTTGCGAAGAGACAAAGTTTGGTCCATCCAAACTGCACAAGACTAACCCTTGAGCTTATGGAGACTCAAATAAACCTTATAGGAATGCGATAAGTGTAATAAAATGCACTATGTACTTTGGAGTATGAAGGAGAAAGAGTCGATACAAAACAGATAGGTTTTCTCATCGACTAGCTAAAAAAACTGACTATCTATGGAAGAGACAATAAACTTCAAATGCTCATAGCGACCAGTGTGATTACAATTAGAAAAAATCCTTTTATCGGAGTGATACACATAGGGTTTAGTGTATATAATGTACAAGAGTATAAGGAATAAGCAAAATATGCTATAGGAAAGAATCAGACACTCAACGGTGGTACCTCCTTTTTTCAGGAATATGTAGAGATTGACCCCAAGACAAAAAAACTGATATTTCTCCCAATTTACTAAATCAAATGCTATGAAAATTCACAATCATAAACTAGAAATTAATACCTTTCCAATGAGCTATCTCTTGTCAAATTTGAGGCTCTGTAGAGAGAGCCGAAACCTCTACAAGATTACTGTTGGGGAAGAAGATGATGCAAAGAAATGAAGGAGCAAGACAATGATGATCACAATTGTATGTATATTGTTTCCATGTATTGTAAAAGTGTTTTGAAGTCTTTATATAGACTTTAGAAGTGATCCACAACTTCCAAAAGTGGATTTTGAATTCAAATGAAGGCGGTAAGAGTTGTTGGCAGGAATCAATTCACTTTCCTACAATCTAGGAAAAGTGAAGATCTAGTTTGATCTACTTTTAGGTGATTAATTGATTGATTAAATGCAACCCAACCACCACAAATTTGTGGAACTTGAGCTCTCGCTTTCTACTTTTACATGTGTAAAGCTTCAAGGCTTTTACAATGGTAAAAGATCCATGAAAAATGTATTTAAAAAAAATACAATAAGTGAGCATAAGAAAAAGAACTCTCCAATGGATATTCCTTCGACATAATCCAAGCCATAGTTTTTGATGTAGATCAAATCCACCTCAAGCATAGTGTAAGCTTGATGTTCCAACATTAACAATTCCAGTGGTTTTTACGATGTGTTACCATCGCTTACACGACGGTCTGTTGATGAAAAAAATTAAAACGTTGGAGGCTCTTCGATCGACATTTTCACGCATCTGATCGAAGAGCTCTCCAACGTTTGCAATTGCGCTGCGCTTACGAGCTAAAACAAGTATATTCAGAATTGTTGTTTTGCCTAAGCTCTATCTTATTGTCTCTCTTTGTCTCTGTTTCTCTCTTTCTACATCTTTCTCTCTTTGAAGTCTCTCTCTCTCTCCTCTTTCTCTCTTTATTGCAGGTTATTCAAGAAGCTAACCAAGCAAAAAGTATGGCTAATTATTGTAAGTACACTTTCTATTCTTTGTATATCATTTGAATTGTGTTATTTTCATTAGATAACATACTCACACTTATTGATATGCACATATACACTTATACATGATGAAGATGCACGTTCACACATATACACATATACACATGCACATACACACACATATATACACACAGATACATGTGCATATACACTTAGACATACACACACATACACATGCATATGCACAAACATTTCTACAACCACATAAAAAGACTTACATGCATGCATTATTGCATATATATATATATATATATATATATATATATATATATATATATATATATATATATATATATATATATATATATATATATACATATATATACACACACATATACACACATTAACATATACGTAAATACATGTATATGCACATCCACATGCATGCACATTCACATGCATGCACATGGATGCAAATGGAAATGCATCCACATACACATGCATGTTTCATACATATACATATGCATATACATACCTTATACACATATATACACATATATATGCACATACATACACACACATATACACATGCACACACACATGCACATACATACATATACACATATACATGCACATACACACATATACACATAGAGTTACACATATACATATACATGCACATACATATACACACACATACACATGCACATGCACATACTCATACACACATATACACTTACACATGCACATGCACATACATACATATACACACACTTACACATGCACATACATACATATACACACACATACATATACACTTACGTACACACATATGAATGAATTTTATAATTAACGTATTAAAACACATGCTTAATATAAACAATAATAACAATCAATAGAACAAAACTCTTCATTACTTAATACCATACACACAATTCAAAACATAACTGAAATGAAAAATATATAGATTATATATATATATATATATATATATATATATATCAATGTAAATACATATAATCCGATGTCATAATCAACTAGAATCCTAATCATCATAATCATAATCATCATCATTAGCAGCAACAGCATCATGATCATCCTGATCATCCTCATCCTCATCATCATGATCACCTTGTGACGATCGAGATCGTCCCTCCTATGTCTGTCTCTCCACCTCATCCATATCTACCCCTTCATAATACTCTTGTATTACATATAACAAACATAAATAAGTAAAACAATTAAACCATTCATAAAAATAAAATAATTATATAAAATTTAATAATACTCACAAAGGCATCTAGATGATCTCGCATATACTCGCTCAAATGCCGATATCCAAAATGTGGAGCATACTTGATCTCATGTTTCGTAGGATATCGACCATAATCCTTTCGCTGCATTTAAACAAATAAAAAAGATTAGTTGCTTGCATTTTAACTAAAATAAAAAATATACTCACAATAACACATATACTTACAAATGTAGCTACAAAACCATGATGGCCCATTTGGCTTAGGTGCGATGTGTGGCCCGACTCCACTCTTTTCTTTGCAGCAGCCTGTTTATTTAAGAAAAACAAAATACATAAATTAAATGTAAAAAAATTACTAAAATATATAAAAATTATAAATATAAACTATTAATTTATCGACATTCTGCTGAGGAAATGACTCCTAAAGACGTAGCTGTCTACAAAAAAACTGCCAGGTCTCAGGTGGTATGGTAGGTCGCCTCTTGTTTTTTTCCACCATACAATATCTCCTGTTAATTTAATCTCAAACAGAAAAAAAAAATCAAAATACATACACATATATACACACACATACACATACACATACCCACATACACATATACATGCAAACATATATGCATACATATCTGTATACATATACACATATACATACATATAACATAAACACACATATACATATCCACATATATACGTATAGACACATGCATGCATATACAATCATTCATACAAAATACATGCATTTATCCCACAATAATGTGTATTTGTGTATATGTGAATATGTGTGTATGTCTAAATGTGTATATGTGAATATGTGTGTATGTGTAAATATGTATATGTGAATTTTTTGTGTATGTAAATAATTAGATTATTAATATTAAATTTGTAGATTCTGATTAATCAGATGGAACTCCACCACCGTCTCCTCATCGTGCAACGACTATATACTGTAAGTATATCAAACATTTAATTTTAAATAAATTTGATGGATACATAACTTATATACCTTTTTGTTTCTTATTATAATCAAATTCTGATCAATTAGAGGGTACTCCACCACCTCCTACCCATGCAACGACTTCACATGTGTCCTCCAATAGGAATTATGATGAATTTTACTATCAAGAGCATATTATATGTTGGTGTAACTCTTATTATGGCATGTATCGAAGACCACGATTGGAATGTATTGAACATGAGGCAGAGTATGGTACTTTTGAGCGTGCACCATCACCTGGTCAACGTGATAATGCTTGGGTATAGATTTTTTATATAAATTAATGTCAATATTTTATTTAAAAACCATATACAAAATCAAATTACTGTTGATATACAAGAATACTTGCTCGATGATGATGATGATGATAATTTTTCTCATAATGTTAATATACCTCGTAGAGGTCATGGACTTGATGTTCATCACTTACAAGCAAAGGTTTCTAGAAATCCTCTACCTCTTGGTTTAGAGACTGAAACGGCTGGAGATTATCCATTGCCAGCTCGTGATCATTCTTTAGTACAAACATATGATAGAAGAAGATATGGAGGATGGAATAGAGAACCACTTCCTTTAGATGGAGAGGTTTTCAACTTTTGGGGTAATCGCTATATGATTGCTCCATCCACTATTACTAATGCTGGTCGTGGTCTCTTTATTGTAGAGGATTTGTATGTGCCTTTGAACTCTGAAGTCACTCTTATGTTCCTAGTCTATTCCAACAGCATCGATTGGCGGTGCCTTCAATGAAGACTTAGCTTGAATCAAGGATGTTAGCCTCCACGCCTCCCATGAGCTTTTAGAACAGATGCAACAATACTTGATGAATTCGAATTTTCAAGTATAGCTTCAAGAAAATGGGCTGCACAGAAGTCAAGAAATACTACCAGTACTTGAAAAAGAACTTGGCTCTGATTACCACTGTTGTGAAAACTTCTTCCTAGAGTATAGCATCCACCAGAGAGTGAGTGAGTACGTATCCACCCATCCAACTCCACCCATATATATAAGAAGACTTCCCAACAATCAACATATCATCGACATAAAGTATTAAGCATATCAGGTTTCCATTTGAGCATCTCTTTGTGTAGAGACAATGATCCTCATTGCTTCTAGAATAGTGTTGAGACTTCATAAAAGCATCAAAATTTTGGTACCATTGTCTAGGGGACTATCTAAGTCTATATAAGCTCTTCTTAAGCTTACAAACTAGACTTTATTTGCCAAGAACTACATAACCCTCTCATTGTTCTATATAGATCTCATCTATAAGATCCCATGCAAGAAAGTAGTTTTCATGTCCATTTGGACTAGCTCTAAGTCCTCCATTGAAACGACTCCAAGAAACATTCAAAGGGTAGTCATATTGACCAATGGAGAGAAGATTTCCTTGAAATCAATACTATGTTGTTTCTTGAAACCCTTTGCAACAAGTCCTGCTTTGAGCTTCAGAGAAGCACTATCTGATGTGAATTTCAGCTTATATAGGTGTTTACGTGGTCCCAAGTACCATTCTTTTGAAGAATCCAACTCACTCTTCATGGAAAGCTTCCATTTGACACAATCCTTTGTCTGCATAGCCTCTTTGTAGGAAGAAGGCTCACCAACATCTGTTAGCATAAAAAAATTTAGACCTAGAACATATCTATCAGGTGGATGTGAGACATGTGCAGAGTGTCTCAATGGTTTTTGAACACGAACATTTTCAAATAGATATGGTCGGACATTCTCTTGAACACCCATATGTGCAATATTTTTATGCATGCTAACTAAAGGACTGGTATCCTCAAAGTAAAGAGAACCATCTAATGACCTTGTGGTCATAGGACCACACACATCTGTATGAATGAGATTGAAAGGCTGAATTGAAGAATCAATGTGCATTTTATGCGCATTCCTAGTTTGCATTCCATATCGGAAATGCTCACAAAATGACAAATCACAAAAAGATAACATAGAAAACTAGCTAGAACGAGAAAGATTTTCCATTCCACTACAAGATATGTGGCCCAAACGGCCATGCCAAATACAAGCCATCGACTATTCAATAACATGTAACAAGTTCTTTCTTTGATACAAATAAAAGATAAAGTGAGCCAACTTTGCATCCTTTTGCAATAACCATATTTCACTTTGATATGCAAAAGGGCTGAGCATAGAAAACCACCTTATTACTAAGGTCATCAAGTTGACCAACTAACATCAAACTACGTCATGGCTGAGGTACATGGCATGCACTATGCATAGAAAATTCTGAACCATCAATGAACTGCTTAACCACATATCCAATCCCCACAATGTCACACTTGTAAGAGTCACCAAGTCTCATGGTTTCAAGAGACTTTTGTGCATAATTAGAGAACCATTCTCTATGCGGTGTCACATGGAAAGAAGCACCAGAATCTAGCAGCCATGTGTGGGGAAGATCAGTGGGCACAATACTCTCAAGTGTCAACACACCAAGATCATTAAAAATAGCATTAATTTCATCAATCTTCACAATCAAAGAAGATGGTGTAAGTAGTTGTTTAACATGCCCATCAACATTCTATCCTTTACCTTTAGCATTCTTTAATGCATAGATGTCTTTCTTCATGTGTCCTTTCTTGTGACAATAATGGCATTCAGTATCCCTCTTCCTTGATTTACTTCTACTCTTATTTCATTGACGATTCTTTTCCTTGTTCTTGCTCCTACCATGTTGCTGATTCTTTTCTTGGTAAGAATCATGAACATTATATGCATCTCCACTCAGAGTGCCAACCATAGATTTTCTACGAATCTCCTCACTCAAGAGTGCTCCACATATGTCATCATAGACTAGTTTACGTGACTAGGTGCACTATTGCTAATAGTTGTGCAAAACGTACCCCATGATGATGGCAAGGTGCATAACAACAAGATTACTTTCATTTCATTATCCATGTCCATTTTTTGAGCATGTAACTAGTAGAATATAGTATCAAACTCATTTTGATGAGCAGCAACACTATCTATGTTCTTCATGCAAAGGTCATATAACTTTCTCATCACATACACTTTATTTGATGCCATTCCTTTCTCATATGCATTGCATAACTTCTTTCAAGTTCCTTTGCACTTTCATAGTCCAATAGTGTAATGTAAACATTATCTACGAGGTGGAATCAAATGATAGACCTGGCCATTTCATCCAATTCATCCCAATCATCTTCATCCATGTCAACAGGCTTCTTTGAGATTCCATTTACTGTTTTCCATTGCCTCCTTTGAATAATCACATCTTTAATCTATTCTTCCATAGAGCAAAGTTTGTGCCATCAAATTTTTAGATCTCAAAATGGTCTTTGCCCTACAAGTTATAGCTCCTCCTCAGCAAACTAGCACACTAGAACCTCATCCACCAGATGTGTTTGAGACCTTTGATGCCATGATGATAGAGAACAAAATAGAATGATAATGGATCTAGAAGAGTCCAAACACAACAAACGTAAAAGGCTTTATGCAAAAAAAACTACCGCTATATCAATGACCTCATGGATGTACATAAGCGGTATCCAGAAAAGCATAGATAGTGTGCATTTCCTCAATATATACAGTAAAATGGCACGAAAAAGGCTGAATTCATAGCCCAAATACCAGCCAACAATACTTGTAAGTGTTTGTCAACTTTGTTCTTTAGGCTAAAAAACCTGCATAGACTTGCGGTGATGCACCACAACTAAAACCTTTCAAGAAACTTGTAGATTTAGTAGTGTGGATGAGAGCACAACCCCAAAAGGTGAACATTTGTTGTCAAAAAAGTACAAAGAGGAATCTTTTTGATGATCTTGAACCTGTGTAAGAGAAGTATGCATGAAAGTACTCCAAAATGGCTCCAAGAATCACCCCAAAAATGTTTCAAAATAGGCTTTGAAAGCAAAGAATGAAGCTTTGAAGGTGCAAAATATGCTCAAGGTAATGTTAACCTTAGTCTTTCCCCTACTTCAAACACCACAATAGTGTAGCTTAGTGGCAAGAGATTGCTGATTTAGTGAGCTCTAGGGGGAAGAGTATGGGATGGGTCATGCAAAGTACCAAGAACCTCTATCTTCCTTGATCGTTGAGCTCCACCCTCATGTGCAATCAATGGCACCAATGTTGACTGGGATGAAAAGGTATGCCAAGGTTTATGCCTTGGTTGCCACATTAGTTGCAAGCCTTGGGTGGGCGGATGGGTGCTCGCTTTGCTTGCACAAAAGAAAAAAAAATGTTTTCATCAAAATGCTATAATACCATTGAAGTATTTCTTTGGCGATGCACAATGGTAAACTCTCCATCTCAAGAGCTTCACAACGATACCCTTGCTATTGAAACTCAAACTCTGGCATCACACACAGTACTCTGCACAGGGGGTGTTGAATACACAGAAAACACACAATACACAAACCATGAACACAAATTTCTTAGGTTGTACAAATGGGGTCAGACTTACAATCTATGGCTGACCAAGCCACTATATATTTTATTAAAGAACATATACCAAAGTGTCCAATGGCCATTTGACCTTTTACATGGACACTGATGGTAACGATTAAGAAAATGAAGTCCCCATTCTAATGAAGCTAACTTGGGCTTCATCTGTCTCTACAACTATGCAATGATCAAACATTTTGAGTGTACATGCCATTGTCATTTGTGATAATAAATAGATCAATTAGAGGTGATTGAAAAAGAGATATGGTTGAACAACGTAGAAAAAGAAATCACATGTGCTAGAAAATAAGTCTAAGAGCCAATCACCATCATTAGAGAACAACTGGATCAACCTCATTATAAGATTTTATGACTTCTGATAAGGATTAACCGATGCTTTGTCTCCTACCACATGACAAAGCTTCTTTGTAACTACAGGAAACATTAGTACATTTGAAATTCTATTCTCATTACAGTGTTTCTTGACCCTCCTTTTATTGAATTCATCATAATAACCCACTTTCAAGCAGACGATTGCACTGATAAACGTATGGCCCATGGTGTGGTTTACTTGTCTTAACCGTGTGAACATTATTGTAAGTAAAAGTGTACATGTGAACACAAAGGAAAAATCCAACAACGAAATGAAGGTCAAAGCAAATACCACATAAGGCTGTGGAAAATAACTATCCTCCACAATGGTTGATAGGATCAATTTAGAAAAATCCATTACCACCTGCATATCTATGGGTGCTTGAATGGTGTATCATCATTAATCGATCCACTCATCCTAAACCCATAGGAGATATCTATTATAAGAAGGAAAAAATGTCTCCAATGAACTACTGTACAAACAGTATTTACATCCTCACAAAACACAATAACATGTCTGAAGAGGGTCTAGTGGGTTCAAAAAACATTTTAGTATGAAGGACATGTCTTTGAGCTCCATCTCCTTAGCCTTTATTATGGACTTCTCATGCCTTTCCCTTTGGATATGTGCAAGGAAGACAATAAGACAATCCTCATTAGTCTCACCACTCTTCTTATTTCGTGACAAAGAAGCAAAGAGTATCAGCTTTACCATTCATTCAAAGTTCAACGTACATGAATGATGGTGATGCTTGGCATTGAATATATGGATAAAGTTTGTGATAGCTGGCATTGAAATCAAAACAAAACGTGACCAAGTGCAATGATAGGCATCAAGTACTTATAAAAAGTGATGCATGATGTTGACTTTGTACTGAAATGTGATGCCTAGCAGTGGAATTTTGTTTAAATGCGATGTCCAACATCCATCTTCAACATCACTATGCACATACATCGATGCCTAGCATCAAATAAAACCTAAATAGAGAAACAAGATTCCTAGCATATGATATGACCAGATTAATAAAAGGAGTTCAACATGACTATGCATATAGATCGATGCCTAGCATCGAATAGCACCAACTTTATAGAGAAACTCGTCAGCTTGCATCTTATACGAGGATACTATTTATGTATGATAGGAGAACTCATCCAATCTTGAACAATAAAAAATATTATGTTAATGTCTTATATGAGGAGGTGGTAGGGTATTCTACCTAGACTTCATTCCACGTGAAGCACCAAAGCCTTCTCATCATGACCTCCTGAATCTTCATATAGACCTTATGATTGCATTGGTATTTTTGAAATAAGATGGTCAATTATTGAAAAATCAATGGAAAACACTTCTTAAGTCAGTTGAACCTACATGTTTATCTCATGAACATCTCATCAAGGCTCAATTGTCTTGAAATAACACTTGATAATGTGGAAATTATCCGTGTATCATCCTTGATGCCTTGTAGAGCTCTCTTAGGGGTGAGTTTCATGTCCTCAACAACTTCTTCAATAGAGAGTTTTGATATCTTTCCTTTTCCCTTTAGATCCACCTGAGGGTCTGGCTTTGCCTTCTTTTGTTTTTGACCTTTCACCTCCTTGTTCTCCCACATGGTGAAATCCTATCCTAGAGTTTTCAAACTTCTAATATCCTAAAGGTGAGTTAGAACCATGGGTCAAAATTCTTAAGTGAATATGACTTCACATTATCATCCACAACAATCCCAACTTCTATAAGACACTACTTCCTCAGCTCAGGATGGATTTTTACCACCATCTGCTCTAACTGCATCAACATACTCACAACAGAAGAAAAGTATATGCTCAATGGATGAAATCTTGTGCCTATAGTCACTACAAGGAATACAAGGGCATAGCGATGATTGATGCAAGACACTTTTATCGCTATAGGATTGCACATTTGCTCCCATTGAGCATTGAGTGTGCTCTGTTGTTTAAATGATGCTCTTATTGATACTATTTCGGAGGCTATTAGTGACGTTAATTGATGCATCACTAACATGAGAGTCACATATGCGACACATTAAAACATTGCATATGCGACACTAGATAGCATTGCATATGTGATGGTAAAAAGCATCACATATGCGACATTTAAAAACATGGAACCGTTGTTTAGGTAATGTTTCAAATTGTCGCATGTTCCATGTTTTTAAATGTCGCATATGTGATGCTTTTTACCATCACATATGCAATGCTATCTAGTGTCGCATATGCAATGTTTTAATGTGTCGCATATGTGGATCACTCTTTGATCTTAATTTTGTGTATATCTGATCCAAGAGTGATCCAACGTTCATATCTGCACTATGCATAGGAGCTCGATCTCTCTCTTTCTCAATCTCTCTCTCTCTTCTTCTTTCTCCCTCTTTCTCTTTCAGTTTCTATCTCTCTCTCTCTTTGTCTCTTTTTGTCTCTTTTTTAATCTCTCTCTCTCTCTCTTTGTGTCTCTATCTTTCTCTCTCTTTATTGCAAGTCATCAAGAAGTTCAACGAGCATAATATATGGCTAATTATTATAAGTACAATTTTCATTGTTTATATATCATTTAAAGTGTTTGTTTTAATTAATAAGCATACCCACACTTACACATCACATGCACATATACACATATACATGCACATGCACGCTCATGCATGCACATACACATACACACACACATACTTATACACATACACATACACATGCGCATACACATGCACATACACACATACAAATACACATGCACATACACATATGCACATACACTTACACATACACATACATATACACATACACACATGCATATGCATATGCACAAACATATCTACATGCACATTCATGGACATGCATGCATGCATGCACATACACATATGCATACACATATACATACACACATAAACACATATATCCATGCACATGCAACATGCACATGCATCCACATGCACTATGCTTATACATATACACATGAATATACACACATATACATACACATGCATACATACACATACACATACACATACACATACACATACACATACACATACACATACACATACACATACACATACACATACACATACACATACACATACACATACACATACACATACACATACACATACACATACACATACACATACACATACACATACACATACACATACACATACACATACACATACACATACACATACACATACACATACACATACACATACACATACACATACACATACACATACACATACACATACACATACACATACACATACACATACACATACACATACACATACACATACACATACACATACACATACACATACACATACACATACACATACACATACACATACACATACACATACACATACACATACACATACACATACACATACCATACACATACACATACACATACACATACACATACACATACACATACACATACACATACACATACACATACACATACACATACACATACACATACACATACACATACACATACACATACACATACACATACACATACACATACACATACACATACACATACACATACACATGCACATGCACATGCACATGCGCATGCGCATGCACATGCACATGCACATGCACATGCACATGATATACATATATACACATACATACACATACATACACACACAGATAGACATACATACATGCACATACACACACTTACACAAATATAAATATATACCTACATGTGCATACATACATATACACAAACAACTACATGCATATACATACATATATACACACAAAAACACATACAATATGAATGAATTATGCAATTAAAGTAGAAAATGCATGTTAAATATAAACTGTAATAGAAATCATTAGTACATTTTTGTCATTAATTAGTACCATAGATGCAATTGAAAACATAACTAGGATGAGAAATATATATATATATATATATATATATATATATATGTGTGTGTGTGTGTGTGTGTGTGTGTATCAGTGCAAATAGTACATCCAATGTAAATGGTACGTCCAATGTGAGAATATATATATATATATATATATATATATATATATATATATATATATATATATATATATATATATATATATATATATATATATATATATGTGTGTGTGTGTGTGTGTGTGCATGTGTGTATGTATGTATCAATGTAAATAGTATATCCAATGTGAAATGTCAATCATCTGAATCCCCTCCTTGATCATGATCATTCACATTGTCATGATCATCCTCATCATCATGATCATCTCCATCATTTGATGTATTTGAGAGGCATCATGGGTAAATGGGTTAGTACCCTATGACAACCAATATTGCCCCTCTTGTGTTTGTCTCTCCACCTCATCCATATTTGCCTCTCCATAATACTTATGTATTACATATAACAATATAGCAAACATAAATAAATAAAAAACAAACATCAATAAAAATAAAATTAATTATACTCACAAAGGTATTCGGATGATCTCATATGTACTCACTCAAACATTGATATCCACAATGTGTAGCAAATTCGATTTCATTTTTTGTAGGATAACGACCATAATCCTTTTGCTACGAGATTCTGCACATGGAGGTTATAGGGCTCCCTTCCCTCAAGGGTCCTTGTTCCCTTGAAAGGGTTTTTGGGTGGTCTCTAGGTGATGGTAATTGGAAGGTGGAAAGATACATCTTCCTCACAAGCATTCTCTTAACAATATCCTTGCTAATTTTATTTTGCTTAGAAAATATTCTAGATGCAAGTTCACCACCAGTGGCAATGATTTCACCATGTGAGCTTGAGCTTTCTATGGATTCCACATGTGTGTGCTTGCAAGTTTGTGCAAGCCTCTCTAGCACACAACAATCTAGGCAAAGCATTTCCATTTTGCAAATAACATTCTTTAATAATCTTGTTGTCTCTACTAGAAACAAAAGTCTATCTAAGTCCTCATCCTCATAATCAACTTTGAACATCAAACTGTATTGAAACACCTATGTGGTTGTCATTTTTCCCCTCCCATAGGCAGCTGCAAATACACGCTGAGTGGTATATTTCTTCTCTATGTATTGGAGGCACCACTCAAGGTTTGTCATGTCACATAGGGGCTTGTCTTTCCTCACAACTTCAATCTCTCTAGACTTATCCTTCCTCACTACCTCTTCCTCAATTGGCTTGAGAATGGTATGGCCACCTCATGATGACCCATTGGATTATTGGCACATTCAAAGGACACAATCATGATGGTCCTTTTTGACTTCACCCCCTCTTCACTGGGCATTTCTTTGGCTTCCTCACTCGAGCTAAGCTTCACCTTCAACTTCTTAACAAACTTCTCCTTACACTTATCAATGTCCCTAGTATATGAGGCAAAATCTTAGCTAAGGATATGACTTTGAATTTCTTTCCAAGGGGTCCATGCCAAGCATTAACTTTACATGATGGAAAAGTCGATGCTAGGCATCACCCTTGAGGACCAACTCGATGTCAGGCATTGAGTTTATCTAAGAAGTCAATGCTTGGCATCAACTTATAACATAAAGTCGATGTCAGCCATCAACCTTTGCTGCAAAGTTGATGCCTGGCATCGGCTTTATGTAAGAAGTCAATGCCTAGCATTGGCTTCTTACATAAAGCTGATGCCTCACATGGACCTCTCCCTCAAGGGAGATTCCTACAACTGACTTGTCCCTCAACGACGATGCCTACCAAAGTCAATGCCTGGCAAAATCACTTGGGTTGTAAAGTCGATTCTTAACATCCAATTATGTAAGAAGTAAATGCCTAGCATCGATTTCTCACATAAAATTAATGCTTGGCATTGACTTGGTCCTCATGGGAGATGCCTAGCATCGACTTCTCACTCAAGGGTGATGCTTGACATTCACCTCTTGCAAAATAGGACTCAAGAAAATTATAGAAATTGCATTAACTAAATATTGGAATCTTTTTTTCTCAGTAGATTCGGGTTACATATGAGACATTATACCACCACCATTCTTCTCAATTACTGACCTTTTCTGCTTTTTTGTGCTTTCTCTCTTTGATGTGTTTGCTCTCTATGCTCTCTCTCAACTCACAGCTTAGTGGAAAATGAGACTCAACTACTCTCATAAATTTATAAAGAATTACCTAGTGCACCAACATCTTCATGTAATGCCTAGGAAGTACCTATAAGACCATGAAGTTTCTCTTCTACCAAAGAAGAAGGAAATATATCTGCAACCAATAAAAACACATATAAATAGGTCAAAAATATATTCAAAACTATAAAACATACAGTATTAATTGACATGATATCTCATTCTAATAGGGTTTTCAAGTTTCATAGTTGACATTGTAAAAACATGTTGTTCAATGGCAAACATCCCATTGTCTTTGTGCTTCTTCAAGAAAAGTAGCTTTCCCTTCCATTGAATTCAAGTTCTCCTGATCTCTAACTCGATGAGGCCCAACTCTAGAGGGTTACATGTACACCCATGCACCTTTGGAGTACTCATGTGCTAGCCATTGTCGATTTGTAGCTTTGATATTGTGTCATCTTAATGTGAGGACTTCATCTTTTGGTTACCTAGGAACTTTAGATGTTTCTGTTAAATTTGGAGGTCTTTAAGCAACACTACTAGTTTGAGATAGCAAATGTAGATAGCTTAGAATATAGAAACAAGCGTTTGAATAGTATGCTATATAGAGAAGCTAGTGGAAGAAGATGACTTTTTGGGCCTTTCATTAGGGGAAAAAATGAACCTTGCACGGGCCTTGTAAGGATTCCTTATTTTTTCAAATTAAGCTTAATCTTGTACTTTGTTAAGGGGACAAAGTGCATTTTATAGAGCACTGTTTAGTAGGCTAAAGTAGGATTTTTTGTAGGTTGAGTTGAGATCATCTCTCTCTTTTGTACAAAGACAAAGAGAAAAGCCACTTTCCACATCATCAAATCCATCCATCTATGTCAATAAAAAATGAGTTTTTTTAAAAAGTCTCTTTTTTAGCTATTCCTTATTCAAAATGACCCATACTTTTATGCATATGTCAAAAATTACTTTTTTTAGTCCATTTTCTATAAAAAAAAACACTTGAAAAGACATACTTTTGAAAATCTCTCCAAAAGTTTAGTGCCACTAACTTTGATTGCCCCGAAACATGAATTTTGAAAAGAAACCCTATTTTCACTCTTAAACACTGGAAAAATTCATTTTGACCTATCCACATACCAAAATACACTTTTTCTTGCAATACAACTATTGTATAAGCCATTCAAGTCGTCTTTGTGCTTCTTTCTATTCGGTGCTTGAGTTTTGGAACATCATGGTTCTCACATGTATTACGAACATGACATCAACACCTACACATGCTCCTCTATCTACATCTCATTCTCTCTCTCTTTCATCTCTCTCTCTCTCTATCTATCGCTGCCTCCCTCTTTCTCTCTCTCTCTCTATGTAATATGTGTGTGTAGGGAGAGAGAGAGAGAGAGAGAGAGAGAGAGAGAGAGAGAGAGAGAGAGAGAGAGAGAGAGAGAGAGAGAGAGAGAGAGAGAGAGAGAGAGAGAGAGAGAGAGAGAGAGAGAGAGAGAGAGAGAGAGAGAGAGAGAGAGAGAGAGAGAGAGAGAGAGAGAGAGAGAGAGAGAGAGAGAGAGAGAGAGAGAGAGAGAGAGAGAGAGAGAGAGAGAGAGAGAGAGAGAGAGAGATGTGTGTGTAGGGGGAGAGAGAGAGAAAGTGATGTGTGTATGCATGTGTATATGTGTGCATGTGTGTATGTATTATGTGTGTATATGTGTAAAAGTAAAAAACCATAATCCTAAAACCCTAACCCTAAAACATGTATATGTGTGTATTTGTGTATGTATATGTGGTGTGTGTGTATGTGTATGTGCATGTATGCATGTGTGTGTATACATATGTGCATGTGTGTATATATATATGTGTGTGTGTGTGTGGATATATATATATATATATTTATGTATATATGTGTGTGTGTATGTGTATATGTATTATGTGTTTATATGTGTATATGTGTGTGTGTGCATGTGTGTATATATGTAAAAGCCAAAAACCCTAACCCTAAAACATGCATATGTGTGTATGTATATGTGATGTGTGTGTATGTGTATGTATGTATGCATGTGTATATGTGTGTATGTGTGTATGTATTATGTGCATATATGTGTAAACATCAAAAACCCTAATCCTAAAACCCTAACCCTAAAACATGTATATGTGTGTGTGTGTATGTATGCATATGCATATGCATATACATATGTGTATGTAATATGTATGCATGTGTGTGTATGTATCTCTATGTCTCTCTCTTTCTATCTATCTATATCTCTCTCTCTCTCTCTTTCTCTCTCTCTCTCTCTTTCATCTCTCTCTCTTTCATGTCTCTCTCTCTCTCTCTCTTTCTCTCTCACTCTCTCTATTTATAAAAAAGAACAAAACAATCACTTACATCGATGTAATTCCTTTGATCGCTCTCGTCAAAGCCCAATCGACGTCATCTCTTGTCAAATTCCAAAGAATCGATGCCAAAAAGCTCCTGCAAAACAAAAGAAAAGAGAAATTAAGAAAGAGAAGACATAGAGAAAGAGAGACAGTGAAAGAGTACACACATCACTTACCAAGATGTGTGAGAGAGAGAGATGTGTGTGTAGGGGGAGGGAGAGAGAGAGAGAGAGAGAGAGAGAGAGAGAGAGAGAGAGAGAGAGAGAGAGAGAGAGAGAGAGAGAGAGAGAGAGAGAGAGAGAGAGAGAGAGAGAGAGAGAGAGAGAGAGAGAGAGAGAGAGAGAGAGAGAGAGAGAGAGAGAGAGAGAGAGAGAGAGAGAGAGAGAGAGAGAGAGAGAGAGATGTGTGTGTAGGGGGAGAGAGAGAGAAAGAGAGAGAGATATGTGTATGCATGTGTGTATGTATTATGTGTGTATATGTGTAAAAGTCAAAAACCATAATCCTAAAACCCTAACCCTAAAACATGTATATGTGTGTATGTATGTAATATGCATGTGTGTATGTATGTATGTGTGTGTGTACATGCATATGTGTGTGTATGTATGTATGCATATGCATGTGTGTATGCACATATGTGTGTGTATACATATGTGAGTGTGTATGTATATGTGTGTGTGTATGTATGTATCTGTGTGTACATGCAAATATGTGTGTATGTATGTATGCATATGCATGTGTGTACATATGTGTGTGTGTGTACATGTGTGTATGTATATGTGTGTGTACATGTATGAGTATGAGTATGAGTATGAGTATGTGTACATGTATGAGTATGAGTATGCATATGTGTGTGTATGTAATATGCATGCGTGTATGTAATATGCATGTATGTATGTATATCTGTGTATGCATATGCATGTGAGTATGTAATATGTATGTGTATGTATATGCATGTGTGTATGTAATATGTATGTGAGTGTGTATGTAATATGCATGTGTGTATGTAATCTCTCTCTCTCTGTCTTTCACTCTCTCTCTATCTCTCTCTTTCACTCTCTCTCTCTCTCTCACTCTTTATGTTTCTCTATATCTCTCTCTTTCTTTCATCTCTCTCTCTCTCTCTATCTCATTCTATATCAATCAAAAGCAAAACAATCACCTACCTCGATGTAATTGTTTGGAGCGTTGTCGTCTCATTCTAGTTAATGTTGTCCTCTGTCAAACTCCAAAGAGCTCACGCCAAAAAGCTCCTGCAAAAGTAAAGAGAAGAGAAATTAGAAAAGGGAAAACACAAAGAAAGAGAAAGTGTGCTACAGTGTGTGCGATATTCACCAAAATTTCAGATCTAGAGAAATAGAGAGGTGTGTGTAGAGAGAGAGAGAGAGAGAGAGGCAGTGAAAGAGAGAGATGTGTGTACACAATATGCTCAGAATGTAGTTCGCACGTGCAAACTGGACAGTAGCAGACTTTGGTTCAAAACGTGAGCAAATGTCGAATTTTTGCTCTCGGGTCCGGTTAAAACGTTGCCTCGATATAAGCATCGGTATGAGCATCGATATAAGCGTCGGTATCAACATCGGTATAAGCGTCAACAATTTCAAGTAAATTACCGATGCATATATTGATGCTCATACCGTTGGTATTCCATCCGTGATTTTTCAAGCATTTTCAATGGTCATACCGACGTCGGGGCATGACCGTCGGTATGGACGTCGGTATGCCCCTTATATGTTGTAGTGCTTCTGTAGATGGTGTTGATTGACTTGTTCCAGGTTAGTGGCTTGCTTTTGGTAGGTGTCAACTTCACGATGGGCTTCTTCAAAAAAGGCTTTGAAGTGGTGTTTGATGCGACTCAATATAGAGAGTCTCGTTCAAATGCCCGACCTCAAAGTGCTGCTAGTGGGCAAAATCCTGGAGCTGGTGGAGGCGAGACTGCAACCATTGATTATATGAGTGGAGGTCGGCACACGAGCATGTGACTTGGCCAAAATCGGGGGCAACTAGGGATTGTAGATGGAGAAGGTAGGCGCTTAGTCGACTGAATTCCTGCAAGCTTGCCTACTCATTCACACCAAATTGCCAAAAAGCATTCATGAGGAGTAGGCAAAGGAGCAATTTTGAGCAAAAATGGATCATCCTCCTCAACGAGTTTCACAGGGCTCCATGGGGATGCTAGAGGAGAGGGTGTAGACCATCTTGAAGGAGACACAAGGGGTGAATAGGAAGGAGAAGAGGTTTCTAGATTGGGAGGAGGAGAGGGCTGAGGATGGATAGGGGGTGGGAAGATGGGTGGAGACGAAGCAGAGGACTCCACTCTTGTACGCTCTAGTGGTATTGTCATTTCCATGTCAGGTTGAATAGGAGGCATGTGTACCTGAGTCAAAAAGACTCAAGGACTTGTGTCAATGAGACTAAACCCCAATTGCCACACAAGTGCATATAGTGGGAAATTGACACATGCTTATTTGTCAATCCAATCAAACGACCTAACCAAGTGTATGAGGACATGTGCACACATGATGGAGAATGAAGTGGTTCAGCTGATCTATATGAGAAAAGACTAATCCACCCCTCTCTAACTCATTGAATTACTGGAAGTGTCTGTCGCAATACCACTTACAGTAGTTTATAGTAAATCGAGGGTTTCTCCCATCTCCAAACTCCGAATATAGTCAATAGGGTACTCGTTTCGAAGCTCTCGACGAGACGCATCTAGAAATGGTTTCACTCGATTCTGACAACTATGCTTCTAGTTATGACCAAAATAGTGAATGGCGGGAAGCACCCACACTCACTCCACAACTTCTACAAGTTCACACACACACTACAGTAGCTCGAAAACAGTGGGGAGGGATAGACAACAGTCCTACACACACATTCCAAGCATTACACACACATAGAAGATCAAAGAGAAGATGGAAATCTGTAGGAAAGAGGTGAATTCGAAACTCAAGAGCTCTCCTTCTTCACAATGGCAAAAAGTCTCTACAAAGAGTCACAAAGTGACTTATATACATGTGCCCTAAATTTGGTCCTTTCACACAAGAGACCCGCACTTTATTACTCAAAAGTGAATTTCCTACTAATTTACAAGGGATATTCTACAACAAGTTGGGATTATGCAACTAGAGGACTCCTCTAGTGCATTTACATAGCTTTGAGGGAATTTCCTAAGACTTGAAGAAGAAAAAATGTGCCCATTAATTTGAAAATTTTGGGGCTCTTCTTTTGTGCTTCTCTGCTCTGCAACACTCTCCCCCTCTTTGTCTCTGTCGTCCCTTGACAAGCTTTACTTCTTGTCCTCAACTTGTTTAAGAGTTCTGAATACATGCAGCCAACGTTCGAAGTGGCAACAAGGACTGTGAGACAATTGGTTATCTTATCCGAGGTATGTCCTTTGCTTCTGTTTGCCCCTTGGTATTCCTTATATCACAAATCTGGGTTGCTGTATTCAGTCAGTTGCCACGCACGCCACCAGTGACTACGAATGTGCTGTTCTTAGTCACCCTCTTCAACTTTTCAGCCTCTACCTCTTTCTAACTTTTGGACTTCTTACTTGTCTTTGTCTTCACACATCTGACCCTGTTACATTGCTTTAAGCCTGTTCATTTTGTTGCCAATGCACACTATCAGCGGAAGGATTAGTACCTGCCAAATATTGTCTTGCACTTCTTCATGGATAGTTCCTGGCCCTGGTCCGTCCTTCCCATAAAATGTCCTGGTTCTGATTGTTCTTTAATTCCATTCCTCAGGACCTGACTGTTTCGCGTTGTTGCCTGATGCGTGTCCTTGCGGGGCTTTGGGCAGAGGGTGGTTCTCTCACTTTATGATCTTCATTCTTTATCGAGCAGTTTTTGACTTTGATCTTCTTCTTCTTCTCTTCTTGCTCGATTCCCCTTCCACACGTCCCTCCTCCTGAACTCTGTCATCCCCGACAGGCTTTTTGTGGGGACGTGAATAGGTCTGTATGGCTGCTTGCTCTCTTTGATTCAGCAATTTAGCGTGACATATCATAAATTCTTTCCACTAGTGTGACTTCACTCCATCCTCTAGTGCTTGTCGGTGATCCGCAAAAAAGCTGGTTTCATACGCTACCAGTCGTGCATTAAGGTTCGAAGTCATCTTGACAAAAATTTTGGAATCTATTTCGAAGAAGCCAGTAAAAAATGCTTCTTCAAATGTTTGCATGTATGTAGATGGCAAAAACATAATTCTAGAATAATATGCCATAAGTGTTAAGCAGCTCGGAATGGTAGAAAGATAAAAAACAAGCGCTTCGGATCCTTGCGTAATGCCGATGAAGTTCAAAAAAGTATATTTTGCATGCTAGAAGACTTTAATTACTGTCAGTAGCATGTTGAAAATCTTATTCATCATTTTAACTGCTAGATCAGGTACGGTTACATATCTTGCAATCCAAAATTCCATCATTTTTACCATATACTCTTCGATCGGTAGGTAGTTATGTGGAGGGCTAGGTAACAGCGGATAATTCAACCATTGATTGTTTATACTACCCTTGCGCTATCCTTCCCAAAATTGTGACCAGGATCATTTGCGGGGCACTGGGCAAAAAGATGGGTTTATTTGAAGCACATAGGGTGATGCTTCCCATTGTACCCGCAGTGTGGGATTCTTTTCCAAGACCTTGCGTCTCCATATGAGATCAACCTTCTCAAACTCTTCTTGAGTATACTTGAATGTATCTTGGCTGAATTGGAGGTTGTTGTCCGGATCTTTGTGTGTTGTAGTCTTGATATATTGTCGCGTTTGTTCTTTTAGGAGACCATATGGTACATTGAAGGGCTTCAAAATGGGATCCAAGTTTTTGCTTTCAATTTGTGCTTCCTTCATGACCCTAATTATCTGATCTTCCAATTCAGCAGTAAGCTGGGACACCAGTAGTGCCCTTTCCGGTCGGCTCAATTATGCAATATCCCGATTATTATGTTCAATTTGGATCTCTTGTTCCTCCCTTATCGGTGAATGAAGGGGGGAGAGAGAGGACGTACCTCAGTCTCCTCAGTAGCCTCTGTGGATTTTGGAACTACTGGCGTCCCCTCAGTTTCCTTGTGTGCTAGTTGATCCTGTAGTTGCTTTATCATTTCCTTCTTTTGCTTAATTTCTTCCTGTGCCTGCAAAATCGTTTCCTTATTCTTCTGGATTTCCTCTGCCACTATCGCGAGTTGATCTGTGTCTTCTTTACAATGCAGTAGGTATCTATTCTCAACCTTTTTCCATTTAGTCCTTAGAGTGGCTGTGTCCTCCATGTAAAAAACCTCTTTTCCCAGTCAGCAATGACTGCCTCCTCCTGCTTGAGCTGACCTTCATACTTAGCTATCCTTTCTTCCAATTCTTTGATATCCTTTTCTGGTCTTCCCTGAACTTCTACGGGCTGATCACTTAGAAGAGCTGTCATGAGCTCCTTATTTTGGTTCCTTAGGTTTTCTGCCTCTTCCATATATACCTTTATTTGTGATTCCAGTATTTTACTCTGAGCGTGCATTCGTGCCTTGTCAGCCTTGCTAGCTTCATATTTCTTCGTTAATTCCTGGAGGTGTTCTTTCAATCTTTCATGTTCCGTCTCTAGAAGTCTTGAACTTCATTTTCTTTCTGTAAGATTTGCTCCTTCGCTATCTTTAACTCCGTAGAAAGATTCTTACCAATTTCTTGAAGGTTATGCTTGTCCTGCATCGCTTGATCATAGTCTTCATTAGCCTCAAGCATTAGTTGTTGTGTATCCATTGCGGTTCTGATCATCTCTTGCACTCGTAGTTGATTGCATTTGACTCCTCCCATTGTCCATCATCCTTTGATTCACTTTGAATATCCACATTCAACAATGAAGTGTCGGGTTCTTCTTGTGCATCCGAAGACGAGCTTGAGTTATCCAACCCTAATTCTCGGTAGCGGTGGACTTTGGTGAGTTTCTTTTTTGCTTCCATCTCTTGGTGGGACTGCTGATAGTGGTGCCCTTGCACTGATAAATTGACTTGCCCTTCTATATATTGGTGTGTATCTTCGAGGGCCTTAGTTAAATCTTCTTCTGTAATCGGCCTTTGCTCTTCAATCTGTGTCTTTGGAAGTACGTGCGCTCTTTTCGTGGCTGGAACTTCCTCTTCCACTGGCTTTACTTCCCTTAATCTCTTTGTGCCTCTCATTCTGGGTTGAGAGCTAGTTTCTGCCTCTTCCACAATCTTGACTCCTCTTTTCTTTTTAGGAACTGTTGCGACTTTGGCATACTTAGCGATGGCCGTCGACGATGGCATTTCTTGCAGATGCTCTCTAATGCCTAAAGCATGGTAAATCAATATTATCAAAGCTACACTGCCATTGAGGAACTTCTTGCTGTTCCATTGCTTCTTTTCCTCGAATAGTCTCTCCTGTATGTAAGGAGTTAGATTAATTTGATTGCCAATCCGCTTGATGGCATGTGTGAGTAGCTGGACAATAATCTTCTGAGGAGCCGTATACCGATGCATATTGGGAAGCAGAAGTGCTGACGAATGAGTTTGACTTCCTCTTCTATGTCGACTCTGTTAATGTCGATGAACATTCTGGTTTTTGCCCCTCGACTCTCTTCTTTCACTACCGTGTTTCCATTCTTTTCCCATCCAGAAGCTTCCTTAATCAAGTATGTGTGAATTGAATAATTACCCATTCGCCTACTTTATCCATCACTCTGGCCTCGGGCACCAACGGATCATGTAGTGCTGGCTGTAATGTGTTCATGACTTGTGTGCACCTTTGAAAGTCGGGCTTATAGATTAGCAGTTCAAAATATTTGTGTATGCCCACTTTCTTCATGATGTCTATTGTAGACGGGAGTTCATGCACTACTCTGAAATCTTGGGACATGATCAGAAATTGATGATCCGTATCCATTATTTTGATAGTCGCTAGGAAGAGGTATTCCCCAGCCGGTTGATCTTCTCTAAACCAATGTCCCTTTGATTTGGTGATACTCTGGAGAGGAAATTCCAATACCTCCTCTTGAATTGTTGCTTCAGAATCTTCAGAAGCCATCTGCACTTGTAAGGAAACATGCATTAGCTTCAATGGAAAGCATAGCAACTGTGTAGTGCATTGCAGTGATATGTTGTCGTATCGTCACTCCGTTTCCCTTGGTTTGATATGTGAGATCTCTTACCCCATCTTTTTATTTCTTTTCCTGAAAGAAAACAAGCATTAGTATAGCCGAAGCATTTATTTATGTACATAGTATGTCCATTCCTAAGGGAGTTTAAGCTATGATCTAATCCCTATTGGAGATTGTGCACCACTAACTTGTTCATGCACATTAAGTGACGAATGCTTGGCCTTGTAACGTTGCCCTACTATGCATACTTTAGGTGCATTTGATACTGCATGAGTGCAATTGGAATCCTTGTTGTTGTGGTGGTCCATTCCTTGCGGTTGCGTTGGCTTCCAAATCCACTTCGTTGTCATGTTGATGGTCCGTGTCTTCTCTATTGTCCTTCAAAATTCATGTATTTCTTTAGATGTTTTAGTAATTGAGTTTTTCCTCTTCACGTTTCTATGACAGGTCTGTCTTGGCTTTGTAGTCCGAATGTCTCGATGTAATGTATCTGTCTGTTTGCGTATCTCTTGCTTGGCTGCTTGTTTGACCGTTTTGGGAATCCATATCTGTTGTCTATCCTTCTGAGCTTCAATCAAAGGCTTAGGAAGCCATAATTGCAATAGCCTTTTTGATGCAGGTTTTGGTGAAGCTGACTGCTTGTCCTCCTTTTTCTCCTTATCAGTTGGTGCTTCAATCTCTGGTTTCTACACTTGATCCTTACGTACCCATTTGAATTTGTTTTTCCCTTGATGCGAGTATCTGAAGGTTGTCTTCCACATTGGTGATCTTTTTGTTGTATGAGAGACTCCATGAGAGTTGGTTTCCTTATTGTCTGGCTGTTCACCAACTGAATAGGGTGATTTCACCTCTTCCTTGGACACATTAGGGTTTGAGCTTTCTGCTTCTTCTAGATTGGTTTGTGAGGTATTCGGATTGGAATCAGTTTCCAATAGCTCTTCTTTGCGGTCTTCTGCACTCTTGATGGCTTTTGGTTGAGGTGAGGGCTTCTCCCCTAATAGACTAAAAATTTCCTTATGCTCTATCTTGGCTGAAATATAGCCTTGAGCTAAGTTGATGCTGATTTCATTCTCAATGATCCAATCCTGTCCTAGGATCAAATCTTCTATTAAATCTTCATCTCTGCACACTAAGACTCGTTGTTCCATGGAAGAATTTCCTAGGTGGAGGGATACTATCGTTGCTCCAATGCATTCTATGATTTGACCACCAATTCCTATCATATGAGCTTTCGTGGGAGTCATAATCATTTGAAGATCTTGTATGACCGTATTACGTATGCAACTAAGTCCTGCTCCTGAGTCTATCAAGGCATCTATCAATTTGCACTCTGTCTTGCCAATCCCTAGGTTTAGGTAAGGTTGTGACCTGTAAGCACTAGTCGTGTCAGACGTATGGACTCGGTAATTAGCCATAGGGACAGGTTCTTCTCCTTGGAGATATCGTTCATCTCTTTGCCTAATCCATTCTTTCCTTTTCTTGATGCGTTCTAGGGCTTCTTGTCGTGCCTCCTCTCTAATCCGTTCTTCCTCTTTCTTCCTTTTTTGAGCACCTACCAGACGTGCTAACATTTGATCCGTCCATGCGAATACGTCCCGATATTCTCGGATCAATTGTATTAGTTCTTCTTCCTCTTCAACTGATACATCTTTACCTATGTACGTACATCTTTCTTCTCCATCTTCCACTGTCACTATGATTTTTTTTTGTTTGTTTTTTGTTGTCGTATGCTTCTCCGTCTCAAGCCTCTCGTTTAGGCATTTGAATGGCTACCTTTCTCTCTTCTACTTCATATCTTTTAAAATGTTCAAGAACCTCGAAAAGATCTAGATTTGGTTTGATTTTACTCATGTTTTCCTCTCGCTGTTGTACTATGGGAGCGGCTTAGATTGCCAAGATCTTTGTCGGTTCCCGCTTCCCTTTGGTTTGAATGGTGTCTAGATAGCTCTCTTCTGAATCGAATTCTGGTTCCATTTCTATACTCTCATATTCCTCTTTCCATTCTTTTTCTAAGATTTCTCCTTCTTCCACTTCTTGAAGAGCAACCATGTATAAATTCACATCATAGCCTTCTTCATCTATGCACTCGTTCATAGTTAGTACTTCCTCATTCACACACACATCTAAGGTGGCTAAGATTTCCATCCATCCATGCGGTTCAAAGGTTTCATCCGGAAAGATTTGAGGCATATACCTTGGGTCTTCTACAGGTCGGTAGTTAGGATGCCTATTGGCCACATCTGTCTTTTACTGTCCTCTTTCTTGGCTTCTTTGCACATCCATAGCTGGGCGTCCTCGTGCATCCATGATTGATTGCTTGATCTGGTGCTATGAATAGACAAGTCATCTTCCTCCTTGTGTATGGGATTCCATTGTAGTGGAGGAACATCTTGATATGCAAATGTATGTAGATTTATCTTGGTAGTGTTTCCTTGGTGTTGTAGGTATAACGAATCTCCTCCCTAATCTTGCACTACCCGCATTTGTCTCATGAAAGGTCGCCCTAATATCATTTCGTAGTTGTTAGTCTTTTCAAATTTACAGATGGCTAATGTGTGTCCAAATTCAACCCCACAGGTGGTTAATTTGATTCTTTCTAGTATTCTAAGGGTTTCTCTACATGACCGTCTGCTAATTGGAGCTTCATGTGTGTGGGTCGTAAGGCAGGCTTTCCCCATTTCTCCCAAATCTCCTTGGTGGCGATTCCTACTCTAGCTCCTGTGTCTAGGTTTGCCTTGGTCATGTACCCATTGTAAGTGACAGGTAGACACATATTACCTTCGTCTCCTTCACTGAATTCTCCCACCTTATCAACTGGGATTTGTATCTTAGATGAGTTTTCTTTTCCCTTGACTTCTTTTTCTTCCTTCTCTTGCCCTGATTCCAATTGAATCGCTAATTGCTTCCATAATTGCGGTTTAACCTGAAGTAATTCTTCCACGGTCAGTTTGCATTGTACTTTTGTTTTCTTTAGTTCCGTTAGATTGGGTGAACTCTTTTCTGAATTTCCTTTTCCTTTTCCATGTACTGTGGGTGCTCGGATTATCATAGACTCCTTTTCATATTCTCCCATGTACTTAGGTAAAGTTGAAATGCTTTGAGCTTCTTCTCTATTTCTATCTAGTCTTGACACTTCCTCGTATACTTCCTCCATATTGGGATTGGGTTGATAAACTTCCACATCTAATCCCTCAAAGGGAGGCTTAATCACTCCATACTTCTTCCATTGTTCTTCTCGGATTCTATTCCATAACTCTTTTGGCCAATCAGCTTCTAGGTCAGGTATTGTTGACATCGGTTCATCTTGGGTTCTTGTTCCCTCATGCTTGTCATCCAGCTCTCTAGGTTATTTACCCTTGGCTTTGACATACTCTTTGTATTGATCCTCTGCTATCCTCATTTCTAGAAGGGCTGGGATAGTCTTTTCTAGGGTTGCCTGTGCTACCTCTATAAGTTTTCGACAGATCGCAAGCCTCTCTTCTAGTTCTCCCTGTGGGTAAAGCTTTTGATGCTGCTCTACCGTTGGTCCATCCTTAATCCTAGCTTGGTAAGCTTTTAGCCACATGTCTAGGTCATCAGGTTTTGGGTCAGCTAAAATGGATCCGGGTTTCTCTGCTTCTCAGATAAGCAGTGGAATGGGAACCTTTTCCTGAATCTCTGGTTCTTTATGCTCTTTACTGCTTCCGGGTTGTTTCTTATGGTTTTGACTCTTGTTTTTCATCCATTTATCTTTGAGCTTCTCTCTTCTTTCTTTCCATTTTTGCACTTTTATGTTCTGAGTGCTCTCACGTGCTTCCTCTGAATCTTCTATTATTCGGTTTTTGAGGTTTTCCTTCCTATTGTTTTCTGGTTCCCAATTTGGTTGTTTTTCTTTTCGTTCTTTCATTTGAGCTCGCGTAATAGCCTTTAAAGGCACATTGTACTCCTTAACACTTCCCGGTGCTTCTATCACCTCGATTACATTAACAGGTGTTGCATCATGGGTTTTATTAGGATTTTTCAGACAATCTCTAAAAAGATGTTCCTTTCCACAATCATTACAATATCCTTCCCAAGTCCTAGGGGGTGGTGGATTATAAGGCCGAGGACATTCTCTAATAAAATGGTCTCCTCTGCATCTATAACAGGGTCCTCTCGGCATATGCGGCCTAATGGGTGGTCTCACAAGTGGTTGTGCTTTAGGTGCACTATACATCAAAGTTGCTACCTCCGTTCCATAAGTCTGATCATAACCTTCATATCCATAATAAGCTGAATCATATGCTGGTTCATATTCTAATATGTTGGCTTCATAGGGATAATAATCTCCTGGGGGCAACTCATATCCAGGGTTTGTTGGTTCTACACTGAACATTGTTGAGGCTGGTACTATGGCTCTTTCCAAATTTTCTTCTGGTTGAGCATACTTCACAAGTACCACTTGTTGAGGTTGTGACAGTTGTGGTCCTAACACAGGTTGGGGCGGTGGATATGGTACTTGCTCGTATGGTCTAGGTGCTCCTGCTGGTGTTGAATAGGGATTGTACCTGGGCATCTCTTTGCCTGGCTCTCTATGTGGATATCCGTATGGTCGATACTGAGGTGGTTGTAACGGTCATGCCTGTGTATTGAATGGGCAGTTCTCTGTGGTGTGATTGGTGTATTTTTATTCTATGTGAAGGCAGTTCCTTGTTGGAGCTGTCTATTGTAAGGATATGTCTGATGTGCACCAGGCCCTCCTCACACGCACATATGTGTAGGGTGATCTCCTCCACATAGACTGCATCTTCGTAACATGGGCACTCTTAAAGCTGGGTGTTGGTAATTTCTATGTCCTTGAACTCCTAATTTTTTTGCTACCAACTCTGCTATTTCCTCCACATTACCGGAGTTGGATGTAATAGTACTCCGAGAGTCTTCTGACTTAGTGGGGTTGGGTGTGCTCTTGAGATCCTCAGCTAGATTGTCTTCTAGGTCAATGCACTCTTAAAGACATTCACTCAGGGTTTGTAACCTTTTCACATAAACTAGCATTCCTAGGGTTCCATTCGTGAGTCCATCCAAAAATAATGAAATCATTTTTTGTTGAGTGGGCCTTTCTGCTGCTGGGCATCTATCAACATACTGATTGAATCTTCGGGCAGCTGTTTTCACTGTTTCATTAGGGTTCTGTTTAAAGTTATGGATTAAAGATGCCGAATTGTGTTTAATCCCTCTCTTAGTGAATTCCCCAATGAATTCCTGAAAAAATTGTTCCATGTTTCCAAATTGGTTTGGGTCTAAAGGCTGGAACCAAGTCAGAGCCGTTCCTGTGAGGGTGAGTCCGAAAGACTCATACTGCACAAAGAAGTCGTCTACTTGTTCTACCCTTAGAACTTGTTTAAATTCAGCAATGTGATCGTAGGGTTCTCCCAATCCATCATAATGATTTCTTACACATTTGGCCACTTGGATAGGTCTTAGTCTTCTCATTAGTTCTGGAGGTCTAGGCATTACAGGGAAGGCAGGAACTGCTGGTCGAACTGGGGGTATTCCAGGCTGCCCTCCTACTGGTGGTCGGTACTGATTACCTACTCCATGGTGGGTCTGATTTTGCACTCCTAGAGTTGCAAATTGAACATGAGTACGGTTTGGAACACTCCGTTGGCTAGTTTGTCCTGACATGGCATGTTCTGCCTCTTGTTGAGTTCCAAAGGGGTTCTAAGAAGTGGTTGCGTGCTCTCTCTGAGGGAATACAGGCAAACCCATGTATTTCAGTTGAGCCCTGTCTATGGCATCAACCAACTAGTATCGTCTCCGATTTTTGTTTAAGTAGGTTATTCTAGTCTCTTCTTCTGGATCCTTTAGCTCATAAAATGTCATCGGGCTATCTTCTCTTCCTTGGGTCGGTGAATCTGTTTGCAGCAACAAGTCCAGACCATGGATCAAATAGACTTCCAAAAGGTAGTCGTCCTGAGTTATCAAGTCTCCTCTTAAGACCCGTGTCACTTGGGACCTTCCTCTAGGGGTTGTCACTAATTCCTCAGGGTTTGATCTACCTGAGTTCTCTTGTCCCACTAATTCTCCCCTTTCATTGATCAATTCGGGAAATTTAGTCACTATGTAGATGTGACCTATCTTGTCCATGTATGCTCCTCCTTCATACTTAACAGCAAGTCTGGGCACTATTGTGGCATCCATGGAGGTTACCATTCTAGCCATAGATCGGTTTAAGCCATCAAGGTAGATGGGGATCTCCTGTGCATTAGTAGAAACATATTGTAAGGAGGTGCGATATTCTCCCTCCACAACGGTCATGAAGTTTCTACCTGGAGCCGGGCCCTACATGTCTTTTGAAGCCATGGGTATCTCCTCCTCTGAGTCAATAGAGGTGTCTGAATAGACAGAGCGGTGACTGACCTGAGCAGCACTTCCTACAGAAGATATGACACTTCTTCGGCTACTTAGCACTCTCCCTGACCTCAAGTTCATTCACCCTGCTGAGGCTCTCTAGGTCTCTGTAACTCTCTCTAAGTGGCTCCTCAAATGCCTCAAGTTTGCCTTTCAAAATGCTTCCAAAGCTCTGGATGATACCACTCCAGGCGATACCACACCAGGCGATACTGCCCTGGGCGATACCAAACTGGCCACGATACGATACCTGAGAACTAGGCGATACGATACCGCATCAACAGACGATACGATACCGTTGTTGATCACGATACGATACTGGCTATCTCGGCGATACGATACTCGACGACTAGACGATACGATATCAGGCCTAGTCACGATACGATACCTATGAGTTCAACGATACGATACCAGGAACTTCCCACGATACGATACTGCAAAGTCGGATGATACGATACTGGAAACCCAGACAATACGATACCACTTTTTGGACGATACGATACCAAAAAGGGCACGATACGATACTGATCTTGGCCCGATACGATACTACAACAAGTGACGATATGATACCAAAAGTGGTATCGTGATACAACACCGAAAAAGAGACGATACGATACTTGGGGACTGGACGATACCAAATAGGGCACGATACGATACTGGCAGTTAGGCGATACGATACCACCGAACCACACGATACGATACCTCTGAAAAGGGACGATACAATACCAAATTGGTATCGTGGTATGACGCCTGAAAGTGAGATGATACGATACCAAATGCTACAATGATACGATACTAGAGTGGGCACGATACAATACCAGCAGTTAGGCGATACGATGCCACCGAACCGCACGATACGATAGCTCTGAAAACGGACGATATGATACCCAAAAGTGGACCGCGATACGATACCACTTTGGTAAAGTGAGATTGCTATACCAACCCGGTGATACGATACCATGAGTGATATCGTGATACCAAGGATGGTAACCGACGATACGATACTTCGGCGAGTATTGCGATACAAGGGAATTTTCGGTATCGCGATAGCAAAAACTCAACTAACCGCGATACTCAAGCCAAAATACCTCAAAAATAAAAATTTTTTGTTACCCCTTACTCTTCTCTCACCCCTCTTCACTCCTAGCCTACTGTCTCACTCCAAGAAGTACAAAAAACACTCTGTCCCTCCCCGCGATACCTGTAGCGCAACTAATCACATTTTTGTGCACTTTTGAAAATGTTTTTGTCAATTAAAACTTAGGGAGTCTTACCTCAGTGAGGTCTTGCTTGCACCTTGAGCTCAATACCTAGCTTTGATGGCCTGTAACACATGATACCACACTCGCGATACCGATCGCTGCTCGCACATGATACTGCTCTCTGACAAGTGAGAAATGACTAAAAACTTTTGGTTTTTATACTTTTTTGAAGACTAAACCTGAACTACACTAATTTTGGCAAATTTTTTGGGATTTTTTGGTGATCTTGACTTACTCCTACTTCTCTCCTATTCTCCTTTTCTCTTAACCTAACCCTAACT
>CM035436.1:23865984-23868484 GCA_020310875.1 Ceratopteris richardii | reverse complement strand
AAAGTCACATATGTATAAACACACACATGCATATGCATACACACATACATGCATACACAAATGCATATGCATACACACATGCATATGCATACACAAATACACACAGACATACACACATGCATATGCATACAAACATGCATATGCATACACACATGTATATGCATACACACATGCATATGCATACACACATGCATATGCATACACACATGCACATGCATACACACATGCATATGCATACACATGCTTATGCATACACACATGCATATCCATGTGTGTATGCATACACACATGCATATGCATACACATAGGAATATGCATACACACAGACATATGCATACACACATGCATATGCATACACTGCATATGCATACACTGCATATGCATACACTACATATGCATACACACATGCATATGCATAGACAGATGCATATGCATGTGTGTCTATGCATATGCATGTGTGTATGTATATGCATGTGTGTATGCATATGCATGTGTGTATGCATATGCATGTGTGTATGCATATGCATGTGTGTATGCATACACACATGCATATGCATACACACATGCATATGCATACACACATGCATATGCATACACACATGCATATGCATACGCACATGCATATGCATATGCATACACATGCATATGCATATGCATACACATGCATATGCATATGCATACACATGCATATGCATATGCATACACATGCATATGCATACACATGCATATGCATACACATGCATATGCATACACATGCATATGCATACACATGCATATGCATACACATGCATATGCATACACATGCATATGCATGTGTGTATGCATACACATGCATATGCATACACACATGCGTATGCATACACACATGCGTATGCATACACACATGCGTATGCATACACACATGCGTATGCATACACACATGCGTATGCATACACACATGCGTATGCATACACACATGCATATGCATACAAACATGCATATGCATGTGTACGCATACACACATATACACATGCATATGCATACACACATGCATATGCATACACACATGCATATGCATACACACATGCATATGCATACACACATGCATATGCATACACACATGCATATGCATACACACATGCATATGCATACACACATGCATATGCATATGCAAACATGCATATGCATACACACATGCATATGCATACACACATGCATATGCATACACATGCATATGCATACACACATGCATATGCATACACACATGCATATGCATACACACATGCATATGCATACACACATGCATATGCATACACACATGCATATGCATACACACATGCATATGCATACACACATGCATATGCATACACACATGCATATGCATACACACATGCATATGCATACACATGCATATGCATACACATGCATATGCATACACATGCATATGCATACACACATGCATATGCATACACATGCATATTCATACACACATGCATATGCATACACACATGCATATGCATACACACATGCATATGCATACACACATGCATATGCGTACACACATGCATATGCGTACACACATGCATATGCGTACACACATGCATATGCGTACACACATGCATATGCATACACACATGCATATGCATACACATGCATATGCATACACACATGCATATGCATACACACATGCATATGCATACACACATGCATATGCATACACACATGCATATGCATACACACATGCATATGCATGTGTGTATGAATACAAACATGCATATACATACACACATGCATATGCATACACACATGCATATGCATACACACATGCATATGCATACACACATGCATATGCATACACACATGCATATGCATACACATGCATATGCATACACATGCATATGCATACACATGCATATGCATACACATGCATATGCATACACATGCATATGCATACACATGCATATGGATACACATGCATTTTAAGATCTCCACATTGGATCAGATGGGATCTCCATGTACACCTTGGGGAGCGCATGACCATGAAAACTCCAAGATATATCACATACGTAATGGAGCTCTAGTCATGGATGCAGTCGGGAAGTCCATGCGTCAGTGCATTCGACAACTTTGCTCCATAGAGTTTGGACATTCTGTAATGTTAAAATGGAGCGAACAGGATAAGGATCCCAAAAGTTATATCACACAATTGATATATGAAGAGTACCGACTAGCACCTGGGCATCCTATTTTGAGTTCAAAATGGATTCAGCATACGGCACGTGAGGTGATGTATCATCGACAGTCCGAAGCTCGTGATGCTTTTAGGGCAGGCTTACCGAAGCCTGTATGGTTAGATGTTGAAGAGTGGGAATCGATTCAAGATGAGCAGCAACATACTCTTGATCGATATCGTCAACAGTGAGATGTGCCGGCCACATGTTTAGATATGGTTGGAACATCACATTTAGGTAGCGACGTATACGACAGTATGCGCTACCAATGTGTAAGTATCATTTTAATT
>CM035436.1:23838484-23863484 GCA_020310875.1 Ceratopteris richardii | reverse complement strand
TGGACACAAATACTTCATTATTTTGTAGACATAAAAACTTCTTTATTTTTAATTGGTTATTTTTTAGACAACTTCATTCCTATCTTGGACACCTAAATACTTCGTTGTCCACTTCGTTGTCGAGAGCGAATGTATAGAGAAAACCATCTTTGACATGCTTAAGGCCAATTATGACATGCAAATGAACATTTTTTGAGTGCTTTTTTAACAAGTTTGCGATTGATGTCTAGAACCATTCAAATCGCTTTTTTCCACACAAAATGTTTATCCAACAAGTTTGCGATTGATGTCAAGAACCATTCAAATCGCTTTTTTCCACACAAAATGTTTATCCAACTAAGTACTCTTGCATATATATCATGTATGCATGTATGCATATACATAAACACACACACACAAACACACACACACACACACACATATATATATATATATATATATATATATATATATATATATATATATATATATATATATATATATATATATATATATATATATATATATATAACACTGAGTCACAACAAAGGAGAACAAAGACATGTTCTCTATTCCTTTTTACCTAAAGACCATGATATCAAGCAATAAAGTGGGCATTTTACAATATCTAGAAAGCATCACTTGTTCTTGCTTGTAAATATTGTCACTAGAAGCTTGATTTTATATCCCAAGTAGTCAAGATAGATATAATAAAATACTTGGTGCCATGAAAACTAGTTGTTCAGCATGATCAAGAATCCCACATCATGATCTTTGACAAGAGATTAGAGTTGAAGGTACAAGTAAGAGTTCGGGAAGCTCCTTCATTACATCTATAACCTCAACAAGCACAGATTATAGCTGATTAAAAGCTACTCGAAAATCAGAGTACATGTGGAACATTTTAACAAGGCAATTAAGATCATCCCCTTTGTATAGTTAAGATCGTCATTGAATGTTGGGCCATATTCACAGAATATGAAATAAATTTCACAAAAGCATTCCCAAGAGAAGATTATAATCAACAAAATTATACTAAGGAACATTCACACATTCATCAGAGAAATGCTCAAGATAAATCAAGCTGAACACAAAGTGGAAGCAGAACTCGACATTATATTTCTATTAAAATGATGTTTTACATTTCATGTGTTTTACAAGAGTAATATGAATCTAGAATAGAAGCTGATCATAACTTTCCTCAGGCTCAAGCATAATGGGATCCTCTGGAACATTAGAACACATATCCTGCCTCTCTTTCTCCAAGATTGGCTCTTCAAGGTCAGCCATGTCCCCAGGTTCATCTGCAAGTGGGGGAACAGGCTCCCTTGAAGCCGATTGGAATCTTTCCGTGTCTGCAATGTGCTTCCTTCCAACCTCTTGGTGTTCATCTGGGAATTCATTCAGCCCATTGATTCTCATTCTAATGAAGCTCACTTGAGCATCATCCTTCTCCACAGCTATGCAGTGCCTGAACATCTTTAAGGAGCAAGCCAGAGTCATTCCTGAAACAGCAGAAAACCACTTAGAGGCCAATCAACATGATGACTAATGAAAATTGTTAAAATTGAAATTACCTGTGCCCGAAAAAAGGTCTAGGACCCAATCATCATCATTGGAGAATAGTTGAAGCAATCTCATTATGAGCTTTTGTGGCTTCTGATAGGGGTTAACCAATGTCATGTCCCCAGCTACATGACGAAGTTTCTTGGTAACAGCTGGGAACATCAGCACATTTGAGATCCCATTCTCATTGCAATGCTCCCTGACTCTCCTTTTGCTTACTTCATCATAATAGCCAACTGTAATGCATTCAGTGGAGCTCACAAACCTATGCAAAGGAGTGTGATTGACGTTTGTCTTCACCCTGCCAACAAGAACTATACGTGACAGAGATCATCATTAAAGCCATGGAGATAGAAAGAAGATTACTTACCACGTGAGGCACTCCACAACATGACATCTTGCCTTCAGAGCAGTTGAAACAGAGAAAGACTGGTCTCTGCTATGGAAAATTACTATCCTCCAAAGAGGAGACATAGTCAACTCTGCAAAATCAGTGACCATCTTCCGAATCTGAGGGTGTTTGAAGGGTTCATCACCATTAACTGATCCCAACATCCTAAATCCATAGGGTATGTCTGCTATGAGAAGGGAGAAATGTTTTCTAGGCACAACAGAACAAATGTTATTTACATCACTATAGAATACATTGTAATATACAGGCCTAAGGGGGTCTAGGGGATTGGAGAAACATTTTAGATTAGGTTCATCATCAAAATCAATCTCCTTGGCTTTCAGTCTAGATTTCTCATGCCTTGCTCTTTGAATGTGAGCCAGGAATGCAGGGGGGCAATCATCTAGTAGCTCTACAAAATTTTTTTTCTTTGGTTTCTGCAGAATAAAGTGGAAAGACAATTAAATGAGCTCTTCAAGACAGCAAACGAAACATAAGGAATCGATGCATGGCATCGATTTCATGTGTGGGTAGATGCCAAGCATCGACTTTGGGACATAAGTTGATGCCTAGCATCAACTTATGCCACGAGGTCAATGCCAGGCATCGACTTATGCCCCCAAGTCGATGCCAGGCATCGACTTATGCCCCCAAGTCGATGCCAGGCATCGACTTATGCCAGGAGGTCAATGCCAGGCATCGACTTTTGGCAGCAGGTCGATGCCAGGCATCGAATTTAGCAGTAAGTCGATGCCAAGCATCGAATTCCTACTAAAAGCCTGGCATCAAATTGGTTAGGTGAATCAAGGCATCTATACTAATAGCAAACCAGGCATGACCTCTAAAAGAGAACCTACCCAATCACAAAACAGGATAAAATATTCTGATAAAGCTTTGTAGGATGATGTGGTTCGATAGTCTGCTTGGACCTCTGTCCAAGAAAAGCAACCCAGCCTCTTCATCATCACCTCCTGAATCTTCATGTATACTTTATGACTACAGTCACAGAAATGAAAAAGAGACTAGGTTAAACCAGAAACATGGGAGGAGGAAAAAAGGATATGAGAATAACATACATACTTATTGAGCTCAGTCACCATCTCCTCCAGGCTTAACTCCTTGGAGATTACCCTTGACAAAGTTGATATAATCAATGTATCATCCTTGATTCCTTGAAGGGCCCTCCATGGTGTCAGCTTCATGTCCTCAGGAGCCTCTTCAATTGATGCCTGGCATCGACTTTCAGGCCACATTCGATGCCAGGCATCGACCTTCCAGGTCGATGCCAGGCATCGACTTGGGGGTGCAAGTCGATGCCAGACATCGACTTGAGGGTACAAATCGATGCCAGGCATCGACTTGAGGGTGCAAGTCGATGCCAGGCATCGACTTACACCCTCAAGTCGATGCTCGACATTGACTTACACCCTCAAGTCGATGCCTGGCATTGACTTGCACACAAAGTCGATGCCTGGCATCGACTTGCACACAAAGTCGATGCCTGGCATCGACTTGCACCTAAAAGCCGATGCCTGGCATCGACTTACACCATTAGGTTGATGCCTGGCATCGAGTTGTACCCTCATTGGATCTATATTTTAGGAGCTAAGAAAAATAAAAACCTAGAAAGCATACTATTTACTCAAACATACAAAAGGAATCTTTTAGGAATCTTTTTTTGTGGTATGATTTTGTCTATCTCTTGGTACTCTTGCCAACATTCTTCTTCTCCATGAGAGTTGCCTTGCTAGTATGTTGAGCTCTGTGCTCCATGGCTGTCTGTGCTTTGTTGCTCTCTCTTGCTCGTGGATTTTGAAAATGAGAATGATCTCCTCCTCTGCTATTTATAGGCAATTGGGTAACTTGACCAGAGACTAACTGGATCTAATTGAATGAGTCCAGTTGCTAACTATATCTGTCAACTTATCTAACCAGGAAATACCACTCACAAAAATAGGCCGTTTCACCTTGACTTTAATGAAATATTCATAGAACCTTGCAACTATTTATATACATTTGCATGGAATTTACACTTCAATGGCAAGAGTATGGTACGTACATGAGGATGTCTAATCTCATGTATGAATTGTTTCTTAGAATCTTTTGCTTGGGAAAAAATCAAGTCTAAGTTGTGTTGAATATGGGAGATTAATGACATCTTTATAGTGTTATCCTTCTCACTTCAGTTCATATTCACATTTATCTTGTAACACATTGTTGAAATGGAAAATCAATGTATGAATAAACATTCAAGTAAAGAACTTTGGGGTAATTTCGACAAAATAGGTTGGTCATTTCAACAAAATAGCTTGGTAATTTCAAACGTCACTCATTGTCTTTGCATCCAACATTCAGAAAAATCGTAGATTCAAAATTCATTTGAAAATCTTTTGTAACAAGCATATACTTAATTCTTACATATAATTCTTACATATACTTTTCCATATACTTCTTACATATACATTTCCGTGTACCTCTTTTACACATAATTCTTTTTTAATATACTTTCATCTACCTCTTTGAGATCTAGCCAAGACCACAATAAAACCTAATCCTTGAAATCTTAACCAAAGGTAAAATTTCTTCTTGTATAGTCTTCAATGGCACTACTCCAAACAATTTTAATATCTAATCTAGTTGGAACTCAACTTGGATATATTTTGATTCACTCATAATGCTAAGACTCAATGACTCATATCTAGTTAGAAATCAACTGTGTATCTCATCTTTCAAAAGTGAATCAAATCTTTGGTTCCCTTATTAGTGTATATTTGAGTAATTAAGTAATTTGATGTAATTTGATGTTTAATGTAATTTAATGTACTTTAATGAACTTTTGATTTCATATCTTCTTGATGTGACATTTGATGTGACATCTTCACTTGATCTCGGATTTCTACTTATTTAAAAAGGTCATTCATCTTCAGTCTTCTGTGAACTAAGTGAAGATGAGCTCAATCTTTTCTGTGGATGCTTGGGCATCAACTTCCTCTGCTCATATTGATACAGTTTCGGATTCATTGTTCTCAGTTGACCCTTTCCATAGAAGTGATGATCCCTTTGGTTTAGAACGTGCTGATGATTCTATGTTTTCTGTTGAGTCATTTAAGTTATCCAATTCACTGTGCAATGCTGCTCAACCAAATGCACCTCTTGATCTTCCATCTGATCCAACCATTGATCTCCCTTCTGACTCAAGTGCATGTGGAGCAACGGAAAAGCAAAGCAAGCTCAATCTACGATTTAAAAGAAGGCCTTGTGAAGTAAGTCAAAAAAGATTTAAATTTCTTACTTCAGATAGATAGATTGCATTGGATATTGTGAAGCATTGTTGTGGTTTGAAATGTTTGTACAATTTAGGAATGAAGAAACTAAAGCACCTAAGAGAAAAATTCCTCCATTTAGATAGTGAAAGGCAAGATATATACCTTGTTTCTCGCATGCAAACGATTGAGGATAACATGCCAGTAACACGTGTTGCTTTTGAATATTTCTTTAGTCAAGGGATGCGATGTTGTAGGGCTGCATTTAAAATTGCAATGGGTGTGGGAAATTTTAGAATACATAGGGTTCAACAGGGGCTTTTGAATGGGGATCTCATTTTGGATATGTTCCATGTTGGGACCAAAGGATCTGTTGGACGTCATGCAATGAATTGGATGATGAACTATTTTAGCTTGCATTGTGAGGTCATGCCTACAACTCGAAGGTTGCACTTGTCAGATAACTTTACTCGTCGAGAGGTATTTCAAATATATAGAGAAGACATGGAAAATAGAAATGAGAAATATATGTTGTATCGTCACTTTACTCGATTATGGAAGGAAGAGTTTAACAATGTGTCTATTCCTCGTAAAGTTAGAATGGGTGAATGTTCAGTTTGCGCCACTTTGAAAAACATGGCAAAGGGGGCTACAACACCACAGGAAAAGAATAATTTTAAAAACCTTCTTAACAACCATCGTGAGAGTTAAGCTTTAGAGAGAAAGAAAGCAATTCATCATCGAAGTAAAGCACTCAGAAATCCAGAGCGTTATATGTGTTTGTTGATCGATGGTATGGATTAAAAAAAAACTTGTTTGCCACATTTTTATCGCATCCCTAAGGACATTGGAGATGAAGTCCTTGTGCAAATGCATTTGGTTGGTGCTTTGGTATACAATGGAACTGTAATGTCCAAGGTTTTCTTCACATATCCGAATGTAAATAATGATCCAAACCTTACAGTTACTATCATTCATCGTGTTTTGCAATCATGGAAGGGTCTTTTGCCACCAACTCTATATTTGCAACTTGATAATACTGCAAGAGAGAATAAAAATTCTACAGTCTTTGGATATTTAAGCATGCTTGTTGAAAAACAGGTATTTCAGAAGTTTAAGGTAAATTTCCTTCTGGTTGGCCACACTCATGATCACATTGATCAAATGTTCAGTACTTTCTCTAAGAAGTTGGCACGTAACAATGCTTTTACTCTTCCGATTTTATCTGAGCTGATTTCAGAAGCATATACTCCAAAACCAGAAGTTCAACACCTCACACAGATTTATAACTTCAAGCACTTTTGCTCAATGGGCCTTGATAACAGTGCTAAGGTTTTGGCTCCATTGCACAATATTAGTTTCAACCATGTATTCTTGATGAGGAGGGTTGATGAAATAACCCTTTTATTTGCAAAGCAGTATTCATCTTCTCCTGGGTGGGAGCCTAAAGAGGGATGCAGATTCTCAGGTGCCTAATTTGTCTACAGTGTATGGTGCATAACAATCACCATATGAAGATAAAAACAATACAGAAAGATGTGGAAATGTGGTTGATCAAAGTAAAAGCTGGATGCATGCACTCATTGAAAAGAAGAGACATATTGAGCGTGCAAAAAAATATGCTGGAGATCAAGATGTATCTTGGTGGGAGGACTTTTTCAATCATCAAGAAGAGATTATATAGTATACAATTGCAGGTCATTGGCCAGTTGATGTTCCATTCACATGGGATTTTTGTACACAAAGATCCGTGAATGTGGCCCAAGCATGTAATGCAGATGCACTTCAAAGTTTTATACATCCACCAGAAAGAAATATTTATGTAGGCCCAAGGATGAGAAAACAGGCAGAAGCAAGATGGCAAGGAAATTTAATAGAGATAAATGTTGGAACACTTATTGCAGTACTTGCTGATGGTGATGAGGCTACCAAACCATTTTGGATTGCAAAGGTTTTAGAGATAACTAAAGATATTGATTAGAGAAGAATAGAGGCTTTGATGGTGCATTGGTATTACACTAAACGTAGTAATGCATTCACAGGTAAATATAACTTAGAAATGGTGTGTGATACTAAACGACCAGGTTCAAAAAAGAAAAAGAATATTCGAAGCACATCCACTCTTAAAATGGATGATGTAGATATTCTTGTTTATGATTTTTCCTTGACAAAAACAAGTCACTTGAGGAAAGCAACCATCAATATGATAAAACAAAAGCTTCCAGATATATGTGGTACAAGAAATCATAGGCAAACAAGAAGATTTGTGCATGATCCTATAGAATTTGGTATGTATGTGGATGCAGATAGAGCTCTTGTGGATATAGAAGAAGAAGAAGAGAGCTCTCAACAGTATGAGACTGAATCAAGTGCATCAGATGATGAGGGTGTAGACATAGATCGACATAGTTGTGAGTTGCATTGAAGCTCTCTAACATTTTTAGTGCTTATGTAAATGCCTCGAAGTAGTTTGGTTAATAAAACCATGTTTTGCAACAATTTTGAATAACAATCAGATATCCACCCATTAAAAATATGTCTAAAATGTTATTTTTGTATAAGAATTATTCAGTTTTACATTCTTTATATAAATTTTAGACATGTCAATGTCTTATCATATAGATTTTGTACATGTCAATGTCTTATCATATAGATTTTGGACATGTCAATGCCTTATATAGTGAAATTTTGACTACATTTTGAGCTCTTTTTTTATGAGAAAATGACAAAAAATGTCAAAAAATCACATGTTTTCACTTCATTTTTGTAATATATGTATACTGATATAAAGAAATCTAAAACATAAGCTTCCATTTGCTTGATTTTTGAAGAGAGTGTTCTCTTTTTATGACATAGTTCTCGTTTGTTACGACTCGCTGTTATATATATATATATATATATATATATATATATATATATATATATATATATATATATATATATATATATATATATATATATATATATATATATATATATATATATATATATATATGTGTGTGTGTGTGTGTGTGTGTGTGTATGTGTGTGTGCATGTGTGTGTGTGTTTCTGGTATGACCTTTCTCCCATGGATTGATGTTTCTAAAGCCTCTCCCCTTGCACCACATTTTGTATGTATGTATGCATTTTGTATGTATGTATGCAAGGATCTCTCCCTCTCTCACATTCCTCTTTCCCTCACTCACATGTCTGTATGTATGTGTGTATATGCATGTATGTACACAAGTCTCTCCCTCGCTCACATTTATGTATGCATGTGTGTATAAGCATGTATGTGTACAAGTCTCTCCCTCTCTTATATTTATCTCTCCCTCTCTCACAGTCCTCTATACCAACCTCTCACATTTCATGCATGTATATGTTCAATTATCTATGTCTATACGTGTGTGTATGTAAATTTGAAATAAGGAGAGAGAAAACAATGAGAGAAGAAAAAGACCTCTCACATTTCATGCATGTATATGTTCAATTATCTATGTCTATACGTGTGTGTATGTAAATTTGAAATAAGGAGAGAGAAAACAATGAGAGAAGAAAAAGGAGGAAGGATCTGACGAGATAAAATTCGAAAACAATGAGAGATAAGAGGGGGGAAAGATTTGATGAGAGATAAGATTTGCAGAATATGTTTGAAGTGAGAAATACCATGGAATGTACATGCTTTCTACATGAGATCTTGCTAGATCGAATAGCTGCTTGGATGTATTACATCGCCATAGTTGTTAAGCACACTAATATACTGGTTGGTCCTGACTCCTTGGGCACGGTGGTAGACTTGCCATTGGTCTTTTGACGATTACAACAAGAAATTATGTTTGTGACCACAATCAAACCATTGCAAATCTCCTGTTTCGTAGTCGTGATATAAGGTATCCACTTCCTTTGTAGAGGCTACTGAACATCCTCAAGCAAATTTCTTATACTGAACATCCTCAAGCAAATTTCTTATACCCTAATCAAAACCCTATTCCTCAATTTGGATGAGAGACAATGATAAGTATTTGAAGTACTCAAAATGGCGCATGAGTCTTATTGAAAATGAACTAAAATTCAAACGTAAGATGAGGTTGACACAAAACGTCTTGCCGTGAATGATCCTTTCTCTCTTAAATAACTTACAAACACTAGACAATTACAAAGAGATCTTTGTTGCAGTACATGGTCTCTTGGTAGAACATGAGGAACATGAGGAACCTGGGCGGTCATGTAATCTGAAGTGAGAGATGGCGATGGCGATGGAAGGACACAGTGCAATGAATGAATGTGAGCTTTTTTTTTTTTTTGTTTACCGGCACCCCAAAAGGCTAGCCATTGGGAGGCGAATCTGAGTCGATTATCACAGGCGCACGAGGAACGCTTGCTCTAGTAGAATGTTGGAGCTAAGGGAATGCAGTCATGGAGGCTTGCGCGGAAGGTGGAGATACGCAGAGAGCTAGGAGGTGCAAGAAGACGACGCGTGTAAGAGCATGTACTATATGATCACGATTCATGAGTGTGTGTTGTGTGTGTGTATGTGTGAAAATCCGATCGATAGTCACTGTGAAACCTACCATATCCAATGCTTTTTAGGTTATACACAGGGCAAACATGTTCGTCCTCTACTAGGAATGCTACCAAACCTATTTTACTCGTCCAAAGATCCGCTTCCGGAACCATAGCATCCTCCTACAAGTCAGGTTGAATACGTTGGTCGGACAATGGGAGCTTGAAAAGTCTTGCGCATGTCACGAAATGTATGCAGATCTCCGAACACTATATAAGGAGACAGCCATGGCTACGATCTCCATCTTTCTCCGAAGTGTTCACGTACGTTCACAGTATATCTCTGCGTTTGTCTTTACTGACTGCATAGACATAGATACGCAGTCGAGGGGGTGACGTAGTTGCTGTTCGTCTAAGCTATGGCACCCGCTTTGCATACAGTGATTCGCAAACGAGTTTTGAGAAAGCAACGGGCGATGGCGATCCTTGCCATGCTGCTTTTGGTCTTTGCTTTAACACCATGTTTTGCAGGTTCGCGGACCGATCAAACCAGCCCTCGCTGCAATGGTAAGGGAAATGATGGTCGGGGGAAATCCGGAGCAGCACATGCAGCTCGTTATGGGAGGCGTGATGGGAAGGGAGACTCAGGGGACGTGGACACATCATGTCTACCCCCTCCTCCTTCAGGTCATGCTGCCAAGAGGAAAAGCAGTACCTCTTCCGCTTCTGCACCGGCTCCGCAGAAGACGAAGACCGGAAACAAGAAAGGCTACGCAGCTCCTGCCTCTGCTCCCGCTCCCCGCTATTACACCAAGACGAGCAGCTCTACCTCTACCGCCTCCGCTCCGCAGCACACAGCCGCCGCCGCCACAAAAAAGTCTAGCAACGCCGCTTCTGCTCCTGCTCCCGGCTACGGTGCCAGTACGAAGAGCTCTGCTCTTTCAGCACCCCCTCCACAGCAGACAGCCTCTTCCGTCAGCAATACAAACAGTTCCGCAGCTTCTTCCCCTCCACCAGCCGTTAACCAAGGATCTGCTTCGCAGCTCTCTCCAGCTCCTTCACCTGTCGCCACGGGTGCAGCGCTGCAAGGAGGTGGTCAAGCTGCCGGGGCTACAGGAACTCCCCCCACGGGCGCATCTCCTCAAGGAGGAAGTCAAGCTGCCGGGGCTACAGAACCTCCCCCCACGGGCGCATCTCCTCAAGGAGGTAGTCAAGCTGCGGGAGCGACAGCAGGCGCTACACCTAATCCTCCCTGCCCTCCCATGGGATGTCCAGGCCAGGGCCAAGCAAATAACACGCCATGAAACCTGTCACTCGTATACGCAAACTGTCGGAACACATACACAGACGTAGCATGCATGTCCAGGTAGTACTAAGCTTGCGACGTACTAGAAGATGGAATCATTCGACAGCGTAGACATGCAGAAAATATCACTAAATTATCCAATGAAGTCATAAAAAATCAAAGGAAGAGTAGATTGAAAAATAAACAGACCAAAAAATAACTCAACTCCATGTTACCATATATGTTTTCTTTCACTTTATGATGAACATTTTGACACAACCATGTGTAAGGGTAAACTTCTTTGAAGGTAGCTCTAAAAAAACTCGTCTTTTTTTTTTGTTTAATTCTAAAAAATGGTGGTCATAAACTACTAATTGTCGAATAACTAAAGGAAAACCCAAATCCCATTAGAAGAATTAGAGGTTACAAAGTTGCTTGAGACCTAATTGATCCCCTATTCCATTCATCATAAAGGAGAGCGGATATATATTCATGTGATATTACCATTAGTTGATGAACTATTATGCTAACATAATGTCAAGTGATATCTTAGAGGTCTCATTTTATTGGTATTTCAAATTTTTATTGGTATAAGAAATTATCATGGTTATTCATTTGATTAATTGTAATCACCATCATGTATCATGTATCCCAACTGTAAATTCAGTTGTGAGTCTTGAGTCTCCTCCATCAAGCTTGCATTGTGAAGTATCTTGGTTTTCTATATACGATTCAGGAAAAAAATCCGGATTTTTTAAAGTTTCCATCTCCCTTTTTAGCTCTTTCATCTAAACAATAGCATCTGCTATGAACTATTTGAGCTCTTGATTATTTGGCTAGAAGGGTGGATGGCATTTGTTCAAGTCCATGTTTTCTCCTTGCAGGAAAGATATATTTCTCTATTGTGATCCAAAAGGACTCGTGTAATGAACCAAGTTTTGATTTGGCTTAGCAATTGACCTTAATATGTTATACACGTTGGGGTTTGCTTCTTGTAGAATCATGGATTTCCATATCAATGGTACGCACTCAAGTTTTTGGGGAATAGATGGGTTGGGGTTGGGAATAATTGGTCTCCTTCACAATTTCCTAGTTAACAAATTTGGTTGAGTTACAATCATGGGGTTAGTTCACACTAAGGTTTCACCATGGTAGTGGTGGCAAGAGGAACATGGCGTGAGGTCTCCATGAACATGGTAAAGCTATGGGGCTAGAGAGAACTTAAGACGGTGAGGCCTAAGATCATTGTGGTACATGGGTGTAGTAGTAGGAATTTGAATGGGATCTAAGACATGCGTACCTTGTATGAAACTAGTAGGGAGAGAATCTAAGATAGATTCTTGATGTGTCAACTCCTCCCTCGTTGCATTTCCTCTTCTAGAATTTGATCAAGTAGATCCTCTCGCAACTTATGCCTATATTGGAAATGGAAGACTCCCAAGAAACTACCACTTATCATCTTCACACTGATCTTCCACCTCGTTATGCCATAGCCAAAAAAATTCATGGAAGGATTTTTCTCTAGGCAAATGAAAGGAACGAGGTAAGGGGTTATGGAGCATAGAATGTAGATATTTGATGCGATGGATCTATTTACCAGCTTGACCCTCAAACATGCGTTCACCCATTCTTCTTTCGTCCTATCTCTCTTGGAAGCTTTGTTAGAGATGGTGAGAAAGGAATGCTAGGGTGCTGTGAAGCACCCTCTATCTTTGAAAGATCTTTACTCCAAGATTGTAATACCATTTTGTTTTTTTCTGCTTGTGGGATATCTACAAGTCTCAAAAATCCAAAATCAAGGACCAAAAGAGAAGATTAAAAGTCTACAAAAGAAATTAAAGCAAAAAAGAATGAAAGAAACATGTCTCGTACCTCACTAGATGAAAGGAAATCTACACAACATAAAGAATCTTAAAATTAATTTAGAGGGACTGAAAAAAAGGATAAAATCAATAAGGTGAACATGTTTATTAGTCTATGTATGTTGGAGTAATCTCAAAATTCGACCTAAAAATCTCCAAATTAAAGTAGTGAAAACTCACTCAAAGGATGAAGAATGAGATAAAAGGGAAGCATGAGCATGAAATCAAAGGGAAAAGGAGTTTACATATTTTTCCCATCTCAAATCCTTCTTCGAATTAGTTTTTTTCCCATTTTTACTCAAAACATATGTAACAATGTCCATTTTAGGCATAATTCTTATTTCTAGTAGCAGCTAGGTTCCTAAGTAGTAGTTGAGGTTCACAGGCATGATTACAATATCCACACAAAAATTTGGATTTTCATGACACCATTTTGGGTTGCAAATGGCTTTTGAACCATATTTTTAAAGCTAGGTTGGATACTACATTATGGAAAGATCTCATAAAAATTCTATAAAATTGAAAGACGTCTGATTTGTTAGAGTTACTCAATTAGATTTCATTGTTTAGAGTGATCTTAGAGAAATGAGAACTCGTATCGTACTAGACTTTTGCAATACAATGATCTTCTTGGACCATTCTATCTCTTGGAGCATTCTATCTCATGTGCATGCCTCCCTTTCTCTTTTTCTAGATGTGTGCACTGCTAACACATCACTTGTAGGTCTTCATACCTACCCATTTGTTGATATCTAGTCATGACATTCTTCTTTATCGTGTGTGCTCTTGTTCTATGATGATGTGGCATTTCACTTTGCCATGGTTGTTGGGGAGAGTTCTTGTCAGATGCATATGATGGTAAGCTTCCACTTGAGGTAAGTGCTTCAGGTGCTTCTTTGCATGTTTTAAAGTACTTGTCCAGTATCCTCGTTAATTTAGATAGCTAGGTAGGTAGGTCAATAGGTAAGTAGAAATAGTGAAATTTGAGATTTTAGAGTTAGGGTTTTTAGTTTTCCATTAAAGCTTAGTTTCTTTTTCTTCTTCTAACATTGAGTCATAACAAACAAGAACTATGTCGATAAAAGAGAAATCCCTTGTTTAAAATCAAGCAAATTGCATTTTATGTTTAAAAAATATTTATACCACTATACATATATTTCAAAAATCAAATGAAAACATGTGAGTTCTTGCCATTTTTTTGTCATTTTTTGAAAATTTTGGAGCTCAAAATGTGCCCGAAATCTTGATCAATTTAACATGAAATCCCCAAATTTTATATGAAACATATAAAAGCAATTAAAATTTTCATATAGAAGATAAAGATTTAACATGTATTCGATGGAGGATCTTAGATAAAGAAACAAAAATGCTACATATATGATTGCATCATGCGAAATGTTGGGAGAAATGGATGGATGATCCAAGAGATTGAGTAGGTACTGCTAAAAACCTGCTTTGTACCAGCCCTCTTTAGCTTCAGACTTGATTAGTAGACTTTCTTAGCTTCCCAATGACACCAAGAAATAGCCTATGTCCTTTGGAAATGATGTGTGCAATGATTGAATCAAAACAGATAACTTTGGAAGTCACAAAGTCAAGAAAACCTTCTATTTTGGTCTTGATGCCTGCTCAATGTTTTGCTCAGTGTGACCAGCACAGTAGCAATTGATAAAATTCCTTCTATGGGTATTCCATTAGCTTAGTAAGCTAACATTTGCAAGTAGAATGATGTAAAATGACAAACTATACTCAGAGAAATTGATTTAGCAAAATTAGATATACCCCCGACTTTTTAGGACTGTAGCAGAGATAGACCAGTGAGCACCTCGACGAAGATTTCTCTGAATTGGCTGAATGAAATCACTTCAAACTTCGTCATCATGTAGATGACTTTGAGCTGAATCCAACAAGCTTTGAATCACTGAATTTGGAGTAGTATTGACCGAGATATGCCCTTGACAAGTTAACAGACTTTGGAGTAGACAAGCAGTGAATACAGAGATGAATGATGTAAATGTATCTATTGATTAACAATTGTGTACAATCCCATTGGCATGTCTAGCATTGCCAAATGGTGTAGATAGGTGTAGGCTATGGTATAGTCCTTACACACACTCAAGCTCAACAGAATGAGCCTCGGGAATGGAGTGATCTACCCGCGACTTTTTTACATCCAATTTTATAGGAAATGACTTAGGATTTGAATTCAAATTCAAATCTTTGGCTTCCTATGATCAAGCATCTAAAAGTTTGGAGATATTCTCTCAATCAAGTGATCTACTTTTCCACGAATCACTTAGGTAGGTGATTACAAAAGATTCTAAGTCAAATTAGACTTTTACAATGAGGTAAAGTGGTAATAAACCACTAGCATATGTTCCTATGGTTCTTCATGCATGTGGAGTCTTCATGATGTCTTCCAAGCCAAATGTGTAGGCTTGTGATTTACACCAACAGCTCCCCCTCAAGCCAAACATTTTGGCTAAGTCTTCATCCTCATTCTTCAAGTATATCCTGCAATCCAACATAGATTTGAACCTGCAAAGTTTGGTCCCATCCAAAGCTTTAGTCAGCAAATCTGCACATTGCATGTTGGTTGACACATAGGTCAGCTGAATGTCCTTGCTTAGCAACTTCTCTCTCACATAATGATAATGAACTTCTATGTGTTTGGTCTTGGCATGATAGATAGGATTAGCTGCAAGGTGAAGAGAACTTGTATTATCTCCAAAGATAATTGGAGGCCTAGTATATAAGCCCAATTCTAAATACAAAAGCTTAATCCAAATTGCTTCTTGAGTGGCATTGGCTAGCCCTCTATACTCTGCTTCTGTAGAGGACAATGCAATAGTTGGTTACTTCTTTGCAGACCATGAAATTGGTTTGTCACCTGCAAAAGAAATGTATCCTAAAGTGCTTCTCCTATCATCCTTGCATCCTGCCCAATCTGCATCTGAATAAACTTTTATGTCAATATCTGAAGTGTAAGGAAAATACAAACCATGGTTTTGTGTACCCTTGAGATACTTCAAGATTCTTTCGGCATCCTCCAAGTGAGGTATCCTTGGCTTGTGCATAAATTGACTTAGCACACTAACTCCATATGCAATGTCAATTCTGGTTAGAGTAGCATAGTTCAAGCTACCTACCATCCTTTGATAACGTGTAATGTCTTGGAATTCATCACCTTCATGGGCACTTAGCTTTAGGTTCACCTCCATTGGAGTACTAGCTGCTTTAGCATCCTGCAAGTGAAATTTCTTCAACATGTCCTGCACATACTTCTTCTGAGTAATGTATATTCCTGAATTAGTGTAAACTAATTAAAGTCCCAAAAAATACTTCAATAATCCAAGATCATTGATCTTGAATTCCTTCATCATCTGGCTTCTGATGCTTCTGATTCCATTTACATCATTGCCTGTAATGATGATGTCATCAACATAAACACAAAGATAGATTACCTCTGAATTACTTCTCTTAATGAACAGAGAAGTGTCAGCCTTACTCATGACAAAACCTTGGTCTTGGAGGTATGTAGTTAGCCTGTAATTCCATGCCCTAGGTGCCTGCTTCAATCCATATAAAGCCTTCTTTAATTTGCAAACATAAGTTACCTTCTTAGGGTCTTCATAGTCAGGAGGTTGTGACATATAAACCTCTTCTGAGATCCATCCATTCAAGAAAGCATTCTTGACATCCAATTGGTACATGTTCCAATTCTTTGATGCAGCCACACTAACCAACACTCTGATTGTTGGCATCTTGGCCACAGGAGAAAATGTCTCTTCATAGTCAATGCCTTGGGTTTGTGCAAAACCCTTGGCTACCAATCTGGCCTTGTACCTGTTGATTGTGCCATCAGAATTTCTTTTCAATTTATAGATCCATCTGGATCCTATTACCTTCATGGAGTCCTTCTTGGGTACTAACTCCCATGTATCACTCTCCTTGAGTGCTTCAATCTCCTCATCCATAGCTTCTTTCCATTCTGATTTTGTGATTGCTTCTTCATATGATCCTGGTTCTTCATTTAACAAATCCTTTGCAAGATAAATTGAATGTTTAGTAACAAGAGATGTATCGTACCCATATCTGATAGGTTTTTTGCTTTCTCTTTGAGACCTTCTGATTGATTGAGTTGAAGATTCTGGTATGTCCTCAAGCTTCTTCATCTTCATTTTTCCTTTGGACTTCCATGCCTTGAACTCTTCAAGGTTGATTGTATCTTCATCATCTGAACTTGACTCTCCATCCTGAGTAGGTTCCTCCTTTGTAAGTTTTGGAAATTCTTCTTCCAAATCATAGGGTAATTTGACCTTCTTGCATTCATTCTCATACCAAGAATCATTCTCATCAAAGATCACATCTCTGCTTACCATAAATCCTTTATTGGTAGGGTTATAAAACCTGTAACCTTTTTTATTTAAATCATATCCAATGAAAATACATTTTTCAGCCTTTGGATCTAGCTTTCCTCTTACCTGTGAAGGAATGTGTACATATGCTACACATCCAAAAATTTTGTAGTGATCCAATGATGGTCTCTTACCATGCCATGCTTCATATGGTGTCATACCATCAAGTGACTTTGATGGTAACCTGTTTATGAGTTAGGTGGTAGTGGAAACACTCTCTGCCCATAGATAGTTAGGTAATTTCTTCTCATTAAGCATAGATCTAGCTGTCTCAACAATTAACCTATTTCTTCTTTCAGCTACCCCATTCTGTTCAGGAGAGTACCTTGTGGTTATTTCCCTTTTGATGCCTCTTTCCTGCAAGAAGTCCTCAAATTCATTGGAGAAGTACTCACCTCCTCCATCTGACCTTAGCCTCTTCAAATTCCTTCCTGTCTGATTTTCAACTAATGCAAGATATTTCTTAAAACAATTAAATACCTCATCCTTGTGCTTCATAAAGTATAATACAGTCCATCTGCTATAGTCATCAATAAAAGATACATAGTACCTTGAACCTGAGACTGAGGGGTCTTTGCTAGGTCCCCATACATCTGTGTGTACAAGCTCTAGATAGTCTTCATGCATATATCCTTTCTTGGAGAAGGGTAGCCTGTGAGACTTACCAAATTGACAAGCACCACACTTGTAAATCATATGTTGTTTGGATACATTAGGTATCCCAAGCACACATTGGTCCCTGCACATTTGCTTCAAGGTCCTTTCTCCTATATGCCCTAATCTCTTGTGCCAAATCTCAAGCTCTGAAAGTGTCTGATCCTTATAACTGTATAATGCAATATTTTTTGTATCTTCCAACTCAAAAGTGAAAAGTCTACCTGATTTTTCTCCTTTAGCTATCCTTTTGAATCCATGTCTTGGGTCCTCCACAAATGCTCCATACTGATTGAATCTGACCTGCAACCCTTTCTCTACAATCTGACCAACACTCATTAAGTTCTTTGTAATTGTAGGTACATAAAGTACTCTGCTCAACAAATTCTGATTACCATCATAAGTTTTCACATTTCCAACTTTAACTACAGAATGCTTTGTATCATCACCTGTTTGGACTTGGTGTTTACCTTTTGGTTCCTCAAGATCAGAGAGTAGTGCCACATTACCAGCCACATGATTTGAACACCTTGAATCAATATAAAATAAGTGATCATCATTTGTACCTGACTTTGAAGTCATGTTCATGATCAAGAGAGAGTCATCCTGCTCCTCTGTGTAGTTGTTGTAGTCCTTTCTGTTTCTGAATCCTCCTTGGTAGTTGCCATTGTAATTGTTGTTGTAGTTGTTGTTGTAATTGTTGTTGTGGCCTTGGTGATGGTTGAACCTTCCTCTAGACTGTGAGTATCCACCTCTTTGGTAGCCTCTTCCTCTCTGATTTTTGTAATTCTTGTAACACTCATCTGTGGTGTGATTTGATAAGCCACAAATGTTACATGGTGATGGGTTATAGGGTCTCCCCCTACCTTGCTTACCTCCTCTGCCCCTACCTCTTGAAGATCTACCTCTCCCTGCATAGTTGGCTTGGGAGGTAGAGCATTCATCTTCCACCTTCTTACTCTTGCCTTTATCCTTAGATTTCTTATCAGTGTATAGGGCAGAAGAGTTGTTACCTTTGGTAGTATCTCCACTCTTGGTAAGCTTTGCTTCATGTGTGAATAGTTGACCCATGAGAGTTGTAAGATTTGGAGTGTGCATGTCCATGAAGAGATCCATTGCAGTGGTGAAGCTTTCCCACTTATCATCAGCCTTGATCCCATTGATTACCTGCCTTACAATTTGTTCCTCTTCAATCTCTTCTCCTATGCTTGCTAACTAATCTGCAACATCTTTGATCTTGGTCACAAATTCTGAAACAGCTTGCTTAGGTTGCTTCCTTAGTGTTGTGAATTCAATCCACAACTGATTTTTCCTAGCCCTTGTATTAGAGGAAAAATATGATGACAAGGTTTCCCAAGTCTCTTGGGAAGTCTTACAATTTCTGATATGAGGTAAAAGAAAGTCAGATATAGAGTTGACTAAATAGGACCTTGCCAATGCATCCCTTGCACACCATGTGTTGAGTTTTTCTTGCTCCTCCTTGGTTGGCAAACCTCTTGCTTTGAATGAGGGCAATTCCTCATCTCCTGAGATGTATCCATAGAGACTCCTTCCTTGTAAGTAGGTCTTCATCCTTAGAGACCAAGATTGATAGTTGTTCCTGTCCAATTTGTCAATAAATGAAGGAAAACCATCTCCCATTTTACCTTATTTGCTCTGATACCACTGTTGGGAGAAATGGATGGATGATCCAAGAGATTGAGTAGGTATTGCTAAAACCTGCTTTGTACCAGCCCTCTTTAGCTTCAGACTTGATTAGTAGACTTCCTTAGCTTCCCAATGACACCAAGAAATAGCCTATGTCCTTTGGAAATGATGTGTGCAATGATTGAATCAAAACAGATAACTTTGGAAGTCACAAAGTCAAGAAAACCTTCTATTTTGGTCTTGATGCCTGCTCAATGTTTTGCTCAGTGTGACCAGCACAGTAGCAATTGATAAAATTCCTTCTAGGGGTATTCAATTAGTTTAGTAAGCTAACATTTGCAAGTGGAATGATGTAAAATGATAAACTATACTCAGAGAAATTGATTTAGCAAAATTAGATATACCCCCGACTTTTTAGGACTATAGCAGAGATAGACCAGTGAGCACCTCGATGACGATTTCTCTAAATTGGCTGATCTTTGTCAGAATGTAGATGACTTTGAGCTGAATCCAACAAGCTTTGAATCACTGAATTTGGAGTAGTATTGACCGAGATATGCCCTTGACAAGTTAACAGACTTTGGAGTAGACAAGCAGTGAATACAGAGATGAATGATGTAAATGTATCTATTGATTAACAATTGTGTACAATCCCATTGGCATGTCTAGCATTGCCAAATGGTGTAGAGAGGTGTAGGCTATGGTATAGTCCTTACACACACTCAAGCTCAACAGAATGAGCCTCGGGAATGGAGTGATCTACCCGCGACTTTTTTACATCCAATTTTATAGGAAATGACTTAGGATTTGAATTCAAATTCAAATCTTTGGCTTCCTATGATCAAGCATCTAAAAGTTTGGAGATATTCTCTCAATCAAGTGATCTACTTTTCCACGAATCACTTAGGTAGGTGATTACAAAAGATTCTAAGTCAAATTAGACTTTTACAATGAGGTAAAGTGGTAATAAACCACTAACATATGTTCCTATGGTTCTTCATGCATGTGGAGACTTCATGATGTCTTCCAAGCCAAATGTGTAGGCTTGTGATTTACACCAACACGAAATACTTTGGAGCATTTTTGTAAGCACCAAAAAAGCCATATATTTTCAAATCAAGCCACAACTTTCTTGATCTATGTCTACACACATGCATTCGATGAGGGGGTGTAGACATAGATCAAGCCACAACTTTCTTGATCTATGTCTACACCCCCTCATTGAATGCATTTCATTCAAGCTGAGACTGTTGTGAGCTCTCTTCTTCTTCTTCTATATCAACAAGATCTCTATCCTCATCCAAGTACATACCAAGTTCTACATGATCATGCACATATCCTCTTATTTGCCTATGATTAGCTGTCTTACATAGATTTGTAAGCTTTTCCTTTATCATATTGATGGTTTATTTCCTCAAGTGCCTTGTTTTTGTTAAGGAGAAATCATAAACAACAATATCTATGTCATCCATTTTAAGAGTTGATGTACTCCAAATATTCATTTTTCTTTCTTGAGCCACTTTGTTCGGTAACACATGGCATTTCTAAGTTATACTTGTGAATTCATTACTACTTTTCTTGGATTGGCATCACAACAATGAAAATGGCTACAAGCAAAAGATTACATCCATTGAGCGTATATGTTTTTCCCATCATGAGTATGTGCATGCACTTAGACTAGATGGTGGTAGGATCCATACGAACCAGAGAACTAGTGTCTAATAAAGGTTGGGATTGTTGTGAATGATAATGTGAAGTGAGATCCACTTAGGAAGTTTGACCCATGGTTCCAATTTGCCTTCATGATAGGAGAAGTTTGGGAGCTCTAGGATAAGATATTCACCATGTGGGAGGACAAGGAGGTGAAAGTTCATAAATAAAAAGAAGGTAAAGCTAGACCCTCAGGTGGATGTAAAGGGAAAAGGAAAGAGATCATAACTCTCTATTGAAGAAGCTATTGAGGACATGAGGCTCACCCCTTAGAGAGCTCTGCAAGGCACCAAGGATGATACATTGATCATTTCCACATTAGCAAGGGTTATTTCAAGACAAATGAGTCTTGATGAGATGGTCGTGGAGCTAAACAGGTAAGTACATTTGACTTAAGAAGTGTTTACCATTAATTTTTCAATAAATGACCATGTAACTTCAAAAATGTCAATGCATTCATAAGCTTTATATGAAGATTCAAGAGTTCATGATGAGGAGGCTTGGGTGCTTCATGTGTAATGAAGTCCACACAAAATACCCAATGACCTCCTCATATGAAGCATTATTAGAATATTTTATATTGTTCTGTGATTGGATGAGTTCTCCTTTCATATGCAATTAGTAAAATCATATAGATGCAAGGCAACAAGTTGCTCTATAAAGATGGTGCTATTTGATGCTAGGCATCAATCTCTGTGCATAGTCATGTTGAACTCTATTTATTAGTATAATCATATGAGATGCTAGGCATCTTGTTGCTCTATGGAGTTGGTGCTATTCGATGCTAGGCATCAATCTATGTGCATAGTGATGTTGAAGCTCGATGTTGGGCATCGAGTTTAAACAAAATTGCGATGCTCGGCATGGAGTTTCAGTACAAAGTCAATGCCAATCATCACTTTTCATAAGTAGCCGATGCATATCATCACCATTGGTCACGTTTTATTTTAAATTCAATGTCTACCATATCCATGTATTCGATTGCAAGCATCACCATTGTTCATGTATGTTGCACTTTGAATGAATGATAAAATTGATACTCTTTGCTTCTTTGTAGAAACCATGAAATAAGAAGAGGGATGAGGCCAACAAGGATTCTCTTGTTGCCTTCCTCACACATATCCAAAGAGAAAGGCATGAGAAGTCAAGAATTAAGGCTAAGGAGATGGAGTTCAAAGATGTGTCCTCCGGACTAAAATGTTTTTTAAACCAAATAGACCCTCTTTGGACACTATATTACAGTGTAATTTGTGAGGATGTAAATAACATATGTACAGTATAGTATTTCCTAGGAAACATTTTTTCCTTCTTATAACAAATATCCTATATGGGTTTAGGATGAGTGGATTGATTAATGATGATGAGCCATTCAAGTGCCCACAAATGTGCAAGATGGTAATGGATTTTGTTGAATTGATTGTGTCACCATTTTGGAGGATAGTTATTTTCCATAGCAAGTACCAATCCTTCTCTATTTCAATAGGATTGAAATCAAGGTGTCATGTGGTAGAGTGCCTTATGTGGTATTTTCTTTGACCTTCATTTTCTTGTTGGATTTTGCCTTTGTGTTCACATGTATACTTTTAGTTACAATAAAGCTCACGCGATAAAGACAAATGTTAATCACACCCCTGTGCCATAGGTTTGTACATGCAACTGAGTGCTTCACAAGTGATTTCTATGATGAAGTGAGAAAAAGGAGGGTCAAGGAACACTAAAATGGGAATGGAATTTAAAATGTACTAATGTTTCTTGTAGCTACAAAGAATCTTCATCATGTGCCAAGGGACAAGAGATTGGTTAGTCCTTAGTAGAAGCCACAAAAGCTTATAATGAGGTTAATCTAATTGTTCTCTAATGATGATGATTGGGTCTTGGACTTATTTTCTAGCAGAGGTAATTTTGTTTGCTATGTTGGTCAACCATATCTCTTTTGCGATCACCTCTAATTGATCTATTTGTTTTAAGGGACGACATTGGCATGTGCACTCAAAATGTTCAGGCATTGCATAGTTGTAGGGAAAGATGAAACCTAAGTCATCTTCATTAGAATGTGAGTTAATGTTCTTAATGAGTGCCTAGATGAGGACCAAGAGGTACGTTAAAAGCATATTGTTAACACAAAAAGATTCTAGGCTGCCTCAAGGGAATCGGCCACCATTAGTAGATGAGCATGGAGACATGGCTAACCTTGAAGAGCCAATTCTAGATCAAGAAAAGATTACTAAGATTGTTCAAGTGCTTGAAGATGATGTAATGCATGAGTCCAAGCATACATACAATCAGATTCTATTTTAGAAAACATATCCACCTTTTTGAATTTCCACTTATGTAATAGTTTGTTCATTGGAATGTAATGCTCACAATATCTTTTTATTTGTGTTTATCTATATCCACATTCTAGTCTGTTTTCTTGGGTAGGTGTGTGGTTTCCTTTATATGTATGATTGGTTGAGGTCACATTATTTAAGTGGCAATTAGAAGAGCTTTATGAATATCAATAGCAGTATAGAATAAAGCTTCTCATAATTTTTGTAGGATCAAATGATGTGGTATTATGTATTTTGAGCCTTGAAAAATCTATTTTATTTTTTCATGTCTGAGTTATGGAAATGGTAAATATCAATGAGATCAATAATCAGTGTATTTGGAGTAAGCAATATACTAAGAGGTTGTATTTCGTTTTCTTTCTTGGCACTATTTGGCATATCTATGGAATGGGAAGCACTCATGGGGGTAACTTGCTCATTAGGTAGCACTTTATATCTTGAAACGCCAATTTGGCTTACTCTTTGGAGAATCTGAAACAAGAATATTATGTTTTTAAAGGCACATATTGAAGAAGAAACTAGGATTTTCATGGTGGGATAAGAAAGTGAGGCTATTTTGCAGCATTTCATGGTTTTCTTATAATTTTAAAAAGAGAACATGTCTTTGTTCTCGTTTGTTATGACTTAGTGTTTTTTTCACATTTCTACTCTTTTCTATTCTCTCTTCCTCTTCTTATCATTTCCTACATGCATTGGGGGATTAGTATAGTATGTCTTTAGTTGTGGAAGCTTGGAAGAGTAGACATTGATTAAAAAGTGCACAAAAAAGTCTTCTCAAAGTCACGAACAAGGGATTTGTAGAGCAACCACTTCCGTGCAAAGTGTTCAATTTAAAATTAAATTTAGATCTAAGTTACGCAATTGGGATGAAGACTATGTGTAAAATTTGGCACAAAACGACCAAGGAAACTCAAGTAACTGCAATCGATTGCCTACATTGGTAGGGAAATCACCTCTATAAATAGTGTCCAAGAGTGAAAGAAAAGGCCACATAAGGGTTTTCCTAGTTGCAAGATAGGCTCATGTAAAATTCCGTGCCAAAATACCTATTGAAGACCAAGAAATTTCCACCGATTTCCTTAGGTTTCAGGGCAATGGTTTTCGTGAAAAGTATATTTTGTTGTTAAGAGTGGAAGTTCAAGTGTTAAAAAAACCTTTAAGGAGTGTTCCAAACCAAGGAAAGGCAAAAAAGAGGAAAAAAAGAGCCAAAAAATACGCATCCGATACGAAAAGTTCCCAGAATATTGTATGAGCTAATCTACTCCCAATAGACCAAAAGATTGCAAAAAAAAAGTTAACAGCTAACGTACCTCGTTTTCTTAGTGACAGTTGGAGTTCCATTGCATTGGCTAAGAATTCGATATATCATGCAAAGAGAAAGCACTTTGAGTTGCAATATGAGTTCATTAAAG
>CM035436.1:23803484-23815984 GCA_020310875.1 Ceratopteris richardii | reverse complement strand
GGGGCATTTGCATCACTATTTGGGCATTCAGTTTATGCAAGTTGATGGTGGAATGGCTTTGTGTCAAACGAAATATATTGACACATTATTGCAACTTTTTGGCCTTGAAGATTGTAAGCCTATTGCCACTCCTATGGAGACAAGTTTATGATTGAGTCTTCATGATGCTGGAGATGCATTTGATGTTGTACTCTATTAGCAGGCTGTTGGATGCCTGATTTACTTATGCATTACTAGGCCAGATATTCAGTTTGCTGTCTCACAAATGAGTAGGTTTATGCATTGACCAGGTGTCAAGCATTGGCAGGTGGTTAAGTGCATCTTTCGCTACTTGAATGGTACTCGGCTACTCGGGTTGTTTTATCCCAAGGGGGGATCACTACCGCCATATTTGCATGCTTTTTCTGACTCAGATTGGGCTGGTTGCTAGGACACTCGTGTGCCCACTAGTGGCTTTTGCTTCATGCTTGGTAGCTCATGTATATCTTGGTTGAGCAAGAAGCAACCTACTGGGGCCACTTCCAGTTGTGAGGCTGAGTATAGGGCAGCTTTCACAGCTACTATTGAGTGTGTGTGGCTCAGACGCCTTATGGCTGACTTTGGGTGTTTGTTAGACTTCTGCCACCACCATCTTCACTGACAGTCAGAGCGCATTGCAATTGCGAGGAACCCTGTGTTCCATGCTCACACTAAGCACATTGAGGTGTATTATCACTATGTCAGGGAGAGGTTCTCTGTTAGGGAGATCAGCTTGGCATATGTGCCCACGCAAGAGAACATTGTAGACCTTTTCACGAAGGCTCTACCTAGGGAGAAGTTTGAAGCTTTCCACAAAGCTTTGGGCTTACTTCCTTTTGTGGAGTGATTTCCACATAGCTTGGCACTTCCTTATACATGAGTGCCAGCTCCTTGTTCACCGCATCACTCCCAGGGGGGATTGTTGATATATTTAGGTAGTGATGTGTGTGAACACACTAGGACCACCGAGGCACTTTTTTCCCTCTTTAGGAGGTTTTTGCCCCCCAGCTTGTATATATGCCTATCGCCCTAATGGGCTACTTATCTTTGTACATTCTCTAGTAATACATTCAGTATTGTGTGTTGTGCTCCAAGCTTCTTCTTCTTCCTTGTGCTGTTCGCGTGCTTCCGTAGACATCTAACTCCAACAAGATTGTCTCCATGTTATGCTGGTCCTTTTAAAATCTTAAAGAAAGTTGGTTCTGTTGCATATTTACTTGACCTGCCTAACACTTTCAAAATTCATCTAGTTTTCCATGTTGGATTACTTAAAAAGTATGTTCCTAATGCTGATCATGTTTTGCAGGACAAATCTAAGTTGAAGGAAGATGCCACTTTTGAGCTTGAACCAGAAGTTGTAATGGATAGGAGAATAACACATCTTAGGAATCATGAAATAGTGGAAATTTTAGTTAAGTGGTTTGCATATTCTATTGAAGATTCAACCTGGGTTGGTTTAGATGAGTTTATGGAACATTATCCTTCTTTCCAACTCTGAGGACAGAGTTCTTAAAAGAGGGGGAGAATTGTAAGATGCGACATTGATGTTCCCAAAAAAAAGATGTGTAGGTAATAATGAAATTTTATGTTTAGGATATTCTGATCATGTCAGCAAAATTATGTAGCAATAAGTTTTTACATTCTCTCTCTAGAAAGTTGTCGCATGAAACTTGTGTGTTAAATTTGAGAATGAAGATGAAGGAATCTAGAAAAGTATTATATGAGAGAAAGGTAGAGAACTCTTAGTAGAAAAACTTTACCTGATTGAATTTTTCGTACTTCCTATGTTTTATGTCTCATTTGCTCGCATGAAGATAGGTCAATAAAGAGATTTTTCATTTTTTTCATCTCTCTCTAGAATTTTTTATTTTGTAGGGCCCAAAAGTTATATTTGGAAGCAGATTTGGACCTAAGGCATCTCTAAAACTATTGTACATATTGAAGACCTGAATATTTTTGCATCTCACAAGCTTAAGCTAATTCCTCACCGTTTTTGAGTTATTGGGCTCAGAAAAGTGCCATTTTCCAACATTAAAAAAAAAAGAGAGGCCTTGATTCATCTTATTCATGTTTGCGGATTTAGAAAATGCACATGGGTATATGGGTTATTTTTGGGTGATTGACGTGTGTGTGAGTGTGTTGCAGGGATCACCTCTATTTTTGTAGGTACAATTCTTGGGGTGGACATGAAAAGTAGATGCATGGGTGGTCTAAAAGTCTTGCATGGGACATGCAAAAACACGTTATCTTGGAGCATGCACATTCTAAGAGTGCATGTCTAGAAAGGTGTGATTGGTGGTGCACTGGCGAAAGGTGGAGATTGAAAAAGAAGAAGACGGAGAGATAGAAAAGGAGGATAGATGTACATTGATTAGGATCGTTTTTCGGCTTTTGAGATTTCGATTGAGATTGAGATTGGGATTGAGATTGAGATTGGGATTGAGATTGTGATCGTGATTGAGATTAGGATTGAGATCAGCTCGGGGGTGGTCGGATGGATGAGGCTTCACATTGAAGCTATTTGATAGATTTTGTAACGCAGATCACAACTATTTGTAAATCTGCATATGATAATAAAGTTCTCTCTTCTTGTTCTATGTATACTCTGTTTTTCCTCTTTATATCTTATTGTGTGGAAGTCTATTATTTGGTGTGGGATTGTGATTGAAGATTAGGAGACTTGTTACACTTTGACATGCAATCCAATGTTCCTTTCTAGGATAATGCATGAATTGAGATAGAGCTCCAACTGCATATGACAAATGAGGCCTTGTTAATGTAGCATAAATCAAGCTACCCACCAAACTCTAAAAAAGCTTCATGTCTTTGAATTATTCTCCTCCATATCTACTCAATTTGTGATTCACTTCCATTCAAGTTGGTGCTATCTTGCAATCTTCCATTTTAAACTTGATTAGAAAATTCTTCAAATACCTTTCTTGAGTCACATATACTCCATGTTGAGTATATGAAATCTCCATTCCCAAGAAATATGATAAATTTCCCAAGTCACTGCTCTTGAATTCTTTCTCCATCTACTTCTTAAGCATTTGTATGCCTTTGTCATCTATACCTGTAAGTATTATTTCATCAACATAAATACAAACATAGATAAACCCATCTTCACTTGCTTTGACTAGCAAGCTATTATCTGCCTTTGATGCTTGGAAACCAAGTTCCTTCAAAAACTTCACAACCCTATAATTCCATGCCCTTGGAGCCTGCTTCAAGCCATACAAAGATCTCTTGAGCTTGCACACATGATCTGGATAAGATTGATCTTTTAAACCATCTGGTTGTTCCATTTAAACTTCATGTAAAATACAACCATTTAAAAATGCATTTTTCACATCTAATTGAGTCAATTTCGAGAAATCAAGAAATTACAGTCAAAGTGCTCACTGTTGCAATTCTTATAGTAAATGAGTAATTTTTCCGGTAGAAGAACAAAATAGATCTCGCAGAGTAATGCAAAGCTTTGTCTGAGAAATATCTCACTCTATAGCTAGACATCTCTATTTTTAGTTGATCAATCTTTTCGGTGAAAAAGATATCTATACACTGTACAAAGTCTAACCGAAAAGAGGCTGTCTGAACTAGAGAAATTTTTTCTTAAACTTCAGAAAAAGTTCTGTTAGTTAAGAGAGTTCATGTGTCACTTCCTTACTTCATGAATGTTCACTTGAAGTAATTATAAACAAAATTATAGTTCATTCCGATACAATTCCGGTACAATTACGGTGACAGTACAGTGGCAGTCTGGTGAAATTTCGGTCTGGTGAAATTTCGGTGAAATTTTTTCCAGAAAAGTTAAAACACAGTCTTATATCAGTTTCCACAAGGCTTAGTCTTCGGTGCATCATCAAGGAATAGAAACAAAGAAAAAGATCAAAGAGGGCTGGTGCAAAGCAGGATTAGCAGTACCAACTCAATCTTCTGAGTGCATCCAGCCATCACTCTCAACAGTGGTATCAGAGCATATAAGGTAATCATGGGTGATGGTTTCCCTTCCTTCATTGACAAATTGGATGAAGACCTATCTACAAGGGAGAAGCTTATTTGGATACATATCAGGAGATGAGGAATTGCCCTCATTCAAGACTAGAGGACTACCTACAAAGGATGAACATGAGAGGCTCAACCAATGGTGTGCAAAAGATGCTTTGGCAAGGTCTTATCTCTTAAACTCTATATCTGACTTTCTTTTACCTCATGTAAGGAATTGTAAGACTTCCCAAGAGACTTGGGAAACCTTGTCAACGTATTTTTCATCAAGCACAAGGGCCAGAAAGAATCAGCTATGGATTGAGTTTACAACTCTTAGGAAGCAATCAAAACAATATGTCTCAGATTTTGTCACCAAAGTCAAGGACATTGCAGATCAACTTGCAAGTGTTGGAGAAGAAATTGAGGAAGAGCAAATAGTCAGACAAGTGATCAATGGACTAAAGGCAGATGACAAGTGGGAGAGCTTTACTACAGCAATGGACTTATACATGGACATCCAAGCACCTGATCTAACAACTCTGATTGGACAACTCTTTACACATGAAGCAAAAATCACAAAGAATGGAGAGCAATCAAAAGGTAACAATCCCTCTGCCCTTTATACTGATAAGAAGGTAAAAGATAAAGGTAAAAACAAGAAGGTTGATGAAGAAGGCTCTACCTCCCAAGCAAACTATGCAGGGAGAGGTAGATCTTCTAGAGGTAGGGGCAGAGGAGGTAAGTCATGTAGGGGGAGACCCTACAATCAATCTCCATGCAATATCTGTGGCTTGTCTAACCATACCTCAGATGAATGCTACAAAAACTACAAGAACCAAAGAGGAAGAGGTCACCAAAGAGGAGGATACTCTCAAGGCAGAGGCAGATTCAACCAATCTCAAGGCTACCATGGCTACAACAATAATTACAACAATAGCTACAATCACAATGGCAATTATCAAGGTGGATACAGGAATAGGAAAGATTACAACAATTATGCAGAGGAGCAAGATGATTCCTTGTTGATCATGAACACGACATCTAAATCAGGTATCAATGATGATCACTTATTCTATATTGATTCAGGTTGCTCTAACCATGTAGCTGGAAATGTTGCCTTACTCTCTGATTTGGAAGAACCCAAAGGCAAGCACCAAGTGCAGACAGGTGATGACACTAAACATTTAGTTGTTAAAGTAGGCAATGTCAAAACAAGTGATGGTAATCAGAATTTACTAAGCAGAGTGTTGTATGTTCCAACAATCACCAAGAATCTGATGAGTGTAGGTCAGATTGTGGAAAAAGGTCTACAGGTCAGGTTCACTCAACATGGTGCATATGTGGAGGATCCAAGACATGGATTCAGAAGGATAGCCAAGGGAGAGAAATCAGGTAGATTGTTTACCTTTGAACTTGAAGACACTAAGAATATTGCTTTGTACAACTATAAAGACCAAATCCTATCAGAATTGGAGATTTGGCACAAGAGATTAGGTCACATTGGAGAGAGGACCATAAAACAAATGAGCAGGGATCAATGTGTGCTTGGGATACCTAATGTATCCAAGCAACACATGATATACAAGTGTGGGGCTTGTCAATTTGGTAAGTCACACAGATTGCCCTATACCAAGAAAGGTTTTATGCATGAAGATTATCTGGAATTGGTGCATACAGATGTTTGGGGACCTAGCAAGGAGCCATCTATCTCTGGATCAAGGTACTATGTGTCCTTTATTGATGACTATAGCAGGTGGACTGTCTTATACTTCATGAAACATAAAGATGAAGTATTTAATTGTTTCAAAAGGTATCTTGCATTAGTTGAAAATCAAACAGGTAGACATTTGAAGAGGCTAAGGTCAGATGGTGGTGGAGAATACTTCTCCAATGACCTTGAAGATTTCTTACAGGAAAGAGGCATCAAGAGGGAGATTACTACAAGGTACTCACCTGAACAAAATGGGGTAGCTGAAAGAAGGAATAGACTCATTGTAGAAACAGCGAGGTCTATGCTTAATGAAAAGAAATTGCCAAATTATCTTTGGGCAGAGAGTGTATCTACTGCCACATACTTAATTAACAGGTTGCCATCAAAGACACTTGATGGGATGACACCCTATGAGGCTTGGCATGGTAAGAGACCATCTCTGGATCATTGCAAAATCTTTGGGTGTGTTGCATATGTGCATATTCCCTCACAGGTAAGGGGAAAGCTAGACCCTAAAGCTGAAAAGTGTATCTTCATTGGTTATGATTTGAATCAGAAGGGATACAGATTCTACAACCCCTCAAACAAAGGCTTCAAGGTAAGCAGAGATGTCATCTTTGATGAAAATGATTCATGGTATGAAAATGAGTGCAGGAAGGTTAGTCTACCTTATGACATGGAAGAAGACTTTCCCAAGCTCATCAGGCAAGAACCAAGTCAGAAAGAAGACACAAGCTCAGATGATGAAGACACCATTAACATTGAAGAATTCAAGGCTTGGAAATCAAAAGGGAAGATGAAGATGAAGCAACTAGAAGATAATCCAGAATCCTCAACTCAAGCTATGAGGAGATCTCAAAGAGAAAAGAAGAAACCTATTAGGTATGGGTATGATACTTCACTTGTAACCAAGCACTCTGTATATCTTGCAAAGGATCTCTTGAATGAAGAACCAGGTACATTTGAAGAAGCAATCACTAAACCAGAATGGAAGGAAGCAATGGATGAAGAAATTCAGGCTCTCAAAGAGAGTGACACTTGGGACTTGGTACCCAAAAAAGAGTCTATGAAGGTGATAGGATCCAGATGGATCTACAAACTCAAAAGAAATTCAGATGGTACAATAAACAGGTATAAAGCTAGGTTGGTAGCCAAGGGTTTTGCACAAACCCAAGGCATTGATTATGAGGAGACATTTTCTCCTGTGGCCAAGATGCCAACTATCAGAGTTATGGTGAGTGTAGCTGCATCCAAGAATTGGAACATGTACCAATTGGATGTGAAGAATGCATTCTTGAATGGATGGATATCTGAAGAAGTCTACATGTCACAACCACCTGGCTATGAAGAACCCAATAAGGTAAATCATGTTTGCAAATTGAAGAAGGCTCTGTATGGATTGAAGCAGGCACCTAGAGCATGGAATTACAGGTTGACAAACTATCTCCTAGATCAAGGATTTGTGATGAGTAAAGCAGATACTTCATTGTTTATCAAAAGGAACAATTCAGAGGTAATATACTTGTGTGTCTATGTTGATGACATCATTATTACAGGAAATGATGTTCAGGGAATTAGACAGATCAAAGGACAGATGATGAAGGAATTCAAGATCAATGATCTTGGATTATTAAAGTATTTCTTAGGTCTTGAATTGGTCTACACAAATTCAGGTATCTACATCACTCAAAAGAAGTATGTGCAGGATATGGTCAAGAAGTTTGGCTTGCAGGATGCTAAAGTCTCAACTACTCCTATGGAGGTCAACCTAAAGCTAAGTGCTAATGAAGGAGAAGAAATCCAAGACATCACAGGATACCAAAGTATGGTAGGTAGCTTGAACTATGCTACCTTGACAAGAATTGACATAGCATATGGAGTTAGTGTGCTTAGTCAATTTATGCATAGACCAAGAGTACCTCATTTAGAGGCAGCAAAGAAGATAGTAAAGTACCTAAAGGGAACACAAAATCATGGTTTGTATTTTCCATATTCATCAAACATTGATATTAAGGTATACTCAGATGCAGATTGGGCAGGTTGCAAGGATGACAGGAGGAGTACATCTGGTTACATATGTTTTGCAGGTGATAAACCAATTTCTTGGTCATCCAAGAAACAACCTACAGTAGCTCTATCATCTACTGAAGCAGAGTATAGAGGGCTAGCAAATGCCACTCAAGAAGCTATCTGGTTGAAGCTTTTGTATACAGAGTTAGGCTTATATACTAGACCACCAATTATCTTTGGAGATAATACAAGTTCTCTTCACCTTGCAGCTAATCCAATATATCATGCTAGGACAAAACACATAGAGGTTCATTACCACTATGTGAGGGAGAAGTTACTTAGCAAAGAAATTCAATTGTCATATGTGTCTACTAATATACAATGTGCAGATTTGCTTACTAAAGCTCTGGATGGAAGCAAGCTATGCAGATTTAAATCCATGATTGGATTGCAGGATGTGATTGAAGAATAAAGCTGAAGACTTGAGCCAAAATGTTTGGCTTGAGGGGGAGCTGTTGGTGCAACACAAGCCTTCACATTTGTCTTGGATATCTACCTTGAAGACTATACATGAAACGTAGACCATAGGAACTTATGCCTATGATTTCTTACCATTTTATCTCTTGAAAAAATATAAATGACTTGGCGTATTACGCAATCACGCCTAATTGATTGAAAGTCGTGAAAAGGCGGTTGATTGATCGAGAGAATATCTCAATCAATTTTTTAGGTGAGAAATTTTAGGAGATTGATTTGAATTCTAATTCAAGTCATCACTCAATTCCTATAAAAGCTACAAGGAAAAATGTCGCGTGTGGCTCACCAATAACCCCGAAGCATTACTGTATCAATCATTGAGTGTGTGAGGTCTACTTTATAGCCTACACCTCTGAGTACCATTGAGCTATGTTTATCATGCCAGTGGGGATGTACATTTACATGATCTAATACAAATACTTACATTCATTTACTCTGTGATTCTCTGAGTCATTATCTTCAAGTCTGTCAACCTTGAAGAAGTATATCTCAGGATCTACTGAACCAAATCAAGTGATTCAAAGCTTGATAGATTCAGCTCTAAGCATATCACAAACATACAAAGTTTGAAGCAACTTGATTCAGTCAATTTCGAGAAATCAAGAAATTACAGTCAAAGTGCTCACTGTTGCAATTCTTATAGTAAATGAGTAATTTTTCCGGTAGAAGAACAAAATAGATCTCGCAGAGTAATGCAAAGCTTTGTCTGAGAAATATCTCACTCTATAGCTAGACATCTCTATTTTTAGTTGATCAATCTTTTCGGTGAAAAAGATATCTATACACTGTACAAAGTCTGACCGAAAAGAGGCTGTCTGAACTAGAGAAATTTTTTCTTAAACTTCAGAAAAAGTCTGTTAGTTAAGAGAGTTCATGTGTCACTTCCTTACTTCATGAATGTTCACTTGAAGTAATTATAAACAAAATTATAGTTCATTCCGGTACAATTCCGGTACAATTACGGTGACAGTACAGTGGCAGTCTGGTGAAATTTCGGTCTGGTGAAATTTCGGTGAATTTTTTTCCAGAAAAGTTAAAACACAGTCTTATATCAGTTTCCACAAGGCTTACTCTTCGGTGCATCATCAAGGAATAGAAACAAAGAAAAAGATCAAAGAGGGCTGGTGCAAAGCAGGATTAGCAGTACCAACTCAATCTTCTGAGTGCATCCAGCCATCACTCTCAACAGTCCACACCACATGTCTGTGCATACCCTTTTACAACAAGTCTAGCTTTGTACCTAGACACACTTCCATCTGCATACCTTTTTGTTTTGTAAACCCATTTGCATCCCATCACTTTTTGATTACCTGGTTTTGGCACTAATTCCCAAGTCTCGTTCTCAATGAGTGCATCATATTCTTCCTTCATAGCTTTCTCCCAATTCTCCTTTCCTTTTGCCTCATCATATGTAGAAGGATCTTCATCTGTCTTTATCATGTAAACATAATCTTTAGTAGTCAAGAATGAAGTATCATAGCTATACGTTATGGGTTTCGTTTTGTTCCTTGATGATCTTTTGAGTTCTCCAATCCTTGAAGTTTCTGGTTCATCATATTCTGAATCAAACCTTGGCATTTCTTCATCATGAATTTGAGCTTCAACATTCTCTTCTTCATCAGCTATTTGAACCTTTGATTTACCCTTGCTTTGACTCAATACTTCTTCAAGATGTGCATAAGCCCTATTTGTACCTGTATACCAAGTACCTTGCTCATCAAATGTAACATCCTTTGACACAAGAAATTGCTTTGTGGATGGACTCCACAACCTGTATCCCATTTTCTTATCATCATAATTGATGAACACATATTTTTCAGCCTTTGGTTCCAATTTATGCCTTCATTGAGAAGGAACATAAGCATAGGCTAAACAACCAAATACTTTGCAATGATCTAATGTAGGTCTCTTACCCCACCAAGCTCCATATGGTTTCATACCCTACAAATCTTTACATGCTAGCCTATTAGCCAAGTATGTGGTTGTATTTATAGCCTCAACCCACAAATAATCAGGGCAATTCTTCTCTTTCATCATTTATCTTGCCAACTCAACAAGAGTTCTATTTCTCTTTTCTGCTACACCATTTTGTTGAGGAGAGTACCTGCAAGTAACTTCTCTCTTTATACCTACATTCCACAAATAATCACTGAATTCATTTGAGAAATACTCTCCCCCTCTCGATCTCTTCAATTTTTTTCTTGTAACCCTTTTTGCATATACATGATAGTGTTTAAATGTGCTAAATACTTCTGACTTATCTTTGATCACATAAATAGTGATCCACCTGGTATCATCATCAACATAAATGACATAATATCTCAAACCATTTATGCTAAAGTCCTTTGAAGGACCGTATACATCTGTATGCACCAATTCAATTCTTTCTGAATACATGAAACCATGTTTGTTATATGATTGCTTATGAGCCTTACCTGATTGACATGCTTCACATCTGTATGTCATGTGTTGACCTACAACATTAGGTAATCCAAGTATTGAACCATCGTTAATTGTTGGAGCAAGACAATCATTAGTTGATGATTAAAATGAAGAATGAAGAACGAAGGATACAAAAAAGATCAAAGGATGAAGCATGAAGTAAAGAGAAGAATCAGAGATAAGTGATTTGTATACATATGTACATTAAGTTTGTAATTAGTTCATAAATACTTTTGTAATACTGACAAGTATGTATAGATATGCCTATATATACTTGTATATGGATGGGATACATAAGAGAGAAGTATAGATGATACAGAGAGGATAAAATCATAAGCTGAATGAGAATTATCCATCAGATGTAAGATGAGTTGAATAGAAGAAGTTTTTCTGAGAATTGCACGTCAATCTTTTCTCCATTTCTCCTTCTGTGCATGATCATTTTACAAATCCATTTGTATGTGTCTAAGTCCATAGTCAATCCATCTATGGTCAAGTTTTGAGAGTCCAATTGCAAAGAGGCTAAGAGAATTGTGAGTAGGAACATTTGTATGTGTAAATGTATTAAGTGTTTTCTAAAACAAGTGCAAATTTGATGGTCAATGATTTGATCATATCTCAGTGTAGTGTAAAGTTTTACACAAATCAGGACTCAAAATCTAAGTTGGAAGGTAACCCATCTATGTCTAAAAGCATTTGATTAAACTAGTTGTAAATTGAGAGAACCAAGTAGTTAAATGTGCATATGTAAAAGTCACCTACAGAGAAAGCCTATTTCAGACATAGGTTTACTTATTGAAGTAAATCTGAAGTTTTATAAGTTTTTTTGAAGAACTTTCACTTGTATTAGCCGTGGAAACAATAGAGGAGTCTTGTAAGAAAGTTTCATTGAAAAATTTAATCATTTCATTAGTCAATGAAAGAGTTTTTTGAAAAAAACTTGTTTGAGTGAAGTTACAATTCACAAAAGTGATAGAGATTCATATTTTGGTAAAGATTATCCAAAATAAAAGAATGTTTTGAATTATGCATGATATAGAGGTGTTCTAAACTCAAGTATAACTTGACTTTTGGAGATTAATCATCTCCATCAATGGTATCAGAGCAGATTTGATCCAAATTGAAGGAAAGGAAGACCCCGAATGCAGACATACAAAATTCAACATTTGAAGATTCGAAAGGAAAAACTGTGAAGGAAAAGCTAAAGGGAGACACACGAGAGCAATCAAAAGGATCAAAAGGAGTAAATTTTGAAGCTAAGGTACATTCGTTACTCATAAGGTTGAAGATTTGATAGTAGAGGTGAAGAAAGAATGGGAGATAGTCTCCAAATTGAGAAGTTGGATAGAGAGAACTATCCAGCTTGGTCTATGAGAATGGAAGCTCATCTTATGAGCAAAGATCTGAGGATATATTATAGGAGAAGAAGAAAATCTAGAATTCAAAGATCCTAGTGTTTCTACTAGGGAGGAGCTTGCACACTTAAAGGTTTGGATGAAGAAGGATGCTCAAACAAGGAGCATAATCTATATGGTAGTGAATGATTACTTGCTTCCTCACATTAGAGGACTTGAAAGTGCAAGTGATATATGGAATACTTTGGAGGAGCATTTTTAGAATACAACAAAGTCAAGGAAAGCATCACTATGGGTAGAGTTTACCACATTCAAGAAGAAGGCCTCACAATCAATATCTGATTATGTGACAAAGATGAAAGACATTGCGGATTCTTTAGGTGCAGTTGATGAAGACAATGAAGAAGATAAATTGGTACAAAAATTTCTCACATGTCTAA
>CM035436.1:23773484-23775984 GCA_020310875.1 Ceratopteris richardii | reverse complement strand
GCCTGAGTTTGTAGATCCTAGTATTCCAACTAGGGAAGAGCTTGCAAATTTGAAGACTTGGATGAGAAAGGATGCTCAAGCTAGGAGCATCATTTACATGGCTGTAAATGATTATCTTCTACCTCACATCAAAGGATTAGAAAGTGAAACAGATGTGTGGAATGCTTTGGAAGAGCATTTCCAAAACACAACCAAGTCAAGGAAGTCCTCACTTTGGGATGAGTTCACAACTTTCAAGAAGAAGAGTTCACAATCAATTTTTGATTATGTGGCAAGGATGAAGGATATTGCAGATAGCTTGGGAGCAATCTGCAATTATGTGGTAGATGAAGACATTGAAGAGGATAAGTTGGTAAGGCAAATACTTACAAGTCTGAGAGGAGATGAGAAGTGGAAGCCTTTCATATTTTCCATAGAATTGTCACTTGATCACTTTACTCCTGATCTTAATCAATTGCTAGGACACATGCTAACTTTTGAGCAGGACATTAAGGGAGACAATGATAGGAGTGCAAGCCAAGCTATGTACTCCAAGGACAAGAAAAAGAATGGCAAAGGGAAGCAGTCAACTGATGATGAAGGGACCTCAAGTCAAGCTAACTTTACAAAAGGAAAGATGAACTTCAGAGGTAAAGGAAGAGGAGGTAAGAACAAAGATAATACTAAAGCTTGTTGGATTTGTGGCAGAACCAATCATTTGGCAAATGATTGTTGGTATAACAATCAAAATGGTGGAAGTAATAACCAGAGTTTCAATCAAAGAGGTAGAGGAGGCAGAAACCAAAGAGGCAATTTCAGAGGAAGAGGTAGTAGGACATCATATGCTAGAGGAGGTGGAAGAAGTTTTCAATCTCAGTCCTATAACAACAATTATTATAATTATGCATCAGATCAAAAGGATGACATGACTCTCATCTTGAATGCAACTCATGAAGTAGTAGGAGAAGACCAAAGGGTGTTTTATATTGACTCAGAATGTAGCAATCATCTGAGTGGAAATATATCACTGATGACTCATATGGAAGCCAAGGTGAATGGACATACAGTTCAAACAGGTGATAATACCAAGCATAAGGTGGAAAGCATTGGATCAGTAAAGACAAAGAATGGAAGTACACTCTTGAGCAAGGTACTTTATGTTCCTATTATTCCTAAAAACTTGATAAGTGTAGGGAAAATTGTGGAGAAGGGATATGAAGTCAGATTCAGAAATGATGGTGTTTATGTGCAAGATCCAAATCAGGGATATAGAAACATTATTGCAGGTAAAAAGGAAGGAAGGTTGTTTAGTCTCAAAGTCCAAGGTAATCTGGGACATGCTTTGTTTACTTATGGAAGTCAAAAGATGTCTGAGTTAGACCTATGGCATAAAAGGCTAGGTCATTTCAATGAGAGAGCCATAAAGGAAATGTCAAGGAATGACGTAGTGCTTGGTTTGCCAAAAATTGAAGGGCAATACATGGTGTACAAGTGTGAATCTTGTCAGTTAGGTAAAGCACACAAAAATTCATATAATAAATCAGGATATAAGTATTCAAATATGCTTGAATTGGTTCATACAGATGTGTGGGGCCCTTCAAGGGACTATAGCATAAATGGATCTAGATATTATGTGTTGTTTGTTGATGATGCAACCAGATGGATTACTTTATATGTAATCAAGGACAAATCAGAAGTGTTCAAGACATTCAAGCATTATCATGCTTATGCAGAAAGGATTACAGGACAAAAGCTCAAGAGGTTGAGATCAGATGGAGGGGGAGAGTATTTCTCTAAAGAGTTTGATGATTATTTGTGGAATGCAGGTATAAAAAGAGAAGTAACTTGCAGGTACTCCCCTCAACAAAATGGAGTTGTAGAGAGAAGAAATAGAACTCTTGTAGAGTTTGCAAGAGCAATGCTGAAGGAAAATAATTGCCCAAATTACTTATGGGCAGAAGCTATCAACATTGCAACATATCTTGTGAATAGGTTACCTTGTAAAGCATTGGAGGGAAGAACTCCTTATGAAGCATGGTGGGGTAAGAAACCTACTCTTGATCATTGTAAGGTGTTTGGATGTTTAGCATATGCTTATATTCCTTCACAATTGAGACATAAGCTAGAACCCAAAGCAGAGAAGTATGTGTTTATTGGGTATGATGATAGATAGATGGGTTACAGATTGTGGAGTCCATCTACAAAGCAATTTCTTGTTACCAAAGATGTTACATTTGATGAGCAAAGCACATGGTATACAGGGTCAACAAATGATTATGCAGATGACAAAGAAATAAAAAGAAAAGGGAACACAAAAGTAAGTATGTATGAAGAAGATATTGATGATGTTGATTGTAAAAGTAAATTGCAGAATAATATTGAAGATGGGCCAAGATTTGATCCAGAATCGAATGTGGCTGAGACTTCAAGAAGTGCAGAGGTTAGAAGATCCTCAAGGGAAAGAAAAGAGCCTATCAGGTATAGCTATGGTACATCTTTTCTAACAACAAAAGATTATGCT
>CM035436.1:23755984-23768484 GCA_020310875.1 Ceratopteris richardii | reverse complement strand
ATCACCAATGTATATCATGTAACCATGAGTTGATCTTCTGTCATCCTGGTTACCTGCCCAATCTGAATCACTATAGGCTCTCAACTTCAAATCTGATGTAAAAGGATAATATAATCCTTCCTTTATAGTTCCTTTGATATATCTGAGAACTCTTTGACCTGCAATCCAATGTGGGTCCTTTGGACAATGCATGAATTGTGACAAAACTCCCACTGCATAACTAAGATCAGGTCTTGTTAGTGTAGCATAAATCAAACTACCCACAAGAGATTGATACTTCCTCATATCTTTGTATTCTGCACCATCATATTTACTGAGCTTGTGATTAACTTCAAGTGGAGTTGAAGCTTCTCTGCAATTTTCCATATCAAACTTCTTCAATAAGTTCAGAAGATACCTTTCTTGTGACACATATATGCCATGATCTGTATAAGTAACTTCCATTCCAAGAAAGTATGATAACTTTCCTAGGTCACTGATCTTAAACTCTTTCTCAAGTAATCTCTTTACCTCCTTGATTCCTTCATCTGAAGTACCTGTGATTATAATGTCATCTACATAAATACAAATGTAGATTGTACCTTCCTCTGTTCTTTTGATAAGTAGACTTGAATCTGCTTTTGAACTTTGATATCCAAGATCATTGAGATACTTCACCAGTCTATAGTTCCAAGCTCTTGGAGCTTGCTTCAATCCATACAATGCTCTTCTCAACCTGCAAACAAAATTTGGATACCTGGAATCTATAAACCCTTGAGGTTGTTCCATGTATACCTCATCTGATATGTATCCATTCAAGAACGCATTCTTTATATCCAATTGACTTAGAGTCCATCCTTTTGAAGCTGCAATAGCAATGATTGTCCTTATAGTTGACATCTTAGCTACAGGATTGAATGTCTCATCATAATCTATGCCATAGGTCTGGGCATAGCCTTTCACCACCAATCTAGCTTTGTATCTGGCTATACTTCCATCTGCAAGCTTCTTCACTTTATAAACCCATTTATTTCCAATAACTTTCTTACCATTTGGTTTAGGAACAAGTTCCCATGTCTTGTTCTCCTCCAGTGCATTGAACTCTTCCTTCATTGCTTCTTCCCATTGCTTTTTACCTTTAGCTTCATCATAGTTCTGAGGTTCTTCATCATCTTTGACCATATATGCATAGTTCTTCTGAGTTATGTAAGAAGTATCATAAGAATACCTTTCTGGTTGTCTCCTTGTCCTGCTTGACCTTCTTGGTTCACATTCTTCATAAGTTTCTGGATACACCTCTTCATCAAATATAGGAGCTTCTTCATTCATTCTTGTTAATCCACTTCTGGATGTACTTGCTTGCATATAGTCTTCATCTCTATTTACCTGCACAATTGATTTTCCTTTCTCACATCTTCTTACCTCTTCTTCAAATTCTTCAGCTGTATGACTTTGATCTGCATACCAACTTTTCTGTTCATCAAATGTAACATCTCTAGAAACAATAAATTGTTTTGTTAGAGGATTCCACAACCTGTAACCCATCTGCTTTTCATCATAACCAATGAACACATATTTTTCTGCCTTTGGTTCAAGTTTATGCCTAAGTTGTGATGGCACATAAGCATATGCAATTGATCCAAACACTCTACAATGATCTAGTTTTGGTTTCTTACCCCACCAAGCTTCATATGGAGTCATACCATTGAGAGCTGCACATGGTAATCTATTCACAAGATATGTAGCTGTATTTACAGCTTCAGCCCAAAGATAATTTGGACAGTTCTTCTCCTTTAGCATAGCTCTAGCAAACTCAACCAAAGTCCTGTTCCTTCTTTCTGCTACACCATTTTGTTGTGGTGTATACCTGCAAGTTATTTCTCTCTTAATACCTGCATTCCAAAGATAATCATTGAACTCTTGGGAGAAGTATTCTCCCCCTCCATCAGACCTCAGTCTCTTAAGCTTTTGACCTGTGACTCTCTCTGCATATGCATGAAAATGCTTGAAAGCTCCAAACACTTCTGATCTTTCCTTCAAAACATATAATGTTATCCATCTTGTAGCATCATCAATAAAAAGAACATAATACCTTGAGCCACTGATAGATCCTTCTTTTGTTGGTCCCCATACATCTGTATGAATGAGCTCAAGTACTCCATAATGTTTGAATCCTTTCTTTTGAAATGGTAACCTGTGTGCTTTACCCATTTGACATGCTTCACATTTATAAACCATATGTTGACTTTGCACATTTGGTAATCCTAGTACAGACTGATTAGCAACCATAATTTTAATTCCTCTTTCATTGAAATGACCTAATCTCTTATGCCAGAGATCAAGTTCTGTAATCACTGCTTCACCATGTGTGAGCAAAGCTTGACCAATGTTCCCTTGCACTCTTAAAGTAAAGAGTCTACCTTCTTTCTTACCAGAGACAATCTGATTATATCCATTCTCTGGATCTTCCACAAATACTCCTTCATTTGTAAACCTGACTTGAAAACCTTTTTCAACTATCTGTCCCACACTAATCAAGTTTTTAGGTATTGTAGGAACATACAAAACATTGGTTAGCAAATCTGCTCCACTCTTGCATTTCACTTTTCCAATTGAATGTACACTATGTCTTGTATTATCACCAGTTTGAACTGTGTGACTAGAAATGCCTTTTTCCAAATCTGACATCAATTCTATGTTTCCTGACAAATGATTAGAACATCCAGAGTCAATGTAAAATACCTTTAGATCTTCTTTGTCTGATGTGCTGATTGAATTCATCATCAATGATGTATGACTTTCATTCTGTGTGTCATTTGCATAGTTGTAGTAGGTGGTGTTGTAGGATTGATTCTGTCCCCAACTTCTTCCTCCACCTCTACCATAGCCTCCTCTTTGACTTTGTCTACCTCTTTGAAAATTACTTTGATATCTTCCACCTCGACCTCTGCTATTGTTGTTTTGATTCTGGTTTGATCCTTGTTGGTTGTGCCAACAGTCATGAGCCAAATGATTACTCAATCCACAGATCCAGCAAGCCTTTTTGTTGTTATTTTGATTACCTCTTCCTCTTCCAAAACCTCTTGCTCTTCCTCTGCCAGTGCCTTTACCTCTTGCATAATAAACTTGAGAAGTTGACTCTTCTTCATCCTTTGCTTTACCTTTATCTCCTTTCTTCTTATTCTTCATGTACATTGCAGAACTTTGACCTTTATCTCCATCTCCCTTCAAGTCTTGCTCATATGTGAGCATCAAACCAAGCAACTGGTTCAAATCTGGAACATAATGATTTAATGAAAGTTCTGTTGATAAGACAAAAGGTTTCCACCTTTCATCCCCTCTCAAGCCTGCAAGTAGTTGAGCAATCAATCTGTGATCTTCAACATCTTCATCTATGGATCCAAGACTATCTGCTAGATCCTTCATCTTAGTGACATAATCACTAATGGTTTGACTTGGCTTCTTCTTGAATGTTGTAAACTCTGACCATAGACTTGCTTTTCGAGCTTTAGTAGTGCTTTGGAAATGATATTCCAATGCATTCCATATATCTTCTGATGATTCCAATCCTCTGATGTGTGGTAGCAAATGATCTGAGATTGTATTATAGATGTATGCTTTTGCACTTGCATCCTTCTTCTGCCAATGCTTTAAAGCATCTAGTTCTTCTTTCTTTGGTCGGCTTTCATCTTCGAATACTGGCTTCTCTTCTTCACCTGTAACATATATCATGAGATCCTTACTCATAAGTAAGGCTTCCATTCTCATTACCCATGCGGGGTAATTATCTCTGTCCAGTTTGTCAATGGAGATATGATCTGCCATAGTTCTTTCCTTCTGCTGCAACCTGTGAGCTTAAAGGATAAAGGATAATACCTTTTGAAGTTCTTTGTGTATGAGGATACTTCGAAAGTAATCTTTTGATGCCTTGTGTCTTCAAATGCTTCACCTTTCAAACTTTAATGGAAAACTTTACAAAACTTCTCGTACCTTTGTCGTCTTCTGCTCTCGAGAATCTTTCTGCTCTGATACCACTTGTTGATGTATGAAACACCACAAGAAATGAATTAAGGTGACACTAGAACACCTCTATGGTCACCATTAACTCATTGCCACTCCAAACTTTGAGAAATGATAGCCTAAAGTGAGAACTTTGCTTCTACAGAAATTCCTAGTCACTGAAATGACATACCTTCAGTATTTTGCTAATTTCTCCTAGCTCAAGTATTATTTCTTGATGAAACTTTATAGACTGAAACTAGAAGAATAGAGCTTTCCAACAAGCTATCATATGCATCAAACGGAGCTCTAGAACTCAAGTTATGGCCCTCACAAGATGACCCTGTATGACCTTCCAAAACTGGAAATTTTTGCCTGTTTTAGTATTCCTGATGTCCAAAAATAAAAAATTCGATGCCTGGCATCGAATTTCAGTCCAAGTCGATGCCGGGCATCGACTTTGAGCTTTTTTAGGCCCTTTTTCTGCACCAGAAATACTCTCTTTTACACACACATGAAGAAGACCACTTGTATGCTAGAAGTCGATGCCAGGCATCGACTTTATGCTCAAACTCGATGCCAGGCATCGAGTTGCTCCACAAACTTCATATTTTTAAAAGATTCAACAATAGTTAACACACAGAGAATGAAAAAATGACTTATCAGCCAAGATTCGATGCCAGGCATCGAATTGCTCAGAAAACTTGAACTTTTGAATTCATCACACAGTAGGCAAACATGAAGATGATGAAGAGAGACTCATACACAGAACTTTACTCAGTTCTTCTCATAACTATAAAAAACTCAGAAGTTTTACAGATGCTTTCTCACTCAGAGAAGCCCGACTATACTCAGTCATACAAAAATGAGTTCTTCTCACTTTCTCCATCTCTTCCTCCTTCTTCTTCTCTCTTCGCGTCAGTTAATACTAACTGTAGAGGAGGTACTGGGGTATGCGCTTTTCTCTAAGTAGAGAATGAAGATTCGACACGTTCAGTACGTCACCTACTCAAGGGGGGTTCTCTTTCAGGGAAATGTACCCTTTAACATTTCTGTGAGCAGGTATATGACAAGATTACACAGAGTGGAAAGACTCCAAAAAAAATGCAGATGATCAATGACTAAAAGACCAGACACTCCTTGATTCGAAACAGAGGATTACAAAAGTGGGCAGAGCAATGCTCAAAATAATGAGCCACCCTAAAAGCAAATAGCTTCAATACAATAGGTCCTTATCATCCGCACAAAGGCAATGTGATGCAATCTAACTCTGAGCAATACAACTGATATGACGGAGTTCACAAGCAAATAGAACCCAATCAACACACCGATTTACAGATAAGGAGAAAAATCCAAGCTACTCTCCTACACAATGGTGCTCAAAGTCCTCCCTGGGAAGCCCACGCTCTGTATCCACTCGCAGAGTGACTCCCACAGTGACTTGAAACCACCAAATGCCAGAGAGGTCTTCTGCACGCGTCAATGAAACTAAAAAAAAAAAATGTACCCCAAAAGTGTGAGCACAGTGTACTCCCAGTGTACGTACCAAAAGTATATCCAAATGAGCATAAATCCCTTGATTTTATAGGCCCCAATAGGCCAAGAGAGCTTTGCCGAATCTTTACGTTCACTGATCACGCGCCGGTGGAATGCCCAAAATTGGAGAGGTAGGTGCAATATTCCCTTGATTTGAATTGGATCCCCAAAGATAGGTAGTCGCCGTGAATGGTTGGTGGCAAATGGCAAGAATCTTTTCTTCACTTCTACTTTTTACACTGCACACTTTTTCCCCTTTTTGAGGACCGTTTAGAGCGTGATACCTTCTCATCCAGCCCTATCTATAGCATTGTCAGGGTAATCTCTTCTTCAGTACCACCTTTCGCCAGTTCCATCGTTCACTTTATGAGATTTTTCCGAATATGAAGACTGCTCTTCAAATTACCTTCATTTGTAGCGGGATTGGGGTGGGGTTGAGGGGGGTGAGTGGGGTTGAGAGGGGTGCATGGGGTTGGGTTGAGGGGGGTGAGTGGTGTCGTGAGGGGGCGCTTGGGGTTGGGTTGAGGGGGGGGGTGAGTGGTGTCGTGAGGGGGCGCTTGGGGTTGGGTTGAGGGGGGGTGAGTGGTGTCGTGAGGGGCGCTTGGGGTTGGGTTGAGGGGGGGGTGAGTGGTGTCGTGAGGGGGCACTTGGGGTTGGGTGGAGGGGGGTGAGTGGTGTCGTGAGGAGGCGCTTGGGGTTGGGTGGAGGGGGGTGAGTGGTGTCGTGAGGGGGCGCTTGGGGTTGGGTTGAGGGGGGGTGAGTGGTGTCGTGAGGGGCGCTTGGGGTTGGGTTGAGGGGGGGGTGAGTGGTGTCGTGAGGGGGCACTTGGGGTTGGGTGGAGGGGGGTGAGTGGTGTCGTGAGGGGGCGCTTGGGGTTGGGTAGAGGGGGGGTGAGTGGTGTCGTGAGGGGGCGCTTGGGGTTGGGTGGAGGGGGTGAGTGGTGTCGTGAGGGGGCGCTTGGGGTTGGGTAGAGGGGGGTGAGTGGTGTCGTGAGGGGGCGCTTGGGGTTGGGTTGAGGGGGGGGGGGAAGTGGTGTTGTGAGGGGGCGCTTGGGGTTGGGTTGAGGGGGGGGGGGGGTGAGTGGTGTTGAGAGGGGCGCTTGGGGTTGGGTGGAGGGGGGTGAGTGGTGTCGTGAGGGGGCGCTTGGGGTTGGGTAGAGGGGGGGTGAGTGGTGTCGTGAGGGGGCGCTTGGGGTTGGGTTGAGGGGGGGGGGAGTGGTGTCGTGAGGGGGCGCTTGGGGTTGGGTTGAGGGGGGGTGAGTGGGGTTGTGAGGGGGCGCTTGGGGTTGGGTTGGGGGGGGGGGGGGGAGTGGTGTTGAGAGGGGCGCTTGGGGTTGGGTGGAGGGGGGTGAGTGGTGTCGTGAGGGGGCGCTTGGGGTTGGGTAGAGGGGGGGTGAGTGGTGTCGTGAGGGGGCGCTTGGGGTTGGGTTGAGGGGGGGTGAGTGGTGTCGTGAGGCGCGCTTGGGGTTGGGTTGAGGGGGGGGGGAGTGGTGTCATGAGGGGGCGCTTGGGGTTGGGTTGAGGGGGGTGAGTGGGGTTGTGAGGGGGCGCTTGGGGTTGGGTTGAGGGGGGGTGAGTGGTGTTGAGAGGGGCGCTAGGGTGGGTTGCATGGGGTTGAGAAGGGTTGAGAGGGGGTGGTTTGTGTGGGGTTGAGAGGGCCAAAAATATGTATGCACGCATTGCAGGGTTCGAACTCGCGTCCTTTGTTTGAGAATGATCTCGTCTATCCAAGGTGTCCATCGTTGTCTCTTGTGGAAGGTATGGATAGGATATTTAGTTATGCTATAAACGATGGTTTGCACCCGTCCTGCTATGGAAAGTCCACAAAGGATGTACTGATGCTCTGGCCATTGATTCTCCCATCAATACGTGAAAGAAAGAACCTGCCCGACCCAAGTGGAAGACAAAGCGAGAGAGGAAAAGAGAAGGAGTACTACAGACCCCCACATCAAGCTTTTGCACCGTCTCGGTGCAATAACTCCTTTATTTGCTTATTTCTTCAAAATGAACTGCAGAAAATGAAAGACTACGGTATGTACAGTGAGATAAAATAAATTTCATCTGCTTATCTCAATTCAAATAACTTTTCACCCTGGAGATGTTGACTAAGGGCAACCTTTTACCCTGCAGATCTTCCATATGCACTGCGCCATGTGGCAATACTTTGATAACCTTATATGGTCCTACCCATTTAGGTGCCAATTTAGTTGAAATTGGTGGAACCTGATGCACTAAAACCATAGACCCTTCCTGAACTTCGTTGGATCTCAGATACCGATCATGTAGCCTCTTGCGCCCTTCTTGCGTTATCTGAAGCTTCTGTATTGCTCCTTCTCTGCACTCCTCTAATGCCACCAACCTGTGAATGGGGGGTTCAATCTCCATGGTTCTGATCCCGATTTCCTTTCTGATGATGAACTCGAAGGGTGCCAATGCTTCCTTTCCATAAACCAACCGAAATGGGGTCTCGCCAGTGGTCCCTCTCCTTGTGGTTCTGAAAGCCCAAATGGCTCCAATCAGTGCTTGCGGCCACGAGCTCTGATGATCGAAAGATAGTTTGCGAAGTAGCCCAATCAAAATCTTGTTGGAGCTCTCGGCTTGACCATTTGCCCTCGGGTAGTAGGCACAAGATTTTTTATGAAAAATTTTATACCTGTCAAATACAAACTGGAGCAATTGGTTTACAAAGTGTGTGCCCCTGTCACTGGTGATTTCCAGTGGGCACCCAAACCTTGAAAAAATTTGTTTATACATGAATTTAGCTACTGTTAAAGCCGTGCAGTCCACAGTAGCTTTAGCCTCTATCCATTTAGTGGCATAGCATGTGGCCATCAAAATATACTTTTTACCTCCTGGTTGCCCAGTTGGGCTAATTGGCCCTATGAAATCGAGACCCCATCGTTCAAATGGGAGCCATCCTGTAGATATGACCAATGGTTGGCAGTTCAATCTGGTTGGCGCGGGAGCACACCTCTGGCAGATGTGGCATTCTTTGGCAAACTTGATTGCATCTTTGAAAATTTGAGGCCACCATAAACCTTTGTGGATGATTCTATGAGCCAATTCTTCCCCCTTTAGATGTCCTTCACTGTGTGCAGCTTCTAGCAAAAGATTTACCTCCTCTGGATAGACACATCTTCTCAATATGCCATCCTGACCATATCTATACAGACTTCCATTAATAAGAGAATATGCCTTAGTTTTTAGTAGCAATCTTCTTTTTTCCAGAGGTGTCAAATGTTCTGGGACCTTACCAGAAGCAAGAACATTAAGAATTTCGTCATACCACCCTGTTCGAACTGCCACTAGAAAGAGATGGCTATCCACCAGTTCGTCCTTGATACCCGTCGCTTCTTCACCCCTTGCCGTCCTGGACATTTGATCTGCCATGTGATGCTCTTTACCTGGCTTAATGTGAATGTCAAAATTGAATTCTTGAAATAAAAGCAACCACCTCCAGATTCTTCCGGCTACTCTCGGTTTGTTGATCAAATATCTCAATGGTTGATGATCAGAAATTACAATGAAATGCACACCTAGCAGATAATGTCTGAACTTTTGGAGAGCAAACACAATGGCCAAACCTTCTCTTTCCGTCGTGCTGTAGTTCCTCTCCGCTTGATTGAGTAATCTGCTGGCATATGAAATTGGTCTATCGATCTTGTGTGCTGACGGCTGAGCTAGGACTGCACCAACCGCATGGAGACTTGCATCTGTGTGCACGTGAAATTCCAACGACCAATTAGGAACACATAAAAGAGGAGCAGTACACAACCTCATCTTTAGTTCACAGAATGCCTTGTCAGCTTCTGCATCCCATGTGAAAGGGACCTTTTTGCTGGTGAGCCTTGACAAGGGCTTAGCAATCTCTGAATACATTCGAATGAACCTTCTGTGATACCCTGCATGGCCCAAGAAACTCTGCACTTCTTTTGGACTTTGTGGAATGGGCATTGATAGAATAGCTGTCACCTTTGCAGGGTCCACAGTTATACCTTCTGCAGATACTATATGGCCCAAAAGAGTGCCCTTAGTAACCAAAAAGTGGCACTTTTCAGGGTTCAGCTTCAGACCTGTTTTCAAACATTGCTCAAAGATTTCCTTTAGATTTTCCAAATGGTTATGGAAATCTTGGACTATTTCTCTCCCATCTGTCCCTGAGAATACTGAAAAATCATCCATAAAAATTCTTAGGAATGCAGTTAACCATTTCCCCAATATCATGTACATAGCTCTATTAAAGGAAGCAGGAGCATTTTTCAAGCCAAAAGCCATTCGTGTGTACACATATGTGCCCCATGGAGTAACAAAAGCCGTCTTATCTCTATCTTCAGGATGGATGGCTATCTGATTGTAGCCACTGAACCCATCAAGAAAGCTATACAGGGTGTGTCCAGCCACTTCTTCAAGCACCTGTTCTGTGAATGGTTGAGGAAAACCATCTTGAATAGTTACCTTGTTCAAAGCCCGGAAATCGACACATACTCTTATTTTGCCATTTTTCTTAGGTACGATGACCATGGAGGAGAGCCACCGAGAGTGTTCCACTGGTACAATAATGTTTGCCTCTTCTAATTTGTCTATTTCTAGCTTCACTGCCTCTGCATACTTCGGATTAAGCCTGTAAGGCCTACTTCTGGCAGGTGAAGCTCCTTCCATTAAAGGTATACGATGTAACCCTAACTCCTCAGGTATCCCTGTTAGGTCCTTGTAGGACCAAGCAAAAACATTTTTATAAGTATAAAGTAAGGAGGTTACCTTCTGCAGCAAGGAGGGATAATTCCATAGCCAAGCAGCCAAGTGAACTACTTGGGGATTTTCTTCATTTCCCAGATTAACTTCCTGAACTGACTGTTCAGAGTTGGACCCATTTGACAATTCCTCCCCACTATAGGCAGGAGCCGAACTCAATTGATGATCCACTATCTCTTCTTTGATCCATCCTACTGGTATATTTGTGAATGGAAGTTCTTGTAGGTCACCCTTAGCTTCCTCAGATGCAGACACAACTTTTTCACCTTCTGGACCTGCAAGCATAAAATCATCCGATTCCTCGTTTTTACCTGCCTTCTCCTTGCATACCATCGTAGTGGCGCCATGTGTCAAACTTTCCTCTTCCTGGCCTCCTTGTGCTGTTTCTATCAAACCCTCATCCACTTCACATATCTCTACTGTGCAGCATTCTACACTTCCCATCATCCATTTAAATAAGGTATCATCTTCTGGAGGTAGAGAAGGCATTACCTCAGTATCCATTGTGTATCCAGTAGCCTTGTTGATGTCTGCTCCTTCTTCCATATGTATCTGCAATTGATTATTGGTACTTGTGGAAATCCACAACTTGTTCTTTCCCCAATCCTGCAACGCCTTTGCTTGCCTTAACCAAGGCCTTCCCAAGAGCAAAGGATATGAGGTTTCCTGTGGCAAGGCAATGACAACAAAGTCCAGAACAAAATGACAGCCTTGCACTATCATGAGTACCTTTTCGACAATGCCGAGCGGTGCAACCCGTCTTTGATCTGCTAATGTGACTGTAAAGGGTGCCGCCTTTGTGGGATTCAGCTTCAGCTTTCTCATTGTGAAATCAGGCATCAAGTTGATGCCAGAACCTCCATCAATAATGACACCTGAGAGGGCTTCATCTTTGATTAAGACTGATAACCTTGAACTCTGATAATCAGCCAATGGTGCAGGAGGGAAGTCCACCATAAAACCATCTATGCTAGGAGGTGGACACAAACATGCAGAATGTATGATCTTCAACAGACCACTTCTTACTTTAGAGTCCATCTTTATGAGTTGGTACAAGCTAATTTTATGGTGAATACCTTTCAAAATTTCTTCAATATCTACTTCTTGCGTACCTCTAGGAGTAGTTGTTGGTTGTTCTTTGAGGAAAGTAGTTACCCTCTCATAAGCTTCTTCCATATCTTCCTGGTCCTTCCATCCCACCCTCTTCTCTGCATCTCTTTCTTTGAGCCCTGTTTGTCCTTCCTTCTGTGCTAAAGCCGCTTGCCTGGCTCTAGTCATCATTGGTATGGATGAAGATGAATCAGCGTAAGTTTGAGCAGTCGTACCTTCTACTGGTGGGGAGACCGCAATCATGTGAATTGGAGGAGGACGGCTCCTTGGACAATCTCTGGTGTAGTGATCTTTAGTATCTGGACAGTGCTGACAAGGGGGTGCATCCTCTGGAAGAGAGCACCTATTCTGCATATGGCCATACTCCCCACAGCGGTAACACATTAGGGGCCTATTGAATCTAGGCCGAGTTGGGCGGGTCTCTTCTCTATTAGGTGCATTAGACGTGCTAGCATAATATGAATCTACACCTTGATGGTTACCTCGCTGTTGTGTCCCCTTCAGGTAGTAGCAATCCCTTGCTTCATGACCCTCTTTGCCACAGAATTGGCAACTGACTCTGTTAGGACAATTTATATTAGAGTGTCCATTATTGCTACATATTGTACACCAAACCTGTCTTCGTATGTCCTGTGTAGTCCGCAAGTCTTCAAGCTCACGCCGAAGTTGAGCTACTTCATCCATATTGTGGGTTGAGGATGGCGGTATGACCTTCTCTTCTTGGCGACTTTGCTGCATCCTTAAGGCTTCCAACTCCTTCCTCAGTTGCCCGATCGGATCCAAATCAGATGCATAATTTGGTTGAGACTCCACTTCAAAATGTAGTCTAGCCTCCTCAATGCGTGATGCAGTGGCAACAAAGTCTTCAAGTGTTGCATCCAGTCTGAGAGATTCTCTAAGCTTTTGCTGTGATGACTTAGGCAGAGCCTTCTCAATCCATTTTTTGACTAGAAAATCACCTGGAGCATGAGGCAAACGAGAAACAAGAGCTTTTGTCCTAGTGTGCAATTCATGAAAAGATTCACCTGCTCGTAATTTTAGGTTCTCTAGCTGATCTAGAGCTCGTTCTGAGGAGTCGCTTGGTCGAAATGTCTGCGAGAATGCCGTCTTTAGTGCCTCCCAGGT